>CM059438.1:2144586-2197086 GCA_030390025.1 Squalus acanthias
GTAGTTGAGGTCTTTCCACCATCTACAAGGCACAAGTAAGGAGTTTGATGGAATACTCTCCACTTGCCTGGATGAGTGCAGCTCCAACAACACTCAAGAAGCTCGACACCACCCAGGACAAAGCAGCCCGCTTGATTGGCATCCCATCCACCACCTTAAACATTCACTCCCTCCACCACCGGCGCACCGTGGCTGCAGTGTGTACCATCTACAAGATGCACTGCAGCAACTCGCCAAGGCTTCTTCGGCAGCACCTCCCAAACCCGCGACCTCTTTCACCTAGAAGGACAAGGGCAGCAGGCGCAGGGGAACTCCATCACCTCCAAGTTCCCCTCCAGGTCACACACCATCCTGACCTGGAAATATATCGGCTGTTCCTTCATCGTCACTGGGTCAAAATCCTGGAACTCCCTCCCTAACAGCACGGTGGGAGCACCTTCACCACACGGACTGCAGCGATTCAAGAAGGCGGCTCACCACCACCTTCTCAAGGGCAATTAGGGATGGGCAATAAATGCTGGCCTTGCCAGCGACGCCCACATTCCATAAACGAATTTTAAAAAAAGTGAATAGCATATGATGGGAGGTTAGATAGGCATATGAGGGAGAAGGGAATAGAGGGTTATGCTGATAGATTTAGATGAAGAAAGACGGGAGGAGGCTCGAGTGGAGCATAAACGCCGGCATGGACTAGTTGGGTCGAATGGCCTGTTTCTGTGCTGTAAATTCTATGTAAGTATGTTTGTAAGCTATCGCTGCGAAAATGATCTCGCCAGCCTCTTTGTGGAATGAGGTCTCACTGAGCAATGTTCGGTTCCCAACACCTTAGCCCGACTGTTCCACTGCTCTCCTGGCCGGCTTCCCAGCTTCCACCTTCCATAAACTTAAGCTTGTCCAAAACTCTGCTGCCCGTATCCTAACTCGCAGCAAGTCCCGTTCACCCATCACCCCTGTGCTCGCTGACCGACATCGGCTCCCGGTTTACCAACTCCTCGAATTTAAAATATTCATCCTCATTTTCAAATCCCTCCATGGCCTCGCTCCTCCCTATCTCTATCCCTATTTGAGTACAGGAGTAAAGAAGTCTTACTCCAATTATATAGGGCCTTGGCCCTGGTGAGACCACACCTGGAGTATTGTGTACAATTTTGGTCTCCTTACCTAAGGAAGGATATACTTGCCATAGAGGGAGTGCAACGAAGGTTCACGAGATTGATTCCTGGGATGGCGGGACTGTCGTATGAGAAGAGATTGAGTAAACTAGGCCTGTATTCTCTTGAATTCAGAAGAATGAGAGGGGATCTCATTGAAGCATACACAATTATTACAGGGCTTGATAGGGTGGATGCTGGGAGAATGTTTCCATTGGCTGGGGCGTCTAGAACCAGGGACCACAGCCTCAGGATAAAGGGTAGGCCATTCAGGACTGAGATGAGAAGAAATTTCTTCACACAGAGGGTGGTGAATCTTTGGAATTCTCTACCCCAGAGGGCTGTGGAGGCGCAGTCGTTGGGTATATTCAGAACAGAAGTCGATAGATTTCTGCCTAGTAAGGACATCAAGGGATATGGCGATAGGGCCGGTGAATGGAGTTGAAGCAGAAGATCAGCCATGATCTCATTGAATGGAGGAGCAGGCTCGAAGGGCCGAATGGCCTACTCCTGCTCCTATTTCTTATGTTCTTATCTCTGTAACCTTCTCCAGCCCTACAACCCTCCCAGATTTCGGCGCTCCTCCAGTTCTGGCCTCTTGAGCATCGCCGATTCCTTGGCCCACCGATTGGCGGCCGTGCCTTCAGCCGTCTAGGCCCTAAGCTCTGGAATTTCCTCCTTAAACCTCTCCACCTCACTTGCCTCCTTTAAGAAGCTCACTAATACCTGTAACTTTGACCAAGCTTATGTCACCCACCCTAATGTCTCCTTCTTTGGTTCGGTGTCAATCTTTTCTGATTACGCTCCTGTGAAGCGCCTTTGGATGTTTTTAATACGTTACAGGTGCTATAGAAATGCAAATTGTTGTTGTATACAGTGTTTTTTATGACCTCAGGACATCCCAAAGTAATTTACAGCCAATTAAATACTTTTGAAGTGTAGTACACTGTTCTAATGTAGGAAACGTGGCAGCCAATTTGCGCACAGCAAGCTCCCACAAACAGCAATGTGATGATGAACAGATCATTTTTTTTAGTGATGTTGATTGAGGGATAAATATTGGCCCCAGGACACCGGGGAGAACTCCCCTGCTCTTCTTCGAAATAGTGACCGTGGGATCTTTTACGTCCACCTGAGAGAGCAGACGGGGCCTCGGTTTAACGTCTCACCCGAAAGACGGCACCTCCGACAGTGCAGCACTCCCTCAGCACTGCACTGGGAGTGTCGGCCTGGATTATGGGCTCAAGTCTCTGGAGTGGGACTTGAACCCACAACCTTCTGACTCAGAGGCGAGAGTCCTGCCCACTGAGCCACGGCCATGGAATCAAAGCAGTGACACAATTAATCGATAACTGTCGATTAACTCGTTTAAGAAGGAATTTGGTGCTGATTCGGTTGAGGAGAGGATTCTAAGGATGCGCACAAGCGTAGATTATCAGCTATTACCCCCCAGCACTGCAGGCCCTGTCCCTGGGAACATCAGCGTTAGAATGTAGCTGCTCATGGTTGCCTCATCCTGATTCTGCAGTCAGGTATCAGCCGTTTATACTGTAGTTACTGATCTCACATTGACAGCTTCGGTATTCAGCTGCAGCCAGCTGTGATGTGTTTCTATTGCCTGGCTGAGAATCCGAGGCCCTCGCTGAGAACGTTGCTGAAATGCACGTGGAGATCGCAGCTCCCGGGTAGTTAACGGCAGCTGGTTTGACAGTGCATGCGGGTAGTGCCCACACTCTTAAACCGTCCGGAGCCAGCTGTCAGCCGTGGCCGAGTGGGTAGCTCTCTTGCTCTCTGTATTAGAAGGTCGTGGGTTCAAATCTCATCTCCAGAAGCCTGTGAGCACATAATCCAGACTGACACTCCCAGTGCTAGTACTGAGGGAATGTCGCACTGTCGGAGGTGCCGTCTTTCAGATGAGACGTTAAGCCGAGGCCCCCGTCTGCTCTCTCAGGCAAACGTAAAAGACCCCTTGGCCACTATTTCGATGAAGAGCAGGGGAGTTCTACCAGCTGTCCTGGCCAACATTTATCCCTCTACCAACATCATTAAAACAGATTATATGCTCATTTATCACATTGCTATTTGTGGGAGCTTGCTGTGTGCAAATTGGCTGCTGCGTTTCCTACATTACAACAGTGTCGATACTTCATTGGTTGTAAAACGCTTTGGGACATCCTTCTGTCGTGAAAGGCGCTATAGAAATGCAAGTCTTTCAGTTGCTTAAGTTTGCTTTAAAAAGTAACAGATGGGAAAGTAAAGCACTTCTGCCTGTAAATGTTCACAGTTCTGGCATAGATCCCTCCACCCCCCCCAACCCCTGAAACCTCCTTCAGCTCGTCACGAGGTCTCTGCCCTCCGACACAGCCCTGTCTCGTTCCTCTCCACCTCGGGTCCCAGAGCCTCACTCTGGGCCTCTGCCCTTGCTACATAGCAACGGAAGGAGGCCGTTCAGCCCCTCGAGCCTGCTCCGCCATTCGATCAGATCGTGGCTGATCTGTACCTCAACTCCATTTTCCCACTTTTGCCCCTTGATGCCCTTACCCAACAACAATCTCTCGAGCAAATTTCAATTGATCCCCAGCACCTACAACATCTTTCCTTATCTTCGAAACTCTTCTCAAACCTACCGCCTTGACCAAAGCAACAATAATCACAACAACAACAACTTGTATTTATATAGCGCCTTTAACGTCGTAAAACGTCCCAAGGCGCTGCACAGGAGTATTATAAGGCAAAAAAAAATTGACACCGAGCCACATAAGGTGATATTGGGACAGGTGACCAAAAGCTTGGTCAAAGAGGTCGGTTTTAATGAGCGTCTTAAAGGAGGAGAGAGAGGTAGCGAGGCGGAGAGGTTTAGGGAGGGAATTCCAGAGCTTAGGGCCGAGGCAACAGAAGGCACGGCCACCAATGATGGAACAATTATAATCAGGGATGCTCAAGAGAGCAGAATTAGAGGAGCGCAGAGATCTCAGGGGGGTTGTGGGGCTGGAGGAGATTACAGAGATAGGGAGAGGCAAGGCCATGGAGGGATTTGCACATGAGGATGAGAATTTTAAAATCGAGGCGTTGCTTAACTGATCACCTTCCCAAACACTTCTCCCACCACTGATTGCTGTCTGTGTTTCTGCCTCGATGAAGCACCTTGGGACAGTTTAGATCAAAGACACTCCATATACGCAGGCTGCTGTTGGTGTAAACCTTGGCTGACCAACAGTTCTGCAATTGGCGAGAATCTCTGAAGTGAGAGGGAGCTTTCTGGATCGCAAAGTCATTCTTGCACACAGAGGCCAACAGCTGGCTCTTTAGCAATGCTCCGGAGACAGAAATACCACAGCCAGGCAGGATATGGGAGAGAAAGGGAAATGTAGACAAAGGAAGACAGGGAAAGAGAAAAAAAGAAAGATGAGAAAAAGAGGGAAAAGAAGGTCAGAAGGAGGAGAGAAAGAGTGTGACTGGTGCTATATAAAGGGAAAAAACCTTGAACTTATATAGTGTCTTTCACATCCCAAACCTACTTACAGCCAATGAAGCACTCTTTGACGTACAATCACTATAGTAACATAGGGAAACGCAGCAGCCACATTTGCGCACAGTAAGCTCCCACAAACAGGAATGCGATAAATGACCAAATAATCTGTTCTTTAGTGATGTTGGTTGAAGGATAAATATTGGCCGTCTCATCCAAAAGACGACACCTCCGACAGTGCGGCACTCTCTCAGTACTGGCACTGGGAGTACCGGGCCAGGATTATGTGTTTCGACCATGTATTTATACTTGCGGGATGGGTGAGACGCCTCACGGCTGATAATCCCACACCTGTGACCAGCACAGTGTAACCAGCTCCGAGACTGGCTGGTGCGGTGGTGAGAGACGGAATACGACAGTCCAGGGCAGTGCTGAGGGAGTGCCGCACTGTCAGAGGGGCAGTGCTGAGGGAGTGCCGCACTGTCAGAGGGGCAGTGCTGAGGGAGTGCTGCACTGTCGGAGGTGCCATCTCTCGGGTGAGACGTTAAACCGAGGCCCCGTCTGCTCTCTCAGGTGGATGTAAAAGATCCCATGGCACTATTTTGAAGAAGAGCAGGGGAATTATCCTCAGTGTTCTGGCCAATATTTATCCCTCAATCAACATCACTAAAACAGATTATCTGGACATTATCACATTGCTGTTTGTGGGAGCTTGCTGTGCGCAAATTGGCTGCCGCCTTTCCTACATTACAACAGTGACTGCACTTCAAAAAAAAATGTACTTCATTGGCTGTAAAGCGCTTTGGGACGTCCGGTGGTCGTGTAAGGCGCTGGAGAAATGCAAGTCTTTCTTTTTTTCTTTTTGTTCAACCTAAAGGGGTTGGCTGGGAGATTGAGATCTGCAGTATAAAAAGACGAGACATGGGCTCATTGCTGTCTCATTGTCTGCAAAGCTGTGCATGGAGTGTAGACTTTAATGAACCCTTGTGGTAAGTTACAATGTGATTAAAGTCACTTGATAGTTCCCCGGCCCAGCTTGATGACCTGTTCAGATAAGATCTGTGAGCCTTGAACTCCCCTCCTACTACCCTTCACTGAACACTGGCTTCTGTTCCATACCCCGCCGTCTGGAGCCCTGATTGCGTGCTCCGGATGATAATTAGACAACAGTATGCAAGGTCGTCTCCGCCCGCTGTGGGCTTGGGAGGAGGAAGAGGTTAAAAAAAAACGTCATAGCAGTATTCATACTAGCAGCCCATGAAACACACCACCCAGGCCAAGAAAATTCCTCTCGATACTTAATAGTTATGAAGCAAAAACATATTGGTAAGTAGAAATAAAAGGGCTTTAAGCGATCACCACAGCAGTCGCTGTCTCCCTGAGAGAAGCCGCCATTGTTGGGCCATTTGAAAGGATGCAGCAGATGTTGGTTTTGCTCCCAACAGACTACAATAAGCCGATGTTCTCAGCCGTAGGAACACAGGAACCGGAGGAGGCCATTCAGCCCCTCGAGCCTGTTCCGCCATTCAATGAGATCCTGGCTGATCTGTGACCTAACTCCATCCACCCGCCTTTGCCCCATATCCCTTAATACCTTTGGTAAACAAAATTCTATCAAATCTCAGATTTAAAATTAACAATTGATCTAGCATCAATTGCCGTTTGCGGAAGAGAGTTCCAAACCTCTACCACCCTTTGCGTGTTGAATCTTAGTAGCCGCGGCTCAGTGGGCAGCACTCTCGCCTGTGAGTCAGAAGGTTGTGGGGTCAAGTCCCACTCCAGAGACTTGAGCACATAATCTAGCCCGACACTCCCAGTGCCAGTACTGAGGGAGCGCCGTACTGTTGGAGGTGCCAACTTTCAGTTGAGACGCTAAACCGAGGCCCCGTCTGCCCTCTCAGGTAAAAGATCCCACGGCCACTATTTCGAAGAAGAGCAGGGGGGAGTTCTCCCCGGTGTCTTGGCTGATATTTATCCCTCAAACAACATCACTAAAAGAAAACAGATGATCTGGTCATTATCACATTGCTGTTTGTGGGAGCTTGCTGAGCGCAAAATTAGCTTCAGCAGTTCCTACATTAGAACAGTGACTACACTTTAGAAAAGTATTTCATTGGCTGTAAAGCGCGTTGGGACGACCGGTCGTGAAAGTCACTGTGTAAATGCAAGCCCTTTCTTCTTTTCTGTACTGGAAGCAGCAAGGTTTTCTATCAATAGCGTAAGTGGAGCGACTGGAGAAGGGGAGGTTTATAGAGAGATGAAATCGGCTGCTGTCTGGGGCCACGCTAAAAATAGAAGGAAGGCACTCTGCTCATAGTGTCCTACCCATGCCTGCAACCGAATCGTGTCGAAAGGCCAGGCTTCTCGAAGTTTCCCGAAGTTGGTATCTGAAGTCCGCTGTTGGAGGGACGGTGTCTGGCTTCCTGGCCAGGGTCTGTCCTCGGTTAGCACACAGAGAACTCTGCAGTCACTTAATGTGTCAGGTGTTAAAGGGGCCAACACTTCTCCTTTCTGACTAAAGGCAGAATTTTGACTTTGGGCGAGAGCGTAAAACGGGCAACAGCGATTCCGCCACCCGTGACACAGCTCTCCCCATTTCCATTTCCATTCATTGGAGCAGAGATCGCATCGTATAGACGGTAAGTGGATTAACAGATAATGTACGCTTGGTCCTTGTGATCTCCTGGACTGGTTTCGATCGGCTGACGGGGTGGGAGAGGAATTTACCAGAGTTTTTTGTTCCCTTATTGGTTCGAGGTTTTTTCCCCCTTTTTTTTGCCTCTCCCAGAAGTTTGGGGGGGGGGGCGAAGGAGAGTGGAAGAAGGAGGGGGGCGGGAGGAGCGAAGAAGTGTCTAGTCGTGATGCACTAGCCATCATGTGTGTGGGGTGGCTTGATGGACCATCTGGTCTTCTCCTGCTCGTCATTTCTGTATGTTCAAAGGGGAGAGATGTGGCTGATCCGACACCGACAGATTTCCACTATTACCCAAGCCCAAATTACCCCCAGTGACTCTTCTTCTCAACGTAACCAACCAACCACAAGCAAAATCACATCTTTGATCAGAGCAAACAACCCACAGATATGTGAAAGAGGCACAAAGATAGACAGACAGATACAATAGATAGGCAGACAGATAGACAGACAGACAGCTAGATAGAGATAAAGATAGACAGACAGATAGATAGACAGACAGACAGCTAGATAGAGATAAAGAGAGATAGAGAGATAGATAGAGATAGATAGATAGAGAGATAGATAGAGAGATAGAGAGAGAGATAGAGAGAGAGATAGAGAGAGATAGATAGAGAGATAGAGAGAGAGAGATAGAGAGAGAGATAGAGAGAGAGATAGAGAGAGAGATAGATAGGTAGATAGATAGATAGATAGATAGAGAGAGAGAGAGAGATAGAGATAGATAGAGAGAAAGAGATAGATAGACAGAGGAACAGAGATAGACACGAATAGGGAAAATTGACCAATGCTGAGCTGTAAGTAGCAAGGAGCTGTTGAAGGGACTGCTGTAGGGTCAGAGAATTGGTGCTAAGGTGTATCTGTGGGTGCTGGTCAGTGAATGCACTCTATAGATAGACATGGTTTGGAAAGAAATAAGTTCTTGAAACACGCTATGTTGCAATCAGAATTTTAGAATCATAGAATGATAGAAAGTTACAGCACGGAAGGAGGCCATTTCGGCCCATCGTGTCCGCGCCGGCCAACAAAGAGCTATCCAGCCTAATCCCACTTCCCAGCTCTTGGTCCGTAGCCCTGCAGGTTAGAGCATCCCAACTGCACATCCAAGTACTTTTTAAATGTGGTTAGGGTTCCTGCCTCTACCACCTTTTTAGGCAGCGAGTTCCAGACCCCCACAGCCCTCTGGGTGAAGAAATTTCCCCTCAAATTCCCTCTAAACCTTCCACCAATTACTTTAAATCTGTGCCCTCCTGGTTTTTGACCCCTCTGCTAAGGGAAATAGGTCCTTTCTATCCACTTGATCTAGGCCCCTCATAGCTTTATACACCTCAATAAGGTCTCCCCTCAGCCTCCTCTGTTCCAAAGAAAACAACCCCAGCCTATCCAGTCTTTCCTCGTAGCTAAAATTCTCCAGTCCTGGCAACATCCTCGTAAATCTCCTCTGTACCCTCTCTAGTGCAATCACATCCTTCCTGTAATATGGTGACCAGAATTGTATGCAGGACTCTAGCTGAGGCCTAACTAGCGTTTTATACAGTTCAAGCATAACCCCCCTGCTCTTATATTTTATGCCACGGCTAATAAAGGCAAATATTCCGTATGCCTTCTTAACCACCTTATCTACTTGTCCTGCTACCTTCAGGGATCTGTGGACATGCACTCCAAGGTCCCTCTGTTCCTCTACATTTCTCAGTGTCCTACCATTTAATGTGTATTCCCTTGCCTTGTTAGCCCTCCCCAAATGCATTACCTCACACTTCTCCGGATTGAATTCCATTTGCCACTCTTCTGCCCACCTGACCAGTTCATTGATATCTTCCTGCAGTCTGCAGCTTTCTTCTTCATTATCAACCACACAGCCGATTTTAGTATCATCTGCAAACTTCTTAATCATACCCCCTACATTTAAGTCTAAATCATTGATATATACCACAAAAAGCAAAGGACCCAGTACTGAGCCCTGCGGAACCCCACTGGAAACAGCCTTTCAGTCACAAAAACACCCATCAACCATTACCCTTTGCTTCCTGCCTCTGAGCCAATTTTGGATCCAACTTACCACTTTGCCCTGGATCCCATGGGCTTTCACTTTCGTGACCAGTCTGCCATGTGGGACCTTATCAAAAGCCTCGCTAAAATCCATATACACTGCATCAAACGCACTACCCTCATTTGACTATCATTAAGTACATGTGTGCAGCCCTTGTCGAAACGCCAAGGTACTGTTTACTGCTTTACAATGGCAAGAAGGTCTGTTAGCAATCATTCTGCTCCTCGTAGTTGTCTCTGTCAGAATTGTCCCAATAAGCGGGGGAGGTTCCCCTTCTTTCCATTGTGTTTGAGAGTGTTGTGTTCAGGCTCCTGCTAGACGTTTGCACCCATGAATGATCACTTGCCAATGTCAGTAATAGCTGGTGTAAAGCAGACCCCGTGTTCTTGGGTGGTTGTAGCGGACTTTAGACAGAGGCAACACAACAAAGGAAATACCAGCAACAAAATAGCATTTCAATTAAACAAAGGATTATTGGTAATCACCAATTCTGCACTCAGGAAACGCCCCTTGAACAATTTTCATCGAACTACTGTCTAATCCTGAGAATTCAGTTGTTTTGTTTACATTAAATAAAGAAAGACCTTGCGTTTATACAGCGCCTTTCACGACCTCAGGACGTCCCAAAGCCCTTTACAGCCAATGAAGTACTTTTTGAAGTGCAGTCACTGTTGTAATGTAGGAAACGCGGCAGCCAATTTGCGCACAGCAAGCTCCCACAAACAGCAATGTGATAATGACCCAGATAATCTGTTTTTAATGATGTTGGTTGAGGGATAAATATTGGCCCCAGGACACCGGGGAGAACTCCCCTGCTCTTCTTCAAAATAGTGGCCATGGGATCTTTTACATCCACCTGAGGGAGCAGACGGGGCCGTCGGTTTAACGTCTGATCTGAAAGAAGGCACTGGGAAGTGCTGAGGTTGTGGAAGGTGCTATCTTTCTGTAACATGGTGGCACATTAGCGGAATTTTGAGAGCAGTGAGTCCCAGGAACTGAGCTTTTGCAAAAGTGGCAAATGTGACAGCACCCTCCCCGTTAATTAAGTCCCCCCCCCACCCCTTCAAATACCAACACCCACCCCCCCGAGCTCCCTTTGAAAGATTAATCCCAATGTACTCTGTGTTGCCAACCACAACCAGACCATGGCTTCAGTCCATATTCCACAAGCCTCGAGGAGATTCCTAATCCTTGTTTTAATCATCACGCTTCTACACAGCACCAGTCTGCCGGCGCCAGCAACGCCCACATCCCGTGAATGAATACATTTTTGAATAAAATCATGCCCTAAACATGTCTAGTACACTCACGCTACCGTGCGTGGCGTCCTGCCGCCTTCCATATGGTTTGCCGCGAGTTCAGTTAAAGAGGTTGGAGCAGACAGTCGCGTCACGATCTTTGCTACGGCATGACAAAGCATTAGCTGGTGACAGACTATATTTACTCAGCTTTGATCTCGAATCAATGAACAGTGTCTATTATTCAACAACAACTCGCATTTACACAGCGCCTTTAACGTAGTAAAACGTCCCAAGGCGCTTCACAGGAGCGATTATCAAACAGAATTTGACACCGAGCCAGGTAAGGAGATATTAGGACAGGAGACCAAAAGCTTGGTCAAAGAGGTCGGTTTATGCTCGAATTCTTTTGATTTTAGGCTGAAAACACCAGAATTGCGCTGAGGCTATTTTCGATGGTCCGAATGGAATGAGCCCCTCCAACGTCATTGCTCTGTTTCTCTCCACTTGGTCTTCTCTCAGGAAAGGGTCCAGATCTATCGGCACCCCTCACTGTCTATGATTCAACATCACAACAGTTGCGACATTTCAAAAGTACATCGTTGGCTGTAAAGCACACTGGGGTCTCTTGAGGTTGTGAAAGGCGCTATAGAAATGCAACACTTTTTTTTCATTCTTTCTCTCTTTCTTTCTTTCCCAGGCACTCTACATATTATGGAGAATAACTGCCCCACCCGCCTGTCTCCGCCCCACCTCAGCTTATCCGTTGCTGAAACTTTCATTCCATGCCTTTGTTACTTCTAGACTTGACTATTCCAACGCACTCCTGGCCGGCCTCCCACCTTCTACCCTACAGAAACTTGAGCTCATCCAAAAATCTTTTCCCATGTCCTAACTTGCAAAAAGTCCCATTCACTCGTCACCCCCTGTGCTCGCTGACCTACATTGAATGCTCCTAGTCTGGCGAGGCCTCGATTTTCAAATTTACATCCTTGTTTTCAAATCGCTCCATGGCCCTCGCCCCTCCCTATCTCTGTAACCTCCTCCAGCCCTACAACCCTCCGAGGTCTCTGCGCTCCTCCAATTCTAGGCCTCTTGCGCGTCCCCGATTTTAATCGCTCCACCATTGGCGGCCGTGCCTTCAGCTGCCTAGGTCCTGAGCTCTGGAATTCCCTCCCTAAACCTCTCCGCCTCTCTACCTCTCTCTCCTCCTTTAAGACGCTCCTTAAAACCTGCCTCTTTGACCAAGCTCTTGGTCACCTGTCCTAATATCTCCTTATGTGGCTCGGTGTCAAATTTTGTTTCATAAACGCTCCTGTGAAACACCTTGGGACATTTTACTATGCTTAAGGCTCTATATAAATGCAAGTTGTTGTTGAATAATAGACACTGTTCATTGATTCAAGATCAAAGCTCAGTAAATTGACCTTCTCTGATGACTCTGCCTATTGTTTGGGCAAACTATAGAGGCAGAAGGTCAAGGCTTCACTTCTAACACATGGAGAAATCGGTTCTAATCGCTCATGAGGTCTGCATGTTAGTGTGGTTAAGGCTTCTCATCACATCCGTATTGCGTGCTGGGTATTTTCCAAAACCATCTCTGTTGATGCTCTTTCTGCGTGAGGGTTTATTTGTAAACTTTGCTCCAACTGCTTGATTTAATATAGAAAATGTGTCTTTTACAAACTGCGGTGGACAAGGCTAGAAATAGATGCACACGAGACTGCGTGAGGTATCTGGTCCCAAAGGTCTTTGGGTTGTCTTGACTAACAGACAGTCAATTCTCCCACTGGCTCTGCTTGGAAGTGGCGTGCCCACAGTGAAGCATTCGGATGGCATGTATGTGGTCTGTGGTGAGCCAGTTGATCGAAGCCGCATTGGTCTAAGTTATAGGGATGGGCTCCCTGCATCTTCGAACAATTCCCCTCATTACATCGGAGGTTGGAACTTCGGAACCACCCGGAAACTTCTCCACCACAACAACAATGACAAAAGCTTGCATTCACGCAGCACCTTTAATGTACTAAAATGTCCCAAGACTCTTCACAGGAGCATAGCTCAGACAAAGAATTGACGCCGAGCCATGAGGACAGGTGATCGAAAGCTTGGTCAAAGAAGTAGGTTTTAAGAAGCGGTTTAAAAGAGGAGTGAGAGGAGTGAGAGGCGGAGGTTTAGGGAGGGAGTTCCAGAGGTTGGGGTCTAGACAGCTGAAGGCACGGCCGGCAATGGTGGGGTGAAGGGTGTGGAGGATACACAAGAGGCCAGAGTTGGAGGAATGCAGAGATCTCTGGGGGTTGTGGCGCTGGAGGATGTTACAGAGATAGGGAGGGGCGAGGCCATGGAGGGATTTGAAAACGAGGATGAGAATTTTTAAATCGATGCGTTGCCGGATTGGAAGCCAATTTGGGTCAGCGAGTACAAGGATGATGGGTGAACGGGACTTGGTGCGAGTTAGGACACGGGCAGCAGAATTTTGGATGAGCTCAAGTTTATGGAGGGTGGAAGATGATAGGCCGGCCAGGAGAGCGTTGGAATAGTCAAGTCTAGAGGTAACAAATTTATGGATGAGAGTTTCAGCAGCAGATGAGCTGAGGCAGGGGCGGAGACGGGCGATGTTACGGAGGTGGAAGTAGGCAGTCGTTGTGACGGAGAGGATATGGGGTCGGAAGCGCAGCTCAGGGTCAAATAGGTTGTGAATAGTCTGGCTTAGCCTGAGATAATGGCCAGGAAGGGGATGGAATTGCTGGCTAGGGAACAGAGTTCGTGACGGGGACTGAAGGCAATGGCTTCAGTCTTCCCAATGTTTGATTGGAGGAAATTTCAGCTTAGGACTGGATGTCAGTCAAGCAGTCTGACAACGCAGAGACAGTGGAGGGTTCGAGAGAGATGGTGGTGAGGTAGAGCTGGGTGTCGTCAGCTTCCATGTGGAAACTGACGCTGTGTCTTTGGATGATGTCGCCGAGGGGCAGCATGTAGATGAGAAATGGGAGGCGGCCAAGGATAGATCCTTGAGGGACTCCAGAGGTAACGGTGCGGGGGAGGGAAGAGAAGCCATTTCAGGAGAGTCTCTGGCTACGACTGGATAAATAAGAATAGAAGCAGGCGAGGGCAGTCCCACTCGGCTGGACAATGGAGGAGAGGCTGTTGGAGGAGGGTGGTGTGACCAACTGTGTCAAAGGTTGCGGACAGGTCGAGAAGGATGAGGTGGGATAGTGCATCATGGTCACAGACACATTGGTTGTCATTCTATCTCTACCAGCTAGCATTATCTGAGGAGAAACGCAGGTCTGATGTTCTAGGCCACTGTGCGACATCGAAGTCAAAGTGATTTCAGTACTGCTAATGGGTATATTTACAATTATATGTTGGCTGATTTCCCATGGGAATGGTCATGAGTATGTCTGAGGTCAGGAGTCTGGATGTGGTGTTTATCTGGTGAGATGGAGCTCTGTTTAACCTGGCCTGCCTCTTTAAAGCCACTGCATCGATACTCCCGGTGGGGGAAATGCAGTCAAAATAGGCACATCCCTGGGGACAGTTAGAGACTAATTGACGAGAGAAGTTTCTGTAGATTGGCAGCTGCTTGTAAATGCCTCGATCCTACCCTTGGGGAAAGGCCAGGTTATTGAGGCCATGGATTGCCGCGCGTGAGAGGTCTCACCATCTCCTGCCATAACCTCAGCAGGAGATCGGTGAAATCTCTGGTGAAATGGTTGTGAGGGCTGGGAGATCTGGAGGAACATACAGCAGAATTACAGGGACTGCGAGTTTTAGACGGTGAAGGCCACAGGTGTGATTCCCCTGGTGTACAATTGGCTCAGCTCCTACTGAGATAAGGGGGAAGACAGAAAACGGCCATGATCCTGATCGCCATCCGACAAAGGAGGAACTGACGCAAGTCAATATCTCTAAGGATATGGTGTTAAGGAAGCTAAAGGGATTGAAGGCGGACAAATCCCCAGGGCCTGATAACATGCATCCTAGGGTGCTGAAGGAGGTGGCCCTAGAGATAGCGGATGCACTAAGTATGATTTTTCAGAATTCATTAGACTCGGGAACAGTGCCCATGGATTGGAGGGTAGCTAACGTTACCCCACTATTCAAAAAGGGGGGTAGGGAAAAAGCAGGTAATTACAGACCTGTAAGCCTTACATCAGTTGTGGGCAAAATGCTGGAGTCCATCATTAAGGATGAAATAGCGGAGCACTTAGCAAATGGGGACAGGATAGGACAGAGTCAACATGGATTTACAAAGGGTAAATCGTGCTTGACTAATCTATTGGAATTTTTTGAGGGAGTAACTGGTAAAATAGATGGGGGAGAGCCAGTAGATGTGGTGTACCTGGACTTCCAAAAGGCCTTCGATAAGGTCCCACATAAAAGATTAGCAGGGAAAATTGAAGCTCATGGGATAAAGGGGAAAGTATTGACGTGGATAGAGAACTGGCTGTCAGATAGAAAACAGAGAGTTGGAATAAACGGCTCATTTTCTGAATGGCAGGCAGTAACAAGTGGGGTACCACAGGGATCTGTCCTGGGTCCCCAGCTGTTCACAATTTACATTAATGACCTGGATCAGGGAGTCGGATGCAGCATTTCCAAATTTGCAGACGACACTAAACTAGGAGGGGGGGTGGGCTCAGAGGAGGAGACCAGGAAGCTCCAGAGCGATTTGGACAGACTGGGTGATTGGGCGGATAAATGGCAGATGCACTATAATGTGGACAAGTGCGAAGTTATCCACCTTGGGTGCAGGAACGGGAGGGCAAATTATTATTTAAATGGCAATAAATTGGGAGAGGGGGAAGTACAGAGAGACCTGGGTGTTCTTGTACACCAGTCACTGAAGGCGAGCATGCAGGTGCAACAGGCGATCAAGAAGGCAAACGGTATGCTGGCCTTCATAGCAAAAGGGTTGGAATAGAGGAACAGGGATACCTTGCTGCAGCTGTACAGGGCACTGGTGAGACCACACCTCGAGTACTGTGTACAGTTTTGGTCGCCTCATCTGAGGAAAGATGTTCTTGCCATGGAGGGGGTGCAGCGGCGATTCACCAGGCTGATACCAGGAATGGCGGGATTGACCTATGAGGAGAGACTATGTAGTTTAGGGATGTACACACTGGAGTTTAGAAGATTGAGAGGGGACCTCATAGAAGTGTATAAAATTCTGACAGGTCTAGACAGACTAGATGCAGAAGGAATGTTTCCCTTGGCGGGTGAGAACAGAACTAGAGGACATAATTTAAGGATAAGGGCTAAACCATTTAGGACAGAAATTAGGGGGAATTTCTTCACTCAGAGGGTGGTGAACCTGTGGAACTCATTGCCACAGAGGGCAGTGTACGCCAGCTCATTAAATATATTTAAGAGGGAATTAGATATATTTCTACAGGCAAAAGGGGTTAAGGGTTACGGAGAGAAGGCGGGGACGGGATACTGAATTGGAGGATCAGCCATGATCTCATTAAATGGCGGAGCAGGCTCGAAGGGCCGGATGGCCTACTCCTACTCCTATCTTCTATGTATCTATGTAATTACATAGTATTTACAGCACCGAAACAGACCATTCAGCCCAACAGGTCCACACTGGTGCTTATGCTCCACAAGAGCCTCCTCCCACCCTTCATCATCTCACCCCATCAACATATCCTTCTATTCCTTTCTCCCTCATGCGCTTACCTAGCTTCCCCTTAAATTGCATCTCAACCTCTCCCTGTGGTAGCGAGTTCCACATTCTCACCACTCTTTGGGTGAAGAAGTTTCTCCTGAATTCTCTATTGGATTTATTAGTGACTATCTTATATTTATGGCCCCTCGTTCTGGTCTCAGTCACAAGTGGAAGCATCTTCTCTACGTCTACCCTATCAAAAGTGGTTGGAATCTGGAACTCACTGCCTGAAAGGGTGGTAGAGGCAGGAACCCTCACAACATTCAAGAAGCATTTAGATGAGCACTTGAAACGCCATAGCATACAAGGCTACGGACCAAGTGCTGGAAAATGGGATTAGAATAGACAGGGCTTGATGGCCGGCGCGGACACGATGGGCCGAAGGGCCTCTTTCTGTGCTGTATAACTCTATGGGGGAAAAATTCAGTTGGTTGCGCCTCCCGTTAGCGCCTTAAGAGGGCGCTAATGGGGCGCAAAGCAACTAGCGCCTGGGCGCGACGATGTTTGCGCCGCTCGTGAAATTAACTAGACATTTTGCGGTGGCGCTAAACACTACCGCCACGATCTCCTGTGCCGGCAGATCGTGACGTCAGTCGAGTGTGCAACGCCCCGGTAGCGCCCCGGTGCGGATATTGAGTGGCGCCCCCTGCCTTACTGCCTGCCGCCAGCAATGACAGGTTGAGGGGAGCGTTTTGCAGTCAGGAAGGGACTGGGGGAGCGCTATTAAAAGCGACTGCTTCCTGCCTTTTTTTGTTGGTGACATTTTTGAACCACGCATTCTGAGAGAGAAAGAGAGAGATTTCTAGAGAGATTCAATGCTGTGTGAAGGAGTTTTGGGTACTGAGCAGCACTTTGCAGGTTCATTTTGATTTGCCCTTCCTTGTATCGATTTAGAAGAGACCGTGGGGGCTGCACTCTGAGCTCTTTCCCTGGTACTCTCCATTGTTCTTTCCAGCAGATTTGATGTACAGGTCTCTCCAGGCCGAGATTCAAGGCTGCAATGAGAAGGATGTGGATGGAAAGCAAGATCAACCCTCCCCTTTAAGAACTGGCCGGCGCCATTGAGTCTGTATTCCATTGCTGACTGACATCACATGAGCTTTGCCAGCACTCTGAGGTAGCGCCTCGCTCCTCGGCCTTTGCGCCTTAAGACAGATGTGTAGCGCCTGATTTAGCGCTCCAATCACCTCCAGGGGCGATAAAAGTCAAGTTTGCAGTCGGAGGCGATAATTAGCGCCAGGTGCTAATCTTTGCGCCCGGCCGATAATTGCGCCCCAAATGGGGCGATACCGAATTTCTCCCCCTTTGACTCTAAACCCTTTCATAATCTTGAAGACCTCTATCAGGTCACCCCCCCCCCCCAGTCTTCTCTTTTCTAGAGAAAAGAGCCCCGGCCTGTTCAATCTTTGGGAGTGTGGAGCACCCACTAACCGCTTATTGCGCGTTTACAGTCTCAATTCTCTGTGTTACTACACTCTCCGAAAAAAACCCTCACGTGAGCTGATAGCCTTTGTCATTCCCATCTGCCACAGCTCCCCGACTCTAAATTAGTTGGTAAAAATAAATGTTTCGGTGGGGGGTTGGGGGCGGGGGGGGGGGGGGGGGGTGGGGTTGGCGGGTGCAGGTGAGGAGGGGTCTTACTAATAATTCACGGAGAAGCAAGTAAGCGGGAAAGGCGTCAGTGGACCTAGACTGGAGGAGACGTGTCTGGGAAGTGGAATAGTGACCCAAACCACAAGAGCTTGTCAGCAAACATCAGCGGGGAGCCTCTAATTGTGTTGTATCTGCTACTCGGAAAGAAAATAAAGACGTCTTAAAGCAACATTGCCCCTGTTGCAGGCACGTATTTCCACCCAGCAAACCTACATGCCGTCTGGGAATACAATTAGGGTCGCCAACCCTGGTCGGGCGTATCTCTGGAGGTTTCATCACATGACCTCCCGTCTCCAACCGCCCCGACCCCCCCCCTCGCCCCGCGCTCCCGCCATTGGTCGCCAGACACGTCCATCCTTGCGGTGCCCCGCCTTCCCACGGTCAATCGGAAAGCGAACCGACTCTTTGTTACCCGTTTGGAAGATTCTTGACTGTCGGTCAAACAGTCCTTTCCCCCACGTCCGATACTTTTCATAACTAGCAAACAGAAGTGTTTAAAGAAAATGAAAAACACACAATTTATTTTAACGCCCCGGTGATTTTTCTCTCCCGGGTTTTTGCTCACAGCGGTGTCCCGGAGATTAATCTTCAATTACTGGAGAGTCCAGGGCAATCCTGGAGGGTTGGTGACCCTAAACCCTAAATAGGTCACGTTTCCGACATTACAACACTGACTAAACATCAAAAGCCCTTACATTGCCTGTAAAGTGCTTTGGGACGTCCTGAAGACATAAAAGTTGGTAGTGTACGAAAGGGGCCTGTATAAATTGGACCATTGAGCATAAGAACACAAGAACTAGGAGCAGAAGTAGGCCATTTGTCCCCTCGAGCCTGCTCCGCCATTCAATAAAATCATGGCTGATCTTCGACCTCAACTCCACTTTCCCGCCCGATCCCCATAGCTCGTGATTCCCTCGAGCAGTTTTGTAAGGGTCGGGATTAGTGCCAGAGGGAACAGGTAAAGAGAAATTGATTTTTGGCAGGTGGGGTCATGGGAGGGGGTCGAGCGGAAGAAATCATTTAAATGAAGTACAACCGGTGTTGGCTTGTTTGACTTTTTGAAAGGTTTAATTTTAAAAGAAGCAGTGAAGTGCCTTCATCCACCTGGGCCCCGAGCCCTGGAATTCCCTCCCTAAACCTCTCCGCCTCCCTAAACCTCTCCGCCTCCTTTCAGAAGCTCCATAAAACCCGCTTCTGCCCTGATATCTCCTTATCTGGCTCGGTGTCAAATATTTTGCCCGATTTACGCTCTACGTTAAAGGGGTGCTGTGTAAATGCGAGTTGTTGTTGTTGTTGTTGTTGTAATATGGAGCTTAAGAGGTGAAAGGTCAGAGGGGCTGCCACAAGAACTCCTGCTGCAGGAACAATAGCCAGAAAAACATGGAATCAGATGTGCGACTCTTTTGCGGGTATTGTAACGTGGGCCTGACTGAGAAGGAATCCACTCATGACCAAAATACAGGAATTACATTGGGTCAGTGGCAAACCACATCCCGACTAATGATCAAAGATATCCCATCAAAAGAATTAAATCCCATGAATCAGGGGCAACCCACCACGCACATTCCTTCAAACACAGTAATAATTGTTATTTTTATCTTTTGTTTTTGCTAAACAGAAGACAAATGTCTACGGTCAGCATTTCTGCATCTAGCTCTCTGTAAAGGGGGGCCAGGTGCTATAATGAGTTACAAGAAATGCCTCCTTATCCTTTTCCCTAAGCTGGTCCTGTTTTTTTTTTGTAATTCACTCTCTGGGGTGCCGGCATTTATTGCCCATCCCCAGTTGTCCTGAGAAGCAGCGTTTCCGTTAAGCTGCACGACCGCGCGCGCCGGCTTTCACGTCCTGGGTACCGCGCACGCGCACGAAGTTTGAACGGGCCGCGCGGTGGGGGGGGGGGCAGGCCGTGCAGGAGGCAGCGCGGCTTACGGGGGAACGTTGCTGAGAAGAGCGGAAGGTGGGCCTTCTTAAAACTTCTTAGGCTGCTTCAGAGGGCGGTTAAGAGAGCCAACCGCGTTGTGGGTGTGGGACTGGAGTCACGTATAGGCCGGACCGGGATTGAGGACGGCAGGTTTCCTTCCTTAAAGGAAGTACGTTAGCAGATGGAGGTCGAGCCCGTTCGCACAGCGTTCCACTCTCCGTTATTTCAGTCCTTCAACTCCGCTTTAAAAATGGCCGAACACGGAATGTCATGTGACCGCCTTGAGTGTTCGCTGCCAATATTGGCACCAGGAGCTTCTGGCTTTCCACCTCTGGGACTGGGTTTTTTTTTTATTCGTTCGTGGGATGTGGGCGTTGCTGGCAAGGCCAGCATTTATTGCCCATCCCTAATTGCCCTCGAGAAGGTGATGGTGAGCCGCCTTCTTGATCCGCAGAGGGCAGTTAAGAGTCAACCACATTGCTGTGGGTCTGGAGTCACATATAGGCCAGACCGGGTAAGGATGGCAGATTTCCTTCCCGAAAGGACATTAGTGAACCAGATGGGTTTTTATGACAATACGATAGTTTCATGATACTAGTTTTTAATTCCAGATTTATTTAGTTGAATTTAAATTCCCCATCTGCCTGTGGTGGGATTCGAACTCACGTCTCCAGATCATTAATCAGGGGGCATGTCTTACACATTCCTAGTGGTTGCAAAAAGAGAATGACAGGAAGAAGAAAGAACTTACATTTATGTAGTGCCTGGCTCTACTGGAAGAAGAGCAGGGGAGTTCTGGCCAATATTTATCCCTCAAATAACAGATTATCTGGCCATTATTTTCATTGCTGCTTGTGGGAGCTTGCTGTGCCCAAATTGGCTGCCGCGTTTCCCTACATTACAACAGTAGAAACATAGAACAGTACAGCACAGTACAGGCCCTTCGGCCCTCGATGTTGTGCCGAGCATTGTCCGAGACCAAGATCAAGCTATCACACTCCCTATCACTCTGGTGTGCTCCATGTGCTTATCCAATAACCGCTTGAAAGTTCCTAAAGTGTCCGACTCCGCTATCACAGCAGGCAGTCCATTCCACACCCCAACCACTCTCTGAGTTAAGAATCTACCTCGGACATCCCTTCTATATCTCCCCCCATGCACCTTATAGTTATGCCCCCTTGTAACAGCTGCCTCTACCCGAGGAAATAGTCTCTGAACATCCACTCTATCTATCCCCCTCATCATCTTATAAACCTCTATTAAGTCGCCTCTCATCCTCCTCCGCTCTAAAGAGAAAAGCCCCAACTCCCTCAATCTTTCCTCATAAGACCTCCCCCCCAAACCAGGCAGCATCCTGGTAAATCTCCTTTGCACTCTTTCCAATGCTTCCACGTCCTTCCTATAGTGAGGTGACCAGAACTGCACACAATATTCCAAATGTGGTCTCACCAAGGTCCTGTACAGTTGCAGCATAACCTCACGGTTCTTAAACTCAAACCCTCTGTTAATAAACGCCAACACACCATAGGCCTTCTTTACTGCTCTATCCACTTGAGTGGCAACCTTCAGAGATCTGTGGATATGAACCCCCAGATCCCTCTGCTCCTCCACGTTCCTCAGAACCCTGCCGTTGACCCTGTAATCCTTATTCAAATTTGCCCTACCAAAATGAATCACCTCGCACTTATCAGGGTTAAATTCCATCTGCCATTTTTCGGCCCAGCTCTGCATCCTATCAATGTCTCTTTGCAGCCTACAACTGCCCTCCACCTCATCCACTACTCCACCAATCTTGGTGTCATCAGCAAATTTACTGATCCACCCTTCAGTCCCCTCCTCCAAGTCATTGATAAAAATCACAAACAGCAGAGGACCCAGCACCGACCCCTGTGGCACACCGCTGGTAACTGGTCTCCAGTCCGAAAATGTTCCATCCACCACCACCCTTTGCCTTCTATGAGATAGCCAGTTACTTATCTAATCGGCCAAATTTCCCTCTATCCCACAACTCCTTACTTTCTTCATGAGCCGACCATGGGGAACCTTATCAAACGCCTTACTAAAATCCATGTATACGACATCAACTGCTCTACCTTCATCTACACACTTAGTTACCTCCTCAAAGAATTCAATCAAATTTGTTAGGCAAGACTTACCCTTCACGAATCCGTGTTGACTATCCCTGATTAAGTTGCCCCTTTCCAAATGGTCATAAATCCTATCCCTCAGGACCTTTTCCATTATCTTACCAACCACCGAAGTAAGACTAACCGGCCTATAATTACCAGGGTCATTCCTATTTCCTTTCTTGAAGAGAGGAACAACATTCGCCACTCTTCAGTCCTCTGGCACCATTCCCGTGGACAGTGAGGACCCAAAGATCAAAGCCAGAGGCTCTGCAATCTCCTCCCTTGCCTCCCAAAGAATCCTAGGATATATCCCATCTGGCCCAGGGGACTTATCGACCCTCAGGTTCTTCAAAATTGCTAAAACATCTTCCCTCAGAACATCTACCACCTCCAGCCTATCCACCTTTATCACACTCTCATCCTCAAGAACATGGCCCCTCTCCTCGGTGAACACTGACGAAAAGTATTCATTCATCACCTCTCCTATCTCTTCTGACTCCATGCACAAGTTCCCACTACTGTCCTTGACCGGCCCTACCCTCACCCTGGTCATTCTTTTATTTCTCACATAAGAGTAAAAGGCCTTGGGGTTTTTCTTGATCCGACCCGCCAAGGACTTCTCATGCCCCCTCCTAGCTCTCCTAAGCTCTTTTTTTAGCTCATTCCTTGCTACCTTGTACCCCTCAATCGACCCAACTGAACCTTGTTTTCTCATCCTTACATACGCTTCCTTTTTCCTCTTGACTAGACATTCAACCTCTTTTGTGAACCATGGTTCTCTCACTCGGCCATTTCCTCCCTGGAAATAGGAAATAGGGACATACCTATCAAGGACACGCAGTAATTGCTCCATGAAAAAGCTCCACTTTTCGTTTGTGCCTTTCCCTGATAGTTTCTGTTCCCATCTTATACTCCCTAATTCTTGCCTAATCGCATCATAATTACCCCTCCCCCAATTATAAACCCTGCCCTGCCGTATGGCCCTATCCCTCTCCATTGCAATAGTGAAAGTTACCGAATTGTGGTCACTATCTCCAAAGTGCTCTCCCACATACAAATCAAACACTTGGCCCGGTTCATTACCCAGTACCAAATCCAACGTGGCCCCAGCTCTTGTCGGCCTATCCACATATTGTGTCAGGAAACCCTCCTGCACACACTGTGCAAAAACTATCCCATCCGAACTGTTTGACCTATAAAGGTTCCAATCAATATTTGGAAAGTTGAAGTCACCCATGACAACTACTCTGTGACCTCCACACCTATTCATAATCTGCTTTGCAATTTCTTCCTCCACATCTCTATTACTATTTGGGGGCCTGTAGAAAACTCCTAACAACGTGACCGCTCCTTTCCTATTTCTAACTTCAGCCCATATTACCTCAGACGGCAGATCCCCCTCGAACTGCCTTTCTGCCGCTGTTAAACAGTGACTATACTTCAAAAAAAAAAGTACTTCATTGGCTGTAAAGCGCTTTGGGACGTCCTGAGGTTGTAAAAGGCGCTACGGAAATGCGAATCAATCAATCTTTCTTTCTCCAGATTCCTGCCGTGCCGGCAAGGAGTTAAAATCGGGCCTATTTTGTGTTACCGTCAACAGCAGAGAGACAGGACATTTAGGCCATCTTTTGGGCTGGTTTCGGAATCGCGTCCTGAAGATGCATGGAGACTTTACAAAACCCTGTGATTATATTCTAGCCAGTAACTGATTCCCAGGTAGCCACTATTTTCTATTTAATCAACCAAACCTCTCCATTATTCTACCAATGAGCCCTGAAATTTAATAAACCTTTACTTATAATATCAGAGGAATCTAATTATAGAATAGCTCATCCTGCAATATCTTTATCAATTCATTCTGGGGATGTGGGCGTCGCTGGCATGGCCGGCATTTATTGCCCATCCCTAGCGGCCCTGAGAAAGTGTAACAGCTTTGATACAACAGGAGAGTCTTCCTAGGCCACATTAGAGGGCAGTTAAGAGTCAACCACGTTGGTGTGGGATGGGAGTCCACCTGAGGGGGCAGACGGGGCCTCGGTTTAACGTCTTATCTGAAAGACGGCACCTCCGACAGTGCAGCACCCCCTCAGTACTGCACTGGGAGTGTCAGCCTGGACAATGACAGCTGACAGAGGCCGTGATCGTACCACTACCCCCCCACTCCACCCCCTCTCACCTCGATGTCCTTCCAGGGTTAAACTCCACCCCACAATACCTACAGGCCAACTGGGGATGGCCAATCAATAAACAGGCATCACCCCACAGACCAAATTACATCTCTCTTCTCGCAGGAACAATAACGGTGAATAAAATCGCAACGCGGTTGGGGTTTAAGAAACGGCAAGGAATTTCCTCGCAGATGCACCATGACTCCACCGCCCGAGACTTGCCCGGAAGTATTGGGAGAAAATCCCATTTACAGGCAAAACATGGCCGAACTTCCACCCGCTCCGAGGAAATTCAAGAATCTCCCCGTTGAACTGAGTGAAGTCTTTGACCGGAGTCTGACCAATCACGGACTGTGCTGGAGGAACTATCATCGCAGGAGCTAAGCTCATCCACACCTTCTCCTTGTGAAGGACATTAGGAACAGGAGGAGGCCATTCAGCCCCTCGAGCCTGTCCCTCCATTAAATGAGATCATGGCTGATCTGCACCTCAACCCCATTTACCCACCTTTGCTCCATATCCCTCGATATCCTTAGCTAACAAAAGTCTATCGACCTCAGTCTTACAAATTTCAAATGACCCCCAGCATCCACATCCTTTGGAGGAGAGAGTTCCAGATTTCCACTACCCTGCAGTCATTAACTATAAGCATTCATTCCCTCCACCACCGGCGCACCGTGGCTGCAGGACTTGCTATCTCCCGCATCGTCACCTCTGGTGTCCCCCAAGGATCTATCCTTGGCCCCCCTCCTATTTCTCATCTACATGCTGCCCCTTGGCGACATCATCCGAAAACACAGCGTCAGTTTCCACATATATACGCTGACGACACCCAGTTCTACCTCACCACCACTTCTCTCGACCCCTCCACGGTCTCTAAATTGCCAGACTGCTTGTCCAACATCCAGTTCTGGATGAGCAGAAATTTTCTCCAATTAAATATTGGGAGGAAGACCGAAGCCATTGTTTTCGATCCCTGCCACAAACTCCGTTCCCTAGCCACTGACTCCATCCCTCTCCCGAACATCTGTCTGAGGCTGAACCAGACCGCTCGCAACCTTGGTGTCAGATTTGACCCTGAAATGAGTTTCTGACCACATATCCGCGGCATAACAAAGACCGCCTATTTCCACCTCTGTAACATCGCCCGTCTCCGCCCTGCCTCAGCTCATCTGCTGCTGAAACCCTCATCCATGCCTTTGTTACCTCTAGACTTGACTATTCCAACGCATTCCTGGCTGGCCTCCCACATTTTACCCTACATAAACTTGAGGTCATCCAAAACTCGGCTGCCCCGTGTCCTAACTCGCACCAAGTCCCGTTCGCCCATCACCCCTGTGCTCTCTGACCTACATTGGCTCCCAGTTAAGCAGCGCCTCGATTTCAAAATTCTCATCCTTGTTTTCAAATCCCTCCGTGGCCTCGGCCCTCCCTATCTCTGTAATCTCCTCCAGCCCCACAACCCCCCCGAGATATCTGCGCTCCTCTAATTCTGCCCTCTTGAGCATCCCTGATTATAATCACTCAACCATTGGCGGCCGTGCCTTCTGTTGCCTAGGCCCTAAGCTCTGGAATTCCCTGCCTAAACCTCTCCGCCTCTCTACCTCTCTTTCCTCCTTTAAGACGCTCCTTTAAACCTACCTCTTTGACCAAGTTTTTGGTCACCTGCCCTAATTTCTCCTTATGTGGATCGGTGTCAAATTTTTTGTCTTATAACACTCCTGTGAAGCGCTTTGGGACGTTTTACTATGTTAAAGGCGCTATATAAATACAATTTGTTGTTGTTGTTGCACTGCAGCAACTCGCCAAGGCTTCTTCGGCAGCACCTCCCAAACCCACGACCTCCACCACCTAGAAGGACAAGGGCAGCAGGCAGCATGGGAACACCATCACCTCCAAGTTCCCCTCCAAGTCACACACCATCCTGACTTGGAAATATATCGGCTGTTCCTTCATCGTCGCTGGGTCAAAATCCTGGAACTCCCTCCCTAACAGCACTGTGGGAGCACCTTCACCACACGACTGCAGCGGTTCAAGAAGGCGGCTCATCACCACCTTCTCAAGGGCAACTAGGGGATGGGCAATAAATGCTGGCCTTGCCAGCGACGCCCTCATCCCATGAATGAATATAAAAAAACGGAATATATCAAAAGTAATCGATTGCATTAAATACTTTGAAGTCCATCTGAGAGACATTTTAACAGTGTGTCCCATTAGGTGTGTCACCGCAGACTCTCAGGAACTCCTCTAGATCAGCTCATTCCCATGAGCTCCTCGTCACCCAATACTTAAATGCAACTCTGTCTTATACGCACATTAACTGATGAGAGCTCGAGGTCTCCTGATGGTAGCCAGCTGTCTACACACAAGTCAACCCAACCCACAACATGACCCCCTGTCACATCTGGAGCGCAGGTTTCCAACAAACAGTTTACTCAACAAAACAAACTCTACACACTCCAATCTGTATGATTCCGATTGGAACCCATTTATCATCTGAACTGGCTTGGAACGGCAGAGTCGCTAATATTGAGGTTTAACCACGGCAATTTAAAATATCAAAATACTCTTTCTTTTTTAATCACAAGCAAGAGTAATGTTTACTGTTTGGGGAGACCGTGCTGAGCACAAGTTGCTTGTTATGTTTGTCTACATAACTACAGTGACTACACTGCGCTGGTTGTGAGGCACTGTGGGAGGTCCCGAGGAGGTAAAAGACGCTTTAAAAAGACGCAAGTTCTTCCTTCCTTCCTTCTTTTATATATAAAGCCTTCTTGAGTTCTGCCATTTTAGATGTGGACGAGCTAGGATTGGTTGGCGCAATAGTTTAGCCCTTCTGCTTCTGGGACCTGGGTTCAACTCCAACCCATGGAATGAAAGTCACCACTCTCTGATGGCTGTAAAAGTCAAAACACAACTTGCATTTATACAGCGCCTTTAACGTGGTTATGTTGAACTTGTATCGAACCTTGGTTAGACCACACTTGGAGTACTGTGAACAGTTCTGGTTTCCATATTATAAAAAGGACATAGAGGCACCGGAGATGGTGCAAAACAGATTTACAAGGATGATACCAGAACTGAGAGGCTATACCTATCAGGAAAGACTGAACAGGCTGGGACTCTTTTCTCTAGAAAAGAGAAGGCTGAGGGGTGACCTGATAGAGGTCTTCAAGATTATGAAAGGGTTCGATAGGGTAGACGTAGAGAAGATATTTCCACTTGTGGGCGAGACCAGAATTAGGGGCTATAAATATAAGACAGTCACTAATAAACCCAATATGGAATTCAGGAGAAACTTCTTTACCCAGAGAGTGGTTATAATGTGGAAATTGTTACCACAGGGAGTGGTTGAGGCAAATAGCATGGATGCATTTAAGGGGAAGCTGGATAAACACATGCGGGAGAAAGGAATAGAAGGATATGATGATGGGGTGAGATGAAGTAGGGTGTGGAGAATAAACACCGGCATGGACCAGTTGGGTCGAATGGCTTGTTTCTGTTTGTAGTAAAACGTCCCAAAGCCCTTCACAGGAGCGTAATCATATAAAATTTGACACTGAGCCACATAATAAGATATTAGGACGGGTGACCAAAAACTTGGTCAAAGATGTAGGTTTTAAGGAGCGTCTTAAAGGAGGAAAGAGAGGTGGAGAGGCGGAGAGGTTTAAGTCCTTCGTGAAATGAACTTTGGGGCTGTTTAAATGCTGTTCCTAGTTGGCTTGGCCCACCGTCTGACACAGGTTGACTATCTCCCTCAGAGAGGCGGTAGGGACGGCTGGTATGTCAAATGTCACACTGGTCCAGTAGCGGCTGACCTGCTGAGGTTAGGTGTAAGTACACTGTTGCAGCATGGTAGAGGAAGCCTCTCTGCCACTGGCTCTGCTTGATACTGAAAATGCATGCCTGAAATGGGAACAGTTCCCCAGTGCTAACGTTTTGATTGCGTACAAAAATTTGTCCCAACTTATATGAAAGACAGAACTTGCATTTCTGTAGCACTTTCAATGACCTCAGGACGTCACAAAGTGCTTTACAGCCAATGAAGTACTTTTGAAGTGTAGTCACTGTTGTAATGTAGGAAATGTAGCAGCCAATTTGCACACAGCAAGCTCCCACAAACAGCAATGAGATAAATACCCAGATAATCTGTTTTTTAGTGATGTTGGTTGAGGGATAAATATTGGCCCAGGACACCGGGGAGAACTCCCCTGCTCTTCTTCGAAATAGTGGCCGTGGGATCTTTAACGTCCGGCTGAGGGAGCAGACGGGACCTCGGTTTAACGTCTCGTCCGGAAGTTGGCACCTGTGACAATACAATGCTCCCTCGGTGTCATGCTAGCCGTGTCAGCCGTGGCTCAGTGGGCAGCACTCTCGCCTCTGAGTCAGAAGGTTGTGGGTTCAAGTCCCAGTCCAGAGACTTGAACACAAAATCCAGGCTGACACTCCAGTGCAGTACTGAGGGAGCGCTGCACTGTCGGAGGTGCCGTCTTTCGGATGAGACATTAAACCGAGGCCCCGTCTGCCCTCTCAGGTGGACGTAAAAGATCCCATGGCACTTTTTCGAAGAAGAGTAGGAGAGTTCTCCCTGGTGTCCTGGCCAATATTTCTCCCTCAATCCACATAACAAAAACAGATGATCTGGTCATTATCACATTGCTGTTTGTGGGAGCTTGCTGTGCGCAAATTGGCTGCCGCGTTTCCCACATTACGACAGTGACTCCACTCCAAAAGTACTTCATTGGCTGTAAAGCGCTTTGAGACGTCCGGTGGTCGTGAACAGGCGCTATAGAAATGCAAGTCTTTCTTTCGGTACTGCACTGGGAGTGTCAGCCTAGATTATGCGCTCAAATCTCTGGAGTGGGTGGAATGTGCAAAAGAATTGCAGACAAATAATGGCCAACATTTATCCCTCAGGCAACATCCCTAAATCTAGATTATTATCTCATTGCTATGGGACCTTACTGTGCGCAAATAGGCTGGCGTGTGACTACACTTCAAAAAAAAGGTACTTCATTGGCTGTAAAATGTTTTGGAACATCCTGAGGTCTTAAAAGGCGCTATATAAATTCAGGTCATTGTTTTATTCCCCGGCACTGACAAGCTTGATAAGCTTATTATTTATATATATATATATATTAAATCTTTCCAATGAGATGTGTGGCCTCTCAGCGACTCTCTGCACTCTTCTCTTATCTCAGAGATTCCTCCCAGTTCATTGGCATGTGGGCCTTTGACCTCTAGCGCGGCAGTTGACTGCGTACCCTTGACAGCGGGCTGGATTTGTGCCGAGCACTAACTACTTTGGCTGGAATCAAGTTGTCTGATCGCGCGGCGTTGACAGGACTGGATAGGAATCAACGTGACAGTGTTAACAAACAAAGTGGAGATGTTTATCTGGTAGGAGCAGGAGGATCTGTCTGTCCTCACCCTGATCTGACAGGACCATTACCGTCTTAATGGGCCCAGGGTATGCTGCAGGTTGCACTGGCCGGTATTTTCGCAAGCAGATCTGTTGGTGTACCAACGGAAAAGACTATCTGGTTTAAAGTAAACCAGCCCTCGGCTTTCAACCACCATCCTCGCCCATCCCCGCCCCCCACTCCATCCCCTCCCCGTTGACGCATATCTCTGCTGGGGTGGGATGGGATTTCCACATGCTCTGGAGATGCCTCTTTGACCCCAGCAATATTTCCAGCCTTGGGGTCGATTACATTTGAGAGGTAGGACCCCCGCCCCCCTTCCGCCAGGAGTAGACCTTTCAGCCCCTCAAGCCTGTTCCGCCATTCAATTACTTCATTCATTCGTGGGATGTGGGCGTCGCTGGCAAGACCAGCATTTATTGCCCATCCCTAGTTGCCCCTTGAGAAGGTGGTGGTGAGCCGACTTCTTGAACCGCTGCAGTCCGTGTGGTGAAGGTGCTCCCACAGTGCTGTTAGGGAGGGAGTTCCAGGATTTTGACCCAGCGACGATGAAGGAACGGCCGATATATTTCCAAGTCAGGATGGTGTGTGACTTGAGGGGAACTTGGAGGTGGTGGCGTTCCCATGGGCCTGCAGTCCTAAAACAGAGGCCCCATCTGCCTTCTCAATCAGATTGTGGCTGATCTGTATCTTAACTCCAGCTATCTTGGTTCCGTAACCCTCGATACCCTTACCCAACAAAAATCTATCAATCTCAGTTTTGAAATTTTCAATTGACCCCCCCCCAGCCTCAACAGCTTTTTGGGGGAGAGAGTTCCAGATTTCCACTACCCTTTATGTGAAGAAGTGCTTCCTGACATCACCCCTGAACGGCCTGGCTCTAGCTTCACCTGACGAAGGAGCAGCGCTCCGAAAGCTTGTGATTTCAAATAAAACTGTTGGACTATAACCTGGTGTTGTGCGACTTCTCTAATTTTAAGGTTACGCCCCCTTGTTCTGGACTCCCCCCACCAGAGGAAATAGTTTCTCCCTATCAACCCGATCAACTCCTTTAATCATCTTAAACACCTCAATTAGTTCACCCCTTAATCTTCTATACTCAAGGGAATACAAGTCTAGTCTATGCAACCGGTCCTCATAATTTAACGCTTTTAGCCCCGGTATCATTCTGGTGAATCTGCGCTGCTCCCCCTCCAAGGCCAATATATCCTTCCTGAGGTGCGGTGCCCAGAACTGAACGCAGTGTCCAGATGGAGTCTAACCAGAGCTCTGTACAAATGTAGCCTAACTTCCACCCCTTTGCAGTCCAGCCCTCTTGAGATAAAGGTCAACATTCCATTAGCCTTTTGAAATAGATTTTGTGCCTGTCCACTCGCTTTCAGTGGTTTCTGTACTTGGGCCCTTAAATCTCGCTGCTCCTCCACAGTTCCCAGCTTCTCGCCATATCTTTCTTCGGGCCTGTCTAGAGGGAGAGGGGAAGGAGGGGGACACGGAGACTGGCTGTGGAGGGAACAGATAGTTGGCGAGCTGCGTGTAAAAAAATGTTTATCAGTGAAAATGTTTTGTTTGCGCGATGGGGGAGCATGAGCAGCCGGACTGAGAGCTTGCACAGAACATAAGAACATAAGAATTAGGAGCAGGAGTCGGCCATACGGCCCCTCGAGCCTGCTCCGCCATTCAATGAGAACATGGCTGATCTTCGACCTCAACTCCATTTTCCCGCCCAATCTCCTTTCATTCCCTTAGAGTCCAAAAATCTATCGATCTCAGTCTTGAATATACTCATCGACTGAGCATCCACAGCCCTCTGGGGTAGAGAATTCCAAAGATTCACAACCCTCTGAGTGAAGAAATTTCTCCTCATCTCAGTCCTAAATGGCCGACCCCTTATCCTGAGACTGTGACCCCTGGTTCTGGACTCCCCAGCCAGGGGAAACATCCTCCCCTGCATCTACCCCGTCAATCCCTCTCAGAATCTTATATGTTTCAATGAGATCACCTCTCATTCTTCTAAACTCCAGAGAGTATGGGCCCAGTCTACACAATCTCTCTTTCATAGGACAGCCCTCTCATCCCAGGAATCTGTCTGGTGAACCTTTGTTGCACCGCCTCCAAGGCAAGTATATCCTTCCTTAGTTATGGAGACCAAAACTGTACACAGACTGTTCTTCTCCCTCGAGAACCCCCTCCGTCGACCTCTGAGAATGGGACACTAGAGTCCAGCAGGTGGCCCCCCTGGGTCCAGCGTTCAAAGTGCAAATGGCGGGAGACACAACAGAGGCCACGTCTCCCCCTCATTTGCATGTCATTAGCATACACGGGCAGGCGTGCTGTGTACCAGTACATGGAGGGGAGGTGGGGACTCGACAGAACATTGTGGCTCAGCCCCAAAACATTTGATAGCGTTCTCGCCTCTCAGTCAGAAGGTCGGGGGTACAACTCCCACTCCAGAGACTTGAGCACATAAATCTAGGCTGACACTCCCAGTGCAGTGCTGAGGGAGTGCCGCACTGTCGGAGGTGCCGTCTTTCGGATGAGACATTAAACCGAGGCCCCGTCTGCCCCCTCAGGTGGATGTAAAAGATCCCATGGCCACTATTTCGAAGAAGAGCAGGGGAGTTCTCCCTGGTGTCCTGGGCCAATAATTATCCATCAACCAACATCACTAAAAACAGATGATCTGGTCATTATCTCACGGCTGTCTGTGGGAGCTTGCTGTGCGCAAATTGGCTGCCGCGTTTCCCACATCACAACAGTGACTGCACTTCAAAAAGTTACTCGATTGGCCGTAAAGTTCTTTGGTCCTCTAGACTTAGAATCTTCTTTCTCTTACGCTCCAAGTATTCCCTCCGACACACTCTGCACCTTCGCTGCCTCGTCACTGTGTTGGAATCAACACTTATTCCCCATGCCTATCTGAAAGTGACTGTCATGGCTCTTTCAATGATTGTCTCTCCCTTACTGTGGCAAAGCAAAGCGAATCTCCACTTGGTACTTTGGCAGCGATGCCGAGATTGGGAACTGAATGAGTTGAGGATCGCAGCTGCAACCTTACCTGCGAATAGTCTGTGCAGCTACGTCGCTTCCCGACCCCCGAAGCAGTTATCAGCTCGCTGAGGTGAAGTTTCCCAGGACAGTGCCACCTGCTGCACAGGCTGAACCTTTATGTATCTGGCACTTACCATTTTGGGCCTGGAGGCACCAAGACAGCAAGCGGTAATGCTACAAATCAAGACTTCTGGTTTCGAAATTCAGCCTCTGACTTCGCCCTTGCCGAGGTGAAGAGAGTGAAATTGGTCTTTGTCGGGTCGCGCATAATGGGCGACAGCGAATCGGCAGCCACGGTTTACACCCTGCCCAATTGACTTCAATGGAGTAGAAGATCGAGTGCGTTGTAAAACATCGCTGCCGATTTGCTGTCGTTCGCTTTGCGCTACTGCCAAGGACCGACTTCACCCCCAAAGGACCCGAAGGGGAAAACACTTGGCCGTCCCATAGTGTTAAAGGCCAAGATGTCAAGTCAACACATCATCCCTACAAACCTTGACCCTTCAACTTGCTGACTTGAGAATCAAAGAGATGGGTCCAGCGTGATTTAAACAGCGCCATGGGTTTATCTGGCCCTTGTGCTATTGTCAGGGATCAACCCCATTGCCCCGCCCATGTACCATTGTGAGGTCTTGCTGTTTGCAATGTCATTCTATTCAATTCGTCCAGGCTTCTGGAGGTCCGCTGCTCACAGTTCAAAGGTTAGGCCATCTCCCGGAGTAGTGACTTTGATTGACAGCTCTTTCTGAGTGTTTTGAGGAGAAACGTTCTGAGTATGACAGTGTATTGACAGTGGTTGAACAGGGAGAGTAATTGGTCTAGATTCTACTCCGTGACCCCACCCGAAATACCCGGAAAGTGAGGCAAAAACAAGCGGTGAGGCCTACATCTGCCTCACCACCTGGATCTCGGTTCCCCTCCTCCAACGGGCCTCACCTTGTGGAGGGACGGGCGGGTGTCCTACCACCCTGGCCCTTCCCTCTTCCCCTCCACCCCCTCACCAACACCCCCCACCCCCCAGCCCATACGACTCTTTGGGCCTTCAATTTTTTTCTTTAACACGCATGAAGAAGCGCCAATCGCAATTGGGGTTCGAGCTTCAGAACCATAAGAAAGCACGCAATGAATAATGGGACCTTCAACCCACAAGCTCCTGTCCATCCACAGACCGCCCCCCGGCCCCACCCCCGCAAAAAAAAATCCATTCCACCATTGACCCTCCTGAGGGAAGGTTCCACACCAATGCTCCCCGACCCCCAGAGATAACCAGTCAAACATCTGGAATATTCCAAGGCTTTCAAGTCGCAACAAAGTAAATGTAGGACCTCAAACTAGGGTGGCCAGCTCTGGTTGGACGTGTTCCTGGAGGTTTCATCACCTGAACTCCTGCCGCCAACCGCCCCGCCCCCGACCCCCCCCGACGCTCCCGTACATTGGTCACCCGACACGTCCATCCCCGCAGCGCCCCGCCTTCCCACGGCCAATCAGAAAGCGAACAGACTCTCCGTCACCCGATTGGATGATTCTTGACCCTCAGTCAAACAGCCTTTCTTCCCCACGTCCGATATTTTCATAACTAATCAACAAAAGCGTTCAAAGAAATTAAAAAACGCGCCATTGTGACTAACGGCCCCTATGATGTTTCTCTCCTGGGCTTTGCTGGCGGCGGTGTCCTGGAGATTTAATTCCTGGACACTCCAGGGCAATCCTGGAGGGTTGGCAACCGCTATCTCAAACCACGAGCTCCCCACCGCCCTCTTGTCTTGCCCCATACCCTGTCCCCTTGTTCGTTTCCAGGCTTGGGCGATTGGCGCCAGTCCCGAGCTATCAACAGACTTGCGATGACGCCAGGCTTGCCTTTACATGAAATGATCTACGGTGCAGAATCTGCTTTCTTTCCAGCCCTAATTTTCTACCGATAATGAAAATAAAGATTATTTCTTTAACATATCAAGTCCTGAGATGGAATGCTGTGAAGTGGTTTGGCCAGTAAGCAACAAAGATTAATCTTACTGATTTAAAAGCAACGGGTTTTTTTTGTTGAGCATTTAAACATCGCCACAGCTTGCGAATTAGGCAATTCTGAAACAAATAGATTACAGATTTCCCATTTACTCCGGTATTTTTTTTTTAAAGAAAGCAAATCTGTTCATGGCCCGTGTTGGAGCTGGAGGGGCTCTTCGTAGGCCTCGAATTTAACTGCTCCCGCTTGGCATAAACCGGGCGGCTGTTAAAATAATGCAAGCCGGTTACCCTCTCCGATCCCACTGCCTTTCCGCAGTGTCCCCATATTAACCTGTTCTTTTGAGCAGGCGAACAGGACACCCCCGATCCCCCAATCGCGAACCAATCCCCCAATCCCGACAGACCTCCAATCGCGACAGACCCCCCCTCCATCGCGACCTAACCACCCAATCGGGACCTAATCCCCTCTATCGCAACTGACCCCCGCTGATCGTGTCCAACCCTCCCGATTGTGGCTAGACACCCCCGATCCCTACCGCCCCCTCCGATCCCGACCCCACCCAATCCCATCCCCCCCACCCCCCCGATCCCAAACCCCTCCAGAGCCCGACAATGCCCCCGATCCCAAACCCCTCCGGAGCCCGACAATGCCCCCGATCCCAAACCCCCACCAATCCCATCTTTTATTGCTAAACACAATGGGAGCTTTGCCCTCGCTTGTTCTTTCACTAGTTTTTACTCTTTGACCTCTGTCAATCACCCTCAGAGGGGCCGGGAGAGGGGGAGGTCCTCCTGTGGCGCTGAACAACTTTGGGCTTTCCTGTAGATTAATCCTGACCCAATGGGGCGGGGGCAATGACTGAGAAACAAGGACGCCTTAAACAAGTTTTTATCTTTGACATTTCTGCTCGCACGCTGAATGGAGAAGGGTTGAGCGGGCTAAAGACTCACCGAATTCACTCGCGCAAAAGTGCTCCAGGATGACGTCTGCCTTCATCTCATTGTCACATGGAGGACAGATCTTCGAGACTGCAGTGGGTACAAAAAAAAATATCGAGCAGTTTAGCTTTTTCGTTTTTGACCAGGCAAATATAACCGAACATCAACTTCTCGAACCGATTCACAGTTAAACATAAACTAACTGGCGCACTCCTTCAATGTGTGATGGAATACTCTCCACTTGCCTGGATGAGCGCAGCTCCAACAACACTCAAGAAGTTCGACACCATCCAGGACAAAGCAGCCCGCTTGATTGGCACCCCATCCACCACCTTAAACATTCACTCCCTCCACCACCGGCGTACCATGGCTGCAGTGTGTACCATCTACAAGATGCACTGCAGCAACTCGCCAAGGCTTCTTCGGCAGCACCTCCCAAACCCGCGATCTCTACCACCTAGAAGGACAAGGGCAGCAGACGCATGGGAACACCACCACCTCCAAGTTCCCCTCCAAGTCACACACCATCCTGACTTGGAAACATATCGGCCGTTCCTTCATCGTCGCTGGGTCAAAATCCTGGAACTTCCTCCTTAACAGCACTGTGGGAGTACCTTCACCACACGGCCTGCAGCGGTTCAAGAAGGCGGCTCACCACCACCTTCTCAGGGCAACTAGGGATGGGCATGGACGCCAGCGACGCCCGCATCCCGTGAATGAATACATTTTTAAAATGCCTGTCCAGTGGAGCCAGCCTTGGAATACATCAACCTGGGTACCCGGGCGGGAAGATCAGACCTGCTGAACCCAGCATGATCTGCAACACAAACCCAAACTTCCGGGCTCAGTCTATTAACCACAACACTTAAATTACTCTCGAATGACATTGAATTTACAGCACAGAAACAGGCCATTCGGCCCAACTGGTCCATGCCAGTGTTTACGCTCCACACAAGCACAACAAGAACCTCTACAGTGCCTTTAAAAGAAAGACTTGCATTTAAATAGCGCCTTTCATGGCCTCAGGATGTCCCGAAGCGCTTTACAGCCAATGAAGTACCTTTTGAAGTGCAGTCACTGTTGTAATGTGGGAAACGCAGCAGCCAATTTGCGCTCAGCGAGATCCCACAAGTAGCAATGTGATAATGATCAGATCATCTGTTTTAATGATGTTGTCCAGGACACTGGGGAGAACTCCCCTGCTCTTCTTCAAAATTGTGCCGCGGGATCTTTTACGTCCACCTGAGAGGGTGGACGGGGCCTCAGTTTAACGTCTCATCCGAAGGACGGCACCTCCAACACTGCAGCTCTCCCTCAGTTTGACATATAAACTTATTCGAAGGTGCTTCACAGGAGCGTAATCAGACAAAAATGAATGGCGAGCCAAAGAAGGAGGTATTAGGACAGGAGACCAAAAGCTTGGCCAAAGAAGTGGGGTTTAAGGAGGGTCTTAAAGGAGGAAAGAGAGGTGGAGAGGTGAAGAGGTTGAGGGAGGGAATTTCCAGAGTGTGGGCCTAGACGGCTGAAGGCACGGCTTCCAATGGTGGAGCGAAGGGAGTGGGGGGATAAGAACATAAGAACATAAGAAATAGGAGCAGGAGTAGGCCAATTGGCCCCTCGAGCCTGCTCCGCCATTCAATAAGATCATGGCTGATCTGATCCTAACCGCCAATCTAGTATCACAGAACCATCTCCTGAACCTAACAGAATTGGACACACGAAATAGGAGCAGGATCAGGCTACACGGCCCCTGGGCCCGCTCCGCTACCCACAGGGCCATGACCGATCCGAACCTAGACTCATGTCCAAATTCCTGCCCGCTCCCCGTAACCCTTAATTCCCTTTACTTCTAGGAAACTGTCTATTTCTGTTTTGTGGATGCACAAGAGGCCAGAGTTAGAGGAACACGGCGATCTCGGGGGTTGTGGGGCTGGTGGAGGTTACAGAGATAGGGAAGGGCCAAGGCCGTGGAGGGTTTCAAACACGAGAATGAGAGTTTGAAATTGGAGGTGGTGGGAGTCTGGGAGCCAATGTAGGTCGGGGTGATGAGTGAGCGGGGCTTGGCGCATTAATGGTTAACATTGGACAGCAGGGGAATTCTGCCCTTGATTTCCCACCACCCCCCTTTGTCAATTTGTCTGCCAACCTGGTGTGGAGAGGCGGGTTGGGGAGGCAGCCTGCCACGTCTCTGCCTCCTGCTGCTTTCCTCCCCCCCTCCACCCAAGTACCCGTTCCCCAGGAGCCTCGCGATTTTGGGCCTCCTAATGGAACAGAATGGAAGGACGGGGAGGACAAATAAAACAGTGGTTTTTGGTCTCAAATTGAATTAAAGTTTAAAAATTAAGGACTGAACGTCTTAAATTCTAGCAAAGTCTTAGATTATATCTAGTAGACTTAATTAAATTGAGCTTAATTCAAATATTAAAACATTGTTATCTTAAATCTCGCTAAATTAAATTACTTCATGGCAATAATATCACCCCTGACCTTAGGTACTGCTGAGATGAAATGTACTCCCAGTACACAGAACACATGGAGCTCAGTCAGTGGTGGGGAAGAGCTACATTTCCAAGTTAAGAACAGCCACGTTCGGATGAGACGTTAAACCGAGGCCCCGTCTGCTCTCTCAGGTGGACGTAAAAGATCTCACGGCCACTATTTCGAAGAAGAGCAGGGGGGGAGTTCTCCCCCGGTGGCCTGGGGCCAATATTTATCCCTCAACCAACATCACTAAAAAAACCCCAGATGATCTGGTCATCATCCCATTGCTGTTTGTGGGAGCTTGCTGTGCGCAGATTGGCCGCCGCGTTTCCCGCATTACAACAGCGACTACACTTCAAAAAAGTACTTCATTGGCTGTAAAGCACTCTGGGACGTCCGGAGGTCGTGAAAGGCGCTATAGAAATGCAAGTCTTTCTTTTAAAGGCGCTGTAGAGGTTGTTGTTGCGCTCGTGTGGAATGTAAACACCGGCATGGACCAGTTGGGCCGAAAGCGCTTTGGGACGTCCGGAGGTCGTGAAAGGCGCTGTAGAAATGCAAATCTTTCTTTTTTTTATTGCTGACTGGAAATCTGACCCCCACTACCACCAATATTAGTCTATTCTAGTCGAGCCTTGAGTGCTGGTGTAGGAGCCAGCTGTATCTTGTGAATTAATCAGTTCCATGCCACCTAATCTACCATAAAACATGTTGGGAGTATTCATTATAAACAGAGTTTTCTACAAAGCGCACACTTAACTCATCCCTTTTAAATAACTGTATACAGTTGCGTCCACTTAAGGGAACATCATTTCAGATTAATCCAGAGCACCATTCATTAAATTTGGCGTGACATTATAAACATAACACTCACTTAAAAAGGGAATGATGAATCTGTGCGGAGTACCTTTTATTCACAATTCTCTCCCGTTGTCTATTCAATGTGGAAGGTGTTGTGTCCTCTAGCCACTGCTGTGTTTCCCTGAGGTCAGGCAGCCCCAGATGAGGCCTGGGCCACTCTGAGCCCCAGAATCCCGATGCAGGAGGACTGCCCCCCCATCACTGACGCCCCTTGGGCGGCCTGTTGTCATGGCGGCTTTTGGCCGAGGTTAAAAATTAAACTGACGTCGTCAACAAAAAACGTCAAGCCATATATTTTTAGAAACAGGAGTTATGCTTTGAATATTTCCAATATAATATCCAATTCTGGCCTCTTGCGCATCCCCGATTTCCGCCGCTCCTCCATTGGTGGCTGTGCCTTCAGCTGCCTGGGCCCCAAGCTCTGGAATTCCCTCCCTAAAACCTCTCCGCCTCTCTCTCCCCCACACTGGGTGGGGCACAGGGCTGCGAAGGGCTGGTACAACACAAGAGCCAAGATGCCAGTGTTCTCCGCAGATTGGAAATGGCCACCAATGACCATCAGTCCGACTGCACGGGTGGCGAGAATCCCAAGCGGTGGGAACTTGCGCACGGGGCTCTCCTGCCCTAACGGCGACGCCACTCCCCGAAGGAGCAGAGTCGCTAGCTATTTACACCGCGCATCCAGGGTTTCTACCGTTGAGCTAAGGGCGCAGACTCCCCTGCGGAAATTCTCTCCCGAGGACCAGGGAAATCAGCAGCTTGTACCCTGGTAAGCTGATTTGGATTCTGCGAGCCCAGCGCACTCGAGCAAGTTCCAGGCGTTTCTGCCATTCCGACAGTTTCCCTGTAGGGGAGTGGCGGACTCATCGTCTGGGTAACAGAAAATGGGCTCAACAACAAAAGGAAAGGCAGGAACGTGATTACCGACCCTCCTGTCAGTGGGAACAGTTTGAACACCTCAATTCAATCTCCCTTAACCTTCTCTTCTCTAAGAGCAATCCCTGCTTCTCCAGAAAACACAGCAGCCAAGTCCCACAAACAGTAACCTGATAATGACCAGAGCATCTGTTTTTTTTACTGATGTTGGTAGAGGGATAAACATTGGCCGGGACACCGGGGAGAACCTCGAAATAGTGGCCGTGGGATCTTTTACATCCACCTGAGAGGGCAGACGGGGCCTCGGTTTAACATCTCATCTGAAAGACGGCCCCTCTGGCAGTGCAGCGCTCCCTCAGTACTGCCCCTCCGACAGTGCAGCGCTCCCTCAGTACTGACCCTCCGACAGTGCAGCGCTCCCTCAGTACTGCCACTCCGACAGTCCAGCACTCCCTCGGTACTGCACTGGAGTGTCAGCCTGGATTTTTGTGCTCCAGTCTCTGGAGTGGGGCTTGAACCTAGGACCCTCTAAACCGAGAGGTGAGCGCGCTGCCCACTGAGCCACGACCGACTCCTATGTAAGTGAACATGGTGGCCATTTTGCACACAGCAAGGGGCCCAGACTAAAATCAGTACTGCTGATATTCAACATGATGTGATCTCTGTGGATAATAAAAACATATTTTGTGATGTTAGCTGCTGAATTCCTCAGTGGTGAGAGTATAATAAGCAGTAACTCCTTGGCCCCGTTACACACGGGTCACGCTCTGCCTACAAGTTTTTGCATCTGACTAAAATCACTCGATCATGTTGACATCTTTTGGAGAATGGCGTAATTCCTAACCTTTCCAACACCTGCTCCGTGCTCAAAGCCCAACGTGTGTTGGCAAGAAACTAAACCTGAGAATTACCTTCGCGACTGGTTTGCGTGATTTGTCAGGAGGGTTCTGAAAGGATGAGACCAAATGGGCTGAAGACCTTGATCATTTGAACCCATCTTCTCGCTCTTGAACAACAAACTGGGCGTCTCTTGTTGGCAGGTTTCGCTGACTAGATTATTGACTTGTTTATTTTAAGACAAATCTCTGATTTTATTAATCAAATATAAATTAAGCCGCCCTTACTGAGTACTAAGTGAGCCATGTCGTGTGGGCGTTCAGTTCGTGCAGGCTCGGAAGACCCCAGGTTCAATCTCCGTCTGTGGCTGACTGAGTTGACCTCAACCAGCACAACATTGAAACGCTAAAAGTAAGTCTCAGTGACAGTGGCCTCGGGGATAAATCAGCCAGGGGCTCCTCTTGTGAGTGCGACCCAGTGACAGAGTGTGTGTGCGGTATGTGCACATGTGTGTGTGCGTGTGGGTGTGTGTGTGGTGTGTGTGTCAGTATGTGTATCAGTGTATGTGTGCATCAGTGTGAGTGACTGGCGTGTGTGTGTGTCAGTGTGTGTATCAGTGTGTGTGTGTGTCAGTGTGTGTGTCAGTGTGTGTGTGTGTCAGTGTCTGTGTGTGTCAGTGTGTGTGTCAGTGTGTGTGTGTGTGTCAGTGTGTGTGTCAGTGTGTGTGTGTGTCAGTGTGTGTGTCTGGTGTGTGTGTCTGAGTCTGTGTGTGTGTCAGTGTGTATGTCTGGTGTGTGTGTGTGTGTGTCAGTGTGTGTGTCTGAGTCTGTGTGTGTTTCAGTGCCTGTGCCTGTGCCTGTGTGTCAGTGTTTGTGTCAGTGTGTGTCTGAGTCTGTGTGTGTGTGTGTCAGTGTGTGTGTCTGAGTCTGTGTGTGTTTCAGTGTCTGTGCCTGTGTGTCAGTGTTTGTGTCAGTGTGTGTCTGAGTCTGTGTGTGTGTGTGTCAGTGTGTGTGTCTGAGTCTGTGTGTGTTTCAGTGTCTGTGCCTGTGTGTCAGTGTTTGTGTCAGTGTGTGTCTGGTGTGTCTGAGTCTGTGTGTGTGTGTGTGTGTGTGTGGATGTCAGTGTGTGTGTCTGGTGTGTGTGTATGTTTGTGTTGAAACACTGGGTGAAACAGGATTGGTTGCAGTCCCCCCATGGTTGAATTGCCTGAAGCCACTGACTGTTGAACTCATACAGGATTAACAGTCACACGGTACGGGTGACGCCTGTGAGACTGCAGCCCAGAATTTTTTTTTATTCATTCACGGATGTGGGCATCACTGGCAAGGCCAGCATTTATTGCCCATCCTTAATTGCCCTTAACTGAGTGGCTCGCTAAGCCATTTCAGAGGGCAGTTAAGAGTCAACCACATTGCTGTGGGTCTGGAGTCACATATCGGACAGACCGGGTAAGGACGGCAGATTTCTTTCCCTAAAGGACATTAGTGAACCAGATGGGTATTTATGACAATCCGGTAGTTACAGTTAGTCACCAACTTGAGCAGAGGGCGCGGAAAAAGGGATGAAATTGAGGAAAACACCTTCACCCTTATAGTGAGACCGAAAGCCATCTCTTAATAGACTGCCCATCACAGCACCCAAGAGTGGCCCAGAGCACTGAGCCACAGTAAGGTAAGGAACTATGCACACATGCAACGCCTCACGCACCAGGTGTGGTGAGATGCAGAGACAAGAGTTACTTCCGACAAGGGGCAGAGTATTGGGTCGACAATATTGGCTCTTTGGTAGAGCTCTCCAATTAGTCCCACTCTCCACTCCTGCTCTTTCCCCATAGCCCTGCAAATTTTCCCCCCTCAAGTATCTATCCAATTCCCTTTTGAAAGCTACCATTGAATCTGTTTCCACCGCCCTCTCGGGTAGAATGTTCCAGATTCCGATCCCATAGACTGGGCGCCCATATCCTTTCGTTTGACCGGCAATGTGTTCTATTTCTACTCGAAATGTCTCCCAGCGATGCAAAGAAATGATCAGTGATCTATCTTGGCCCGCTAGCCCCCAATGCAGACAGCAGCAGGAGATCCACAGTCTGCACTGTGTCGACTCAAAGGTTGTCTCTTCAATTTTTTCCCTGTGCACCAATGCCCTCTATGGGCAGGGTGCAGAATAACTGCCTCGTTCCCGGGTTTGTCTCTCCCTTAAATCGTGGAAACGAACAGGGCGGGGTGGGGGGGGGGAAGCTGGGGGGTGAGGGGGGGGAAGGTGGAAGGATAAAAACCTCATTGACTGACCACTCATAAGACAGACGGACCACAATGACTTGGCAATGTTCCCGCCGCTTGTGAGCAAATGGGATCTATCGGAAGGATTTTCAGCCACGACACTCATTCACGTGCCATCTTTGCGTGCAGCGAGTTGTCCCCCAGGTGCTTTACGGAGGAGAATCAGACGCTGGGCAGCAGGTGAGCGGAAACTGGACCGACGAGATGGGCTTTTCTCAGGAGGCTTTCATAGGCAGGCCGAGAAGTCGTGAGGCAGAGGGAGATCAAGATGACTAAAGGCCCTTGCGTCAATGCCAGAGCCAAGGGTGTGAGGGGTGATTCACGGGTAGCTGGACCGGCAGGACCGAGGGGCGCGGCCATGGGAGAAGGTGGCAGATGTTGGTGGAGTGTGGCCATGGAGAGAACTGTCAACAAGCACGATGATTTCAAAATGGAGGTGTTGGTGTACAGGAAGCCAATGGAAGTAGGCGAGGGTTGGGCATGTGTGACTTAGAACGGAATGTGGAATTTTGCAGAACTTCACATGTGGAATAAAAAAAAAAGAGTTTCCTATCTTTCATGTATATTAGTGTCAGCCTTGGTTCAGTGGGCAGCACTCTAGCTTCTCAAGTCAGAAGGTTGTGGGTTCAAGTCCCACTCCAGGGACTTGAGCACAAAAATCTAGGCTGACACTCCCAGTGCAGTGCTGAGGGAGTGCTGCACTGTCGGAGGTGCCGTCTTTCAGATGAGACGTTAAACCGAGGCCCCATCTGCCATCTCAGGTGGATGTAAATGATCCCATGGCACTATTTCGAAGAAGAGCAGGGGGAGTTCTCCCCGGTGTCCTGGGGCCAATATTTATCCCTCAATCAACATCACTAAAAACAGATTATCTGGTCATTATCACATTGCTGTTTGTGGGAGCTTGCTGTGCACAAATTGACTGCCGCGTTTCCTACATTACAACAGTGACTACACTTCAAAAGAGTACTTCATTGGCTGTAAAGCGCTTTGGGACGTCCGGTGGTCATGAAAGGCGCTGTATAAATGCAAGTATTTCCTTTCCTTTTTATATTATATCTTTTCTCGAATGACTTCAGACACACGCGCACACCATCAAACGTCAAGGTAGTGTTAGCACCCTGGGAGAAACATCTGTAAAACTATCCATGCCAGCACTTTCATTTGAATGCAGTTCTTTCACTGTTCAAGGACTTACTGACTTTCTCAGGGAGATAGTTTATGATGGGACAATCCCTCTCTGCTTTTATTTTTACCCCGGGTTTTGTTGGTATTTTACCTCAAGGTGTCTGTAAATGGGCCACATGAGGGAAAGCACTATTAGCTTTACCCCTCACATCCACCCAAGAGAATTAACCCATCGCTTCCAGTGAATGCTCCAGTAAGACGCACTCAAAGAAAGGACGGAAAATGCCCAACTCGCTTGTAGACTCCTACGATGGCTGACTCTAACTAAACTGAGGCTGCTCCGTTTTAAAGCCATTCACTTTGAGGTTTATGACAATGATACGCACTCCAACAACCCTCACTGTATTGAAATCAAGACTCGTCAGATCAGCTCCCGCTCCTACTGCGGCCCTCGAAGCTCTTACCTCGCTCGGGCTTACCCTCTTAAAGTTTACAGGTGCTTGAGGCCCAAGCTAGGCATCTCTTAGACCATTATTTCTTCATTTATCTCATCTTTTCTCTTGCTCTTTTCAACCTGGCTGTTGTCCTGCACTACGAACCTTGACCCTTCATCCGGGCTTCTCAATAAATTCAGCATTACAGGGCATGCAAGTTAACCATTTGCTCAAACTAACTCGACCTGACGTGTTGGGGAGTGGGGGAGGGGTTGGCTGCTCCTCTATTGCCCGTCTACTGATGCTGAGGGGGAGGAGCAGGCGCTTTAGTAACCACAGTGCCCCCTGTGACATGTTCCTGATCTCAGTCTGGAATAAGGATCGATGTAGATTGCAAGTGAGGTGAGCTACATTCCACAGAGGGGGGACACACTTGGCAGGGGGGGAGTTAACACATTCCGCAGTGCCCCCCCCCCCCGTCCCCCCCCACCAACCCCCCATTGTTACTTTAAGAGTTGGTTCGGACAAGCGAGTCACCTGATGGGTGTATTGCCCTGGCAATGAATGACATTACAACACTGTCAGCCTTGGCTCAGTGGGTAGCACTCTCACCTCTGAGTGTAGAAGATTGTGTGTTTCAAGACCCATTCCAGAGACTTGAGCACTCCAGTGCAGTGCTGAGGGAGTGCTGCACTGTCGGAGGTGCCGTCTTTAGGAGGAGATGTTAAACCGAGGCCCCGTCTGCCCTCTCAGGTGGACGTTAAAGATCCCATGGAACTATTTCGAGAAGAGCAGGGGAGTTGAAAACCCCAAACCCATCAGAATTAAATATACTCGATGGAAAGCTAGGCTCCTATCAATACATGTGATATCAAATAGTAATTGTTCGATATTCTTTCATATTGGAGAGTATAGACGGCCCTAGATTGGAATCCCAGGACCAGTCAACACAAGGGATTATCTGTACCATCTCTTCCCCCTCCCCCACTCTGTTGAACTATTTCCCATCAGGGTCCCTTCAGGCTCATATAATACATCACGACAGGCTGGTTCAGACACTTGTTTGAGCTAAAGGAATTGTCTCACCCATCAATTCCATTGTCCTTCTGCCCCAAGTGGAAAAAAAACCCCTTGCAACATTTCACTTTGAATTCATTTCACCCGACTTGGACCGTGGCTCAGTGGGTAGCACCCTCGCCTCTGAGTCAGAAGGTTGTGGGTTCATAGTCCCACTCCAGAGACTTGAACACATAAAGCTAGGCTGACACTCCACTCCAGTGCAGTACTGAGGGAGTGCCGCACTGTCGGAGATGCCGTCTTTCGGATGTGACGTTAAACCGAGGCCCCGTCTGCCCTCTCAGGTGGACGTAAAAGATCCCATAGCACTATTTCAAAGAAGAGCAGGGGAGTTATCCCTGGTGTCCAGGCCAATATTTTACCTGGTCATTAGCACATTGCTGTTTGTGGGAGCTTGCTGTGCGCAAATTGGCTGCCGCGTTTCCTACACTACAACAGTGACTGCACTTCAAAAGTACTTCATTGGCTGTAAAGCACTTTGGCATGCCCGTAGGTCGTGAAGGCGCTATATAAATGTAAGTCTTTCTTTCTTTTCGTTATATATATATCGCCCGTTCCTTCATCGTCGCTGGGTCAAAATCCTGGAACTCCCTCCCTAACAGCACTGTGGGAGTACCTTCACCACACGGACTGCAGCGGTTCAAGAAGGCGGCTCACCACCACCTTCTCAAGGGGCAATTAGGGATGGGCAATAAATGCTGGCCTTGCCAGTGACTCCCACATCCCGAGAATGAATAAAACAAGTTTGGAGTTGAGAGGACATTATAGGTTGCACAAGGGGGAAGGTTTAATCTGTTCCCTACTTGTAGTGAAATTGTAAACATGTTGGGGAAGATTTCCTCTGTCTTATGCTGGTTGCAAAATTGCAAAACATTTTTTTTAATATGAATTAAGAGACAAAAATCTTCTCAAACGCATCTGCAATTTCTCTACAACCAGCAAAGGAATTCCTTCCCACAAAAGGCTCTGGATGCTGGGGGTCAATTGGAGCTTTCAAGACTGAGAGCGATAGATTTTTGTATCAGATAAGAGGATCGAGGGATATGGAGAAAGGGCACATATTAGCTATGATCTAAATGAATGACGGAATATGTTCGAGGGGCTGAATCGTGATGTTCTGAAATTTATGCCCCTCCAGTCACCAACTCACCAAGCACGAGTTACCTACAGCACGTCTGATAATTGTAAACGCCTCTCTCTGCTCTCCTCTTAACCTGCTCTGCTCCGAATGAAAAGAGCTCCATTTGGTCTCATCTCTCCTCATAACTGAAGCCTCTTTTCTTTGAGAGAGGGAATGGAACATACACAGCATGGCAGTGAGTCGCCCCTTGCCCAAGTTCGCAAGCATGTCAAAGGGAACGGCATTATAATGCAGTCCTGTAGGTTGGAAAGAGGAGCAGGGAGTGGAAGTCAGCTACTGTCAGTGCTGTGTGGACTTACTATGGGACTGACCAGCCCAGCCCTTACACTGGCCAAGCTCCTCATCACCACTCTGTCATTAATCTGATCTTCTACTCTTTTCAGCCTTGGTCTGGTGTCCTGTACTGAGGCCTCCGGCCATCACCTGGGCTGCTCACTAGGGGACTGACTGGCCAGTTGGGTGGGGATGTGGGGGTGAGCTGGGTGGTGGGGTGGGGGTGAGTTGGGTGGGTTGAGTTGGTTGGGGGGGTGGGAGTGAGTTGGGTGGGTTGAGTTGGTTGGGGGGGTGGGAGTGAGTTGGGTGGGTTGAGTTGGTTGGGGGGGTGGGAGTGAGTTGGGTGGGTTGAGTTGGTTGGGGGGGTTGGGGGGGTGGGGGTGAGTTGGGTGGGTTGAGTTGGTTGGGGGGGTGGGGGTGAGTTGGGTGGGTTGAGTTGGTTGGGGGGGTGGGGCTGAGTTGGGTGGGTTGAGTTGGTTGGGGGGGTGGGGGTGAGTTGGGTGGGTAGAGTTGGTTGGGGGGGTTGGGGGGGTGGGGGTGAGTTGGGTGGGTTGAGTTGGTTGGGGGTGGGAGTGAGTTGGGTGGGTAGAGTTGGTTGGGGGGGTGGGGGTGAGTTGGTGGGTTGAGTTGGTTGGGGGGGTGGGGGTGAGTTGGGTGGGTTGAGTTGATTGGGGGGGTGGGGGTGAGTTGGGTGGGTTGAGTTGGTTGGGGGTGGGAGTGAGTTGGGTGGGTAGAGTTGGTTGGGGGGGTTGGGGGGGTGGGGGTGAGTTGGGTGGGTTGAGTTGGTTGGGGGTGGGAGTGAGTTGGGTGGGTAGAGTTGGTTGGGGGGGTGGGGGTGAGTTGGTGGGTTGAGTTGGTTGGGGGGGTGGGGGTGAGTTGGGTGGGTAGAGTTGGTTGGGGGGGTGGGGGTGAGTTGGTGGGTTGAGTTGGTTGGGGGGGTGGGGGTGAGTTGGGTGGGTTGAGTTGGTTGGGGGGGTGGGGGTGAGTTGGGTGGGTTGAGTTGGTTGGGGGGGTGGGGGTGAGTTGGGTGGGTAGAGTTGGTTGGGGGGGTTGGGGGGGTGGGGGTGAGTTGGTGGGTTGAGTTGGTTGGGGGGGTGTGATTGAGTTGGGTGGGGGGTGTGCAGGAGGTGAGATGCGTGGGGGGCGGGTATGTTTGAGGGAGGAGCATCACAAATGAGCCTGACCATGTTCTTACCCAACATCCTTATACTTCCAGGAGGGGTCACTGCTTAACAATCAGGAGTGGGAACCCTGGCTGACCTAACCCTCTGTCTCCTTCTTATAATGTGGAGATGCCGGCGTTGGACTGGGGTGGACAAAAATCAGAAGTCGCACAACACCAGGTTATAGTCCAACAGATTTATTTAATTTTACAAGCTTTCGGAGCTGTTCGCTCCTTCTTCAGGTAAGGTAGCTGTGAGAGAATCTCCCAGAATTCACAATATAAACACAGAAAAAATGTATTCAAATCTTTCCCTACATCAAAGACACACTAAGAGCACAGCCAAGACAATGAGATGGGTCAGGCTCATTTGTGATGCTCCTCTCTCAAACATACCCGCCCCCCGCGCATCTCACCTCCTGCACCCCCCCCCACCCAACTCAATCCCACCCCCCTGGGACACATCTCATTGTCTTGGCTGTGCTCTTAGTGTGTCTTTGATGTAGGGAAAGATCTGAATACATTTTTTCTGTGTTTATATTGTGAAATCTGGGAGATTCTCTCACAGCTACCTTACCTGAAGAAGGAGCGAACAGCTCCGAAAGCTTGTAAAATTAAATAAATCTGTTGGACTATAACCTGGTGTTGTGCGACTTCTGATTTTTGTCCTTCTTATAATGCAGCTCAAGCTTGGTGCCATCTAATTAGCACTGTGTCATTATCTTATCTTCCATTTCAGCCTTCATCCAACATCACTAAAAACAGATTATCTGGTCATTATCACATTGCTGTTTGTGGGAGCTTGCTGTACGCAAATTGGCTGCTGCTTTTCCTACATTACAACAGTGACTACACTTCATTGGCTGTAAAGCGCTTTGGGACGTCCCAGGGTTGTGAAATCCAGATTCTTTCTTTCTTTCTTTCTTCATACAGATATTTTTCTGCCTTTTTTGTGGGTTTGGATGTAAGTGCAAAGTCTCACAAGGTGGGGGAGCGGGGGGGAGAATACTTTTGAAATTATGTTCAAATAAACAAACTCAATTTTGATGAAAGGTTTCTGTACGGGGGAGGCACAGCCTGTGAGGGAGATGAGGTGGTGAGGGGCGAGCGGGGCAGGGGAGCAATTTTGAATCTGTGGCTCTGAGTTGAAATGTTTCTTTTGACCTACACCTATTGTCCCGACTCTCTGATGACAGAGCATCTGGATTCCACAGGACTGCGTACATCCCAGCATCTGTTTTGCTGCAAGAACATTTTTATTACGTCTTGCGATTCACACACAAAGAAAAACATTACCAAAACAAAACTGATATATTTGCAACGGGGAGAAAAGTAAGTTAACCCTTCCTTCTCCAACTTTTTCGTGGAACATTTTCCTTTTACCCCCCCTGTCTCTTCTTGCAATTAATTCTGTTTAACTGTGCGACTGATTCTCTCTGGCATGTACAGGTCTTGATGGAAAATTGGGAATTTGTGTTTTTTTAAATTATTCATTCTCTGGATGTGTGCGTCGCTGGAAAGGCCGGCATTTATTGCCCATCCCTAATTGCCCCTTGAGAAGGTGGTGGTGAGCCGCCTTCTTGAACCGCTGCAGTCCGTGTGGTGAAGGTGCTCCCACAGAGCTGTTAGGGAGGGAGTTCCAGGATTTTGACCCAGCGACGATGAAGGAACGGCCAATATATTTCCAAGTCAGAATGGTGTGTGACTTGGAGGGGAACTTGGAGGTGGTGGTGTTCCCATGCGCCTGCTGCCCTTGTCCTTCTAGGTGGTGGAGGTCGTGGGTTTGGGAGGAAGTTACTCGGCTGTGTTACAGTTGGAGTAGGGTGCTATCACTAATGATATCTAGAAGTCCAAAGTTTGAGTGGTTCATACAAATAACAGGTTCCTCCCTAACTTCCTATTTCTCTTACTCCCTCCACACTTTTCTCTCTTTTATAATCTGGATGCTTTTTTTGTGTCAGCCGTGGCTCAGTTGGTAGCACTCTCGCCTCTGGGTCAGAATGTTCTGTGTTGAAGTCCCACTCCAGAGACTTGAACACATAAATCCAGGCCGACGCTCCCAGTGCAGTGCTGAGGGAGTGCTGCACTGTCGGAGGTGCCGTCTTTCGGATGAGACGTTAAACTGATGCCTTTGCTTGCCTCTTCCAATGGTTCAGATGGGCTTTTAAGATTAGAGAAGAGAAGAGGTGTCCCAGCCTGCATTCCGTACGCAATCAATACCATGAATACAAAAGTAGCACCATTCAGCTCATATTTGTGAGATCTTGCGGTGCGCAAAATGGCTGCCCCCACAGCACAACAACAGCCACTACACTTCTGAATAACTGGTTGTACGTGAAGGGCTTTGGGATGTTGCTGAGCGATGTTATAAAGAGCTACATTAATGCATGTCTTTCTTTCTCTTTCAGAACTTGCCCATTCAATTTGATCCCCTTGTGTTATTCTTGCTGTTTTTTCAGATCATTGTTATGGCTGTCGTGTTTTACTGTAGCCATTTACATCTGATGTTTAGGTTCAAAATCCCTTCACTGGCAAAAAAAACTTTCCAAAATAAGTAACCCCCTTGACCAAGGGACTGGTGGGAGAGTCTAGGACAGGGGACATAACCTTAAAATCAAAGCCAGGCCATTCAGGAGAGAAGTTAGGAAACACTTCTTCACGCAAAGGGTGGTAGGAGTGTGGAACTCTCTCCCACAAAAAGCAGTCGATGCTGGGGGACAATTAATCATTTTAAATCTGAGATCGATAGATTTTTGCTAGACAAGGTTATAAAAGGGTATGGAGCCGAAGCAGGTAGATGGAGTTAGGATACAGATCAGCCCATGATCTCATTGAACGGTGAAACAGGCTCGAGGGGCTGAATGGCCTCCTCCTGTTCCTGCGTTCCTGCCCCTGTGCTGACTGGAAACCAGAGTTGCTGGGAAGAGACTGAACCCTGTCTGAAGCGATTGGTCCCAATTCCAGGTCGATGAAACAGAGGTGGCCAATCCCCCTGTGGCTGGCCGTTCATTGAGAAAAGAAAAAAGGAAAGACTCGCATTTCTACAGCACCTTTCATGACCTCAGCATATCCCAAAGTGTTTTCCAGCCAATGAAGGACTTTTGAAGTAACAACAGAAAATGCTGGAAACACTCAGCAGGTCAGGCAGCATCAAGGAGAGAGAAACAGAGTCAAAGTTTCGGGTCGAGGACCCTTCGTCAGAACCTCGACCCGAAACGTTGACTCTGTTTCTCTCTCCTCGATGCTGCCTGATCCGCTGAGTATTTCCAGCACTTTCTGTTGTTATTTCAGATTTCCTGCATCCGCAGTATTTTGCTAAAGTACTTTTGAAGTGTGTTCACTGTTGTAATGTGGGAAACGCAGCAGCCAAATATGCGCCCAGCAAGCTCCCACAAACAGCAATGTGATAATGACCAGATAATCTGTTTTAGTGATGTTGATTGAGGGATAAATATTGGCCCCAGGACACCGGGGATAACTCCCCTGCTCTTCTTCAAAATAGTGGCCATGGGATCTTTTACGTCCACCTGAGAGAGCAGACGGGGCCTCGGTTTAACGTCTCATCTGAAAGACGGCACCTCCAACAGTGCAGCACTCCCTCAGCACTGCACTGGAAGTGTCAGGCTGGATTTTGTGCTCAAGATTCTGGAGCGTGACTTGAACCCACAACCTCCTGACTCAGAGTGCGAGAGTGCTGCCAACTGAACCACGGCTGACACTTTCTGGGTTGCCTGCAGTCAACTCCGATCTTTCTTTTCACATCGCAAGGCAGGAAGGCGGGGACGGGGGTGGGGTGGGTTGGTTAGCTGCACACGGTGCGGTCCTGAGCCCTACAGACCAGGAGGATCCTGGTGGGGAGTCCTACAGTTGGCCTCAACAACTAGGGAGAGGGAGGTTCCCACTCCTGGTCGCCTTTCAGCGACTCCCGCTGGAGAGGGCACTTGTCTTTGGCCAGTGGACAGGGGTCAGGGGTCAGGCTCGGCTGTGATGCCCGCATGGCCAAATAGCCCGCCGACACTCACTGTCGAGGATTGTGCACGTGAGGAATTGGGGCGAGGCTGGTGCTCGGCATTGAACCAGCGCATTCAGAAGAAAACCGCGAAGGAAAGGGGTAAGAATCCGAGTCAAGGTCGACCCGACGTGATCGGAAAGGACTGGCGAGGTCGAAACATCCCATCAGCAAGGTTCACAGAAGAAGGGTCAACGCGCTTGCACTACTTTCCCCGTCCCGTATGGGCGTGTTTTAGAACAGACGGGTTAACCGCTGTGTTAGATGAGTCCGCGGAAATGTATACGGGTGCGTTAAAGGGGTCCCCTCACGACACGGCCAGGAGTGGAGGGCATGATGCTGGGCGCTACACGAAGGCCACCGGTCAGAAGCAGCACAGGAGACTGTTCACCAGGAGACTGTTCACCAGGAGGCTGCTCACCAGGAGA
>CM059438.1:2204586-2222465 GCA_030390025.1 Squalus acanthias
TGTCTTTTTTTGTTTCTGCTCCCTCTCAATCGGTCTCTGTATCTGTGCATTGTGTGTCTATCGATCTTTCTCTCTGACTGTTACTGTCTCTGTGTCCGTCTATCTTTCTCTATGCCTGTCTCTCTCTCTCTCTCTCTGTTTGTGTGTGTCTCTCTCTTTCTCTGTGTCTCTCTTTCTCTCTCGCTCTCTCTGTTTGTGTGTGTCTCTCTCTTTCTCTGTGTCTCTCTTTCTCTCTCTCTCTCTGTTTATGTGTGTCTCTCTCTTTCTCTGTGTCTCTTTCTCGCTCTCTCTGTTTGAGTGTGTGTTTGTCTTTCTCTGTGTCTGTCTCTCTCTCTCTCTCGCTCTCTCTGTTTATGTGTGTCTCTCTCTTTCTCTGTGTCTCTCTCTCTCTCTCTCTGTTTGTGTGTGTCTCTCTCTTTCTCTGTGTCTCTCTCTCTCTCTCTCTGTTTGTGTGTGTCTCTCTCTTTCTCTGTGTCTCTCTCTCTCTCTCTCTCTGTTTGTGTGTGTCTCTCTCTTTCTCTGTGTCTCTCTCTCTCTCTCTCTGTTTGTGTGTGTCTCTCTCTTTCTCTGTGTCTCTCTTTCTCTCTCGCTCTCTCTGTTTGAGTGTGTCTCTCTCTTTCTCCGTGTCTCTCTCTCTCTCTCTCTCTATCTTTTTCTCCACTTTCCTCAAGATTTATTTTCTTGAAGCAACTCTTCAGGCCTGGCACTAGCACAGGGGTTTTGCAGTCACGGAACCAACGACTCCACATTATTAATCAGCCAGGCCAACCTTTGCTCTCAAAGCAGCGTAGCAGTAATGGAGAAGAAAGATGACATAGGGAGAGGGATGAAAAAAGAGTGCCTGCCAGATACCTGAGTCCCGGAATCTTGTCTTGCCAAAGAAGGCCCTCGCGGATCAGACAGCTGAAAACAAGTTCTTAAAATTTAAAAAAAAGGGATGACTGACGTTTAATTTTTCTCCGCTGCTCTCTTGAAGACCCTCACTGTTACCGGGCAACAGGGCGATAGGTATCAGCCGATCTCCACTGGCCTGGACAAGTGCTATTCTTCCAATGAGCCTGGACAAGGAGTGCCAGGATTGGTCTCCTCACACTGACCAGCAGTGATCACTGGACAATAACAACAACAACCGGCTTTGCTCCATATCCCTCGATACCTTTACCCAACACAAATCTATCGCTCTCAGTCTTGAAAACTCGAATTAACCCCACATTCATTTTCTTCGCTCCACCATTGGTGGCCGTGCCTTCAGCTGCCTGGGCCCTCAGCTCTGGAATTCCCTCCCTAAACCTCTCCGCCTCTCTCTCTCCTCCTTAAAACCCACCTCTTTCACCTGACCTCATTTGTCCTCATGCGGCTCGGTGTCAAATTTTGTCTGATAATCGCTCCTGTGAAGCACCCTGGGACATTCTACTTCATTAAAGGCGCTGTATAAATGCAGGCTGTTGTTCTTGAGAGAGTTTCAGATTCCCACAGCACTTTGTGTGGAAAAAAAGCATCCTAATTTCACTGTAAAACGGCCCAGCTTTAATTTTAAGATTATGCCCATTCTTGGTCTGGAGGAAGTAGTTTCTCTGTATCCAAAACTAGGGGCCATAAATATAAGACAGTCACTAATAAACGTCTTTACCCAGAGAGTGGTAGGAATGTGGAAATTGTTACCACAGCGAGTGGTTGAGGCAAATAGCACAGATGCATTTACGGGAAGCTAGATAAACACATGGGGGAGAAAGGGATAGAAGGGTATGTTGATGGGGTGAGATGAAGAGGGTGGGAGGAGGCTCGTGTGGAGCATAAACACCTGGCACGGACCCGTTGGGCCGAATGGCCTGTTTCTGTGTCTTGTTTCTGTATTTGTACAATCTCTGTATCTACCCTGTCGAATCCCTTTTATAATTTTAAAGACCTCGATTAAATCACCCCTCAACCTTCTGAACTCAAGTGTCACACACCATCCTGACTGGGAAATATATCGGCCGTTCCTTCATTGTCGCTGGGTCAAAATCCTGGAACTCCCTCCCTGACAGCTCTGTGGGAGCACCTTCACCACACGGACTGGTAGCGGTTCAAGAAGGCGGCTCACCACCACCTTCTCAAGGGCAACTAGGGATGGGCAATAAATGCAGGCCTTGCCAGCGACGCCTACATCCCGAGAACAAATTAAAAAAAAGAATGCAAGCCAGATTTATTCAACCTCACAGTTCTGAGTGCTAGGTGAGGGGGAATGGGTACTTCAGAATAAAGGTGATCAAACCAGGATATGTCCTGACACGGCAACAAGAATTGCTTTAGTTGCTATTGAAAGCACAAACATAATGATGAAAAAAGAAATTTATATAGCAGCTTCACATCCTCAACGCACTTCACAGCCAATGAAGAATCTTTGAAGTGCAGTCACTGTTGTTATGTAGGGGAAGGTGGCAACCAATTCGCGCACAGCAAGCTCCCGCAAACAGCAATGGGATGAATGACCCGATAATCTCCGCTGATTGAGGGATAAATGTTGGCCAGGGCACCGGGGAGCACTCCCCCTGCCGGTGCCATGGGGTCGCCGGCGTCCACCTCAACAGGCAGCGCTGACCTTGGCTTAACCTCTCGCCTGAAGGACGGCGCCTCCAACAGTGCGGCACTCCCTCAGTACTGCACTGGGAGAGTCAGCCGACTCTATATGCTCCAGTCCTGGAGTGGGGCTTGACCCCACGACTACCAATGTGTGTACCAACACTGAGCCAAGCTGACACATTCTTTTAGAACGTGTTTAGGATTTTACTAGAAATCATAGAATCATAAAATCCTACAGCACAGGGGGAAGCCATTCAGCCCATCGTGCCTGTGCCGGCTCTTTGAAAGAGCTCCCCAATTAGCCTCACTCCCCAGCTTTTTCCCCATAACCCTGCAAATTAGTCCTCTTCAAGTACATGTCCAATTGCCTTTAAAAAGTTCCAATTAAATCTGATTCCACCACCCTTTCAAATAGTGCGTTCCAGATCTTAACAACCCTCTGTGTGAAGAAATTTCTCATCATTTCCCCTCTAGTTTTTTTGCCAATTATTTTAAATCTATGACCTATGGTTACTGACCCACTTGCCAGAGGAAACAGTTTCTCCCTACTTGTTCTATCAAAACCCCTCATAATTTTGAATACCTCTATTAGGTTTCCCCTTAACCTTCTCTGCTCTAAGGAGAACAATCCCAGCTTCTCCAGTCTCTCCACATAACTACCTCATCCCTGGTATCATCCTGGTAAACCTCCTCTGCACCCTCTCCAAGGGCCTTGGCATCCTTGCTAAAGCTGAAGCGCTCTTGCAGAGAGCCAGCACGGGCTTGACGGGCTGAATGGCCTCCTTCTGTCCTGTAACCACAGTGTCAGCCATGCCTCAGTGGGCAGCATCTCTCGCCTCTGAGTCAGAAGGTTGTGGGTTCAAGTCCCACTCCAGAGACTTGAGCACATAAATCTAGGCTGATGTTCCCAGGGCAGTGCTGAGGGAGTGCTGCACTGTCGGAGGTGCTGTCTTTCGGATGAGAGGTTAAACTGAGGCTCCGTCTGCTCTTTCAGGTGGACGTAAAAGATCCAACGGCACTATTTCGAAGAAGAGCAGGGGAGTTCTCCCCAGTGTCCTGGCCAATATTTATTCCTCAACCAACATCACTGAAATAGATTATCTGGTCATTATCACATTGCTGTTTGTGGGAGCTTGCTGTGTGCAAATTGGCTGCCATGTTTCCCACATTACAACAGTGACTCCACTTCAAAAAGTACTTCATTGGCTGTAAAGCGCTTTCAGATGTCCGGTGGTCGTGAAAGGCGCTGGAGAAATGCAAGTGTTTCTTTCTTAACCATTCTATGATTCTGTGGTTCTAAGTGCGGTGCCCAGAATTGTGCACAATACTCCAACTGAGGCCTAGCCAGAGATTTGAAAAGGTTTAGCAAATAGCAGAGTGAATGTCACTCTTTTGGCTGACTGATTCCCATCTGTAACTGGGATCGAAGCCATAGATGCAAAGCTGCTTTATTCAACACTACACTTAGCTGGTGATCTTCCAAAGAGCGTCTGATTACACGTTCAGACAAATAGAATAGAATCACACAGCACAGAAGGAGGCCATTTGGCCCATCGTGCCTGTGCCGGCTCTTTGAAAGAGCGATCCAATTAGTCCCACTCTCCCTTGCTCTTTCCCCGTAGCCCTGCACATTTTTCCTTTTCAAGTATTTATCCAATTCCCCTTCTGAAAGTTACTATTGAATCTGCTTCCACCGCCCTTTCAGGCAGCGCGTTCCAGATCACAACAACTCGCTGCGTAAAAAAAATTCTCCTCATCTCCCCTCTGGTTCTTTTGCCAATTATCTGAAGTTTCAACTATCTTTTTATGCGGTTTGGAAAGTTTGTTTGTGTTTACATTTATAGAATTATAGAAATTTACAGCACAGAAGGAGGCCATTCGGCCCATTGTGCCTGTGCCGGCCGAAAAAGAGCCTAATCCCACTTTCCAGCTCTTGGTCCGTAGCCCTGTGGGTTACGACACTTCAGGTGCATATCCAAGTACTTTTGAAATGTGATGAGGGTTTCTGCCTCTACCACCCTTTCAGGCAGTGAGTTCCAGACCCCCACCACCCTCTGGGTGAAAGAAATTCACCTCAACTCCTCTCTAATCCTTCTACCAATTACTTTAAATCTGTGTCCCCTGGTTATTGACCTCTCTGCTAAGGGAAATAGGTCCTTCCTGTCCACTCTATCTAGACCCCTCATAATTTTATACACCTCAATTAAATCTCCCCTCAGCCTCCTCTGTTCCAATGAAAACAAACCCAGCCTCTCCAATCTTTCCTGAATCTTTATACAGCATGTTATCGTGTCAAAATCCCTCAAAGCAGGTCACACAATAAATTACTTTTGAATCATAGTGACCGTTATGTTGGCAAATTAGGGAGCCATTCAGATCCAGTAATGGGGTTAAACCGTCATCACATCCCTCCAACCTCTTTAAATACGGCAAGGCAGAGCGGGTACATGGCCTTTTGGCCATCCTAGGCCCGCATGACCCCTCGTGATCTTGTGGGGAAAATGTCAGGAGGCCTGTGGGGAATAGAGTAAAGCTAACACTGACCTTTCACCTCTGCCACCCTGTGCCCAAACCCGGGCCTAGACTAAAGTCTCCTCCGTCTGTTGGGTCCCACAGTCTCGGTCCACACAGCCCAACATGGCAATCTCATTCACCGAGGCTACGAGATGGTTGGAAAGTGAAATGTCGTCACGCCGATGTCAGGGCTGGAGGTGGGGGTACATTGTCTGGGCTGGGTGGGGGGGGGAGCGCGGAGGCTTCACTCCACATCTAACCATGCCGTGCCTGCCCTAGCCTTGCTCAGTGCTGTCACTGGGTACCTTTCCCATAGCGCTGACATCCCTCGTAGAACACAAGCATTAAAAGGGCACATCGAGGGACCACCACAAAGCGTTCCTCTTCCACCCTCCGTATACTTCAGCTCATCCGAATCTCTGCTGCCCGTGTCCTAACTCGCACCAAGTCCCGTTCACCCATCACCCCCTGTGCTCACTGACCTACATTGGCTCCCGGTCCGGCAACGCCTCGATTTTAAAATTCTCATTCTCGCGTACAAATCCCTCCATGGCCTCCTCGCCCCCACCCTATCTCTGTAACCTCAAGCGGCCCCACAACCCACCGAGATCTCTGCGCTCCTCCAATTCTGGCCTCTTGAGCATCCCCTGATTTTAATGGCTCCACCATTGGCGGCCGTGCCTTCAGCTGCCTGGGCCCTAAGCTCTGGAATTCCCGGCTAAACCTCTCCAACTCTCTACCTCTCCTCCTTTAAGACTCTCCTTAAAACCGACCTCTTTGACCAAGCTTTTGGTCACCTGCCCTAATATCTCCTTATGTGGCTCGATGTCAAATATTGTTTGATAATCGCTCCTGTGAAGCGCCTTGGGACGTTTTACTATGTTAAAGGCGCTGTATAAATGCGAGCTGCTGTGACCCTGGTGGTACATTAACCCTCTTAAGCCTGTGCGAGCCTGCAACTTCCTTCGACGTGAAGGCCCAGGAATTGGATGGCACCTGGAACTGGGCAGCGATCTGGGGAACAGCGCAGGCTTGCCAGCTCGTGAAGGAGGGGATCGGGAAGGTGGGGGTGGGGTGGGGTGGGGAGGGGGTGCAAGCGGTGGTTGTCAGCAGTCCACGGATTCAATGTGGAGCCGTGGATGGGGGTTGGGGGGGGGGAAGTTCCTGCTCCTCCTGGCTCCACAATAACAAGTTAAAGTTTAATTAAAACAAATAAAAATTTAATCTCCAGTGGTCCCTTTAAGGACCCCTGGTTTGGCTGTCAAGCGCCTGAAGAATTGTCATGCGCAATCCACTGTTGGAAAGGGGGCCTTAAACAGGCGTTAGATTATCCCCGCCCCTCCCCACCTTATTTTTCTCCCAGAGGGTCGGTGGGAGGTCTGGAACTCACTGCCTGAAAGGGTGGTAGAGGCAGAAACCCTCATCGCATTTAAAAAGTACTTGGATATGCACCTGAAGTGCTGTAACCTACAGGGCTACGGACCAAGAGCTGGAAAGTGGGATTAGGCTGGAGAGCTCTTTTTTGACCGGCACAGACACGATGGGCCGAATGGCCTCCTTCTGTGCCGTAAATTCCTATGATTCTGTGATTTGTGTATGCAAAGGGCCTGATTCAGGCACATGCCCTGGACGCCTATGGAGAAGTCTTTATCAATATGGCGGGCGGCGCACTTCCGCTATGTTGGAAGCGTTAGCGTCCACTTCCCGCCTATAAAACGGGCACAGCGCCATCCAATTTCTAGGCCGTAGAGCGTGACACGAGCTCAGGGCCTCCTGCCCCAGATGTTTTGACACGTATTACCCGACATCTCAGACTGTGTTAGACTAATCTCAATGATCTTATGTGTACGGAATGCTAAAAGGGAATTTACTATTTACAACGTTATTTTTAACAATTCCCTGGCCGCCGAAATAAAGCAGGAATCAATTTCGCTTCTCTCAAATATGACATTTTGGGCAATTAAGAAAAGATTTTGCTGGCACTCTCGCCCCCTCGGTGCCCACTTCTCCTGAAGGCACTGCCTTGTGCTGGGGCACAGGTGCCAACAGAGGCTGGTGGACCTCCAATCCGATGAGCGATCGCCAGACATTGGATGTCCCCGGCTATTCGACAACACGGGGCATCACAACCAAGCCCTATCCTGTCCACTTCTGATGCCCACACACTCGCAGGAGTCTTGCTGGATTTCCACCCCCCACCCCTCCTTAGTCTTCAGGCAGAGAGGGAAGAGAGGGGGCGAGGGGGGGGGTGTTCGGTTGTGAAAAATCCAAGAGCCTTTCGACGCACTTGCACCGTAACTCCGCCAGGGGTGCACCGGGCAAGGCTGGAGAGATTAGGCCGGGATCTGAGGTAACCAGGGCCTTGTAAGGGGGGTGGAGCCACTGCCTGTTCCAGACAAGGCCAGTGGTGTCAGAGGGGACACGGGCTGGGACGCAAGGACTGTCCTTCACGTCAGCTCGCAGTTTCCTTTCAGCCACTTACAAGGGTGGACTGATCCTCGACAGAGAGTGGTCTCTGTCAGCGGGTGGAAGGCTGGTCCCATGTTTCCGTTGGCCAATAGCCAGCAGATTGGGCGACCGCTTTGCGGAACGCCTCCGTTCAGTCCGTAAGGGGGACCCCGAGCTTCCGGTCGCCTGTCACTTTAATTCTCCGCTCCAATCCCACTCTGACCTCACCGTCCTCGGCCTCTTACACTGCTCAATGAAGCTCAACGTAAGCTCGAGGAACAGCACCTCATCTTTCGATTAGGCACTTTACAGCCTTCTGGACTCAACATCGAGTTCAACAATTTCAGACCATAACCCCTGCCCCCATTTTTTCAGGCGGCAGCTGTTGATGATTCTGCCATCCCCATTTGCAACATTTAATCTCTCCTGCCTTTCATTTTATCACAGACCCTCCCTTTAGTCCCTTCCTCCCCTCACCCCACCCCCCTTTCCCTGCCTCTGCACCTGCTTAAAACCTGTTACCTCTCCAACTTTTTCCAGTTCTGACGAAGGGTCCCTGACCTGAAACGTTAACTCTGTTTCTCTCTCCACGGATGCTGCCTGACCTGCTGAGTGTTTCCAGCATTTTCTGTTGTTGAGCCAGGAGATACTGCAGCACTTTGATATCTATGCTGTGCCAATTCTGGCCTCATGAGCATCCCCGATTTTAATCGCTCCACCATTGGCGGCCGTGCCTTCAGCTGCCTGGGCCCTAAGCTCTGGAATTCCCTCCCTAAACCTCTCCGCCTCTCTCCTCCTTTAAGACGCTCCTTAAAACCTACCTCTTTGACCCAGCTTTGGTCACCAGACCTAATATCTCCTTATGTGGCTCGGTGTCAAATTTTGTTTGATAATCGCTCCTGTGAAGCGCCTTGGGACGTTCTACTACGTTAAAGGCGCTATATAAATGCGAGCTGTTGTTGTTGTTTGAGAAGCTCTGCTCGGTCCTTGTGGTCCCCTATTTGTTCTCCACATCATAAGAGGTGGCACTCACTGATCTTGGGAGAGTGAAAGGTTGAGTGTATCCTGATCAAGACGTCAAGGCCGTGAGTCCAGGGCTCTACTGAGTGAGAGATCTGCTCGATGACGAGAATTTTAACTTTGAGAGAGAGTGCAAAATGGGCGATATCGAATTAACCGCCTATTATACGCCCAGCCTGATTTTACCTTCCATGGGCTTCAGAGGAAAGCAACATCAGGTGTGGTGTATTATGGATGGCCAATACGATATCGGCCCATTTTACCCTAGCCCCGGATTCAAAAATTACCCCCACTTAGTTTGAGGTCTCTTGTTTTGAAAGGGCCATTTTTTCCAATTGTGTAACCTCTGACACGGACCCTCACTGATTCCCTACCATGCCCTCCCAGTGGGCACCGTTTCATACTCGGACCATGCATTTGAAAAACTTGCCCTTCAAATGTTAATGTGGCAAAATGGGGTTTGGAGCCTGTGCCACACATTTAGAAGGTTAAGAGGTGATTTGATCAAAGTTTTCAAGATATTAAGGGGAACAGATAGGGTAGATAGAGAGAAACTATTTCCGCTGGTTGGGGATTCTAGGACTAGGGGGCATAGTCTAAAAATTAGAGCCAGACCTTTCAGGAGTGAAATTAGGAAACACTTCTACACACAAAGGGTGGTAGAGGTTTGGAACTCTCTTCCGCAAACGGCAATTGATGCTCGATCAATTAATTTTAAATATGAGATTGATAGATTTTTGTTAACCAAAGGTATTGAGGGATATGGGCCAAAGGCAGGTATATGGAGTTAGATCACAGATCAGCCATGATCTCATTGAATGACGGAGCAGGCTTGAGGGGCTGAATGGCCTCCTCCTGTTCCTGTGTTCCTCATAAACCTCGCTCCAGAAACTTCCCAGATGCCGGCAGCTCTAGAGAGGTAAACTGGAGAGCCAAAGGCTGACGTTATTTTTCCCGTTCTGTAGCCCAAGGTCCGGTGGCCAACTGTAGTGCCCTCAACTGAGATCAGCAGGCTCAACGCAGACCAGACGTTGAGCCTGGAAGCCACCTGGTCAGTACTGCTCCATCCGCTATGCCACCCTGCATTTTACGATTCAGCCCTTGGCAAGGCCACTCTCTCTTGTGGAAACTGCTGCCAGGGGCATAGTTTCGTTGCCAAACAGCACATTCTGAGGGTATTCACAGGAACAACGAGGATGATCATTTTGCTCCAGCTATCTGTGGGCAACACGGTGGCATAGTGGTTAGCACTGGTGCCTCACAGCGCCAGAGACCCGGGTTCGAATTTGGCCTTGGGTGACTGTCTGTGTGGAGTTTGCACATTCTCCCCGTGTCTGCGTGGGTTTCCTCCGGGTGCTCCGGTTTCCTCCCACAGTCCAAAAATGTGCAGGTTAGGTTGATTTGGCTATGATAAATTGACCCTTAGTGTTAGGGGGGGATTAAATATGTGGGGTTACGGGGATAGGATGGGATATGTTAGGGGGAATTAAATACGTGGGGATAGGGTGGGATATGTGTCGGTGCAGGCTCGATGGGGATTCTGTGGGAGAAAGCAGGGACAGGGTACTGGATTTGGATGATCAGCCATGATCGTATTGAATGGTGGAGCAGGCTCGACGGGCCGAATGGCCTACTCCTGCTCCTAGTTTCTATGTATCTGGTCCCAAGGTTCAAGGAGGAACCAGCCTTAATTTGGGAGCAACTCCAAAGTGGGGAGAGGGGAGGGACGAGGTGCCGCACGTCAGTTGGATGAAAGACTACAGCTCTTTCCGGCACTTTCTTTACTTCTCTGGGCAAAGCATTCTGTGCTCACTTATTAGGAACGATGTGCTGGACCTGCAACAAGTCCAGCGTTGATTCTCCACTTTGCTACCTGGGGTGAAGGGACAGAGATGTAAAGAGAATCTGCGTCACCATGGGTTAAATATCCTACGGGTCTTTGTGGTTTAGTCATCAGACCGAGCTGTTCGAAATAATGAAGCAAAACGACCGGGTAGATGGGGGATCGATCATCCTTTCCAGTGCTTTGAGGATGTGAAGACTGTTGTCCCAGGGGACCACCCTGCAGCACTAATTGTGTTGAGTTCATCCAACACTCTGCTGCCCCCATACCCTAACTCGCACCAAGTCCCGTTCACCCATCACCCCCTGTGCTCGCTGACCGACATTGGCTCCCGGTTCAGCAGCTCCTCGATTTTAAAATTCTCATCCTTGTTTTCCAATCCCTCCATGGCCTCCTCGCCCCCCTCCCTCTCTCTGTAACCTCCTCCAGCCCCACAACCCCCCCGAGATCTCTGCGCTCCTCCAGTTCTGGCCTCTTGCGCATCCTCGATTTTAATCGCTCCACCGTGACTTCAGCTGCCTGAATCCTAAGCTCTGGAATTCCCTCCCTAAACCTCTCCGCCTCTCTCCCCTCTGTCTCCTTTGAGACGCTCCTTAAAACATAACTCTTTGACCAGGCTCTTGGTCACCTGCCCAATATCTCCTTAAGTGGCTCGGTGTCAAATTTTGTTTGATAATCGCTCCTGTGAAGCGCCTTGGGCCGATTTACTACGTTAAGGGCGTTGTGTAAATACAAGTTGTTGTTGTTGCTGTTGTTTAAAAGAGTGAGCAATACCTACTTGGCCAGAGATATGGACAAAGGAGAGGTGGGGGGAAATTGGGATTATAAAGATAAAGAGCTGTCAGGCTGTACAAAAACGGTGGACCAAACCTAGTGACCGCCTGGTAAATATTCTGCACCAAAATATTTCAATTTTATGTAGAACATTCCATAGTGTTTTTTTAATATACATTTGTCAAATTCTACATTATTACAGTCAGCTTTTGGCCTGCAAAAAATGAAAATCATCTTCACAGACACATCTTCCAGAGCCAGTTTTGGCTCCGAGTGGAAATTTCTTTGGCTCTCAGAGGCTAAGCATGGGATTGTTGAACAGAACCCAAGTCCGTTCAAACTCAAAGGCTAGTGCCAAGCTGCTCCAGTTCAAAGGCACTCAATGAGCAATCTTTCCTTTCACTCTGCCACGCCACTTCTCCTTCCCTTCATCCTTGCTTGCGAGTCAAACACTGTTCAACCGAATCAGGGGCAAAGGTACCTCAAATGAGTTCTGTTGTTTTTACTTCTTTTATGTTCCTTCTAAGATTGGACATGATGTCCGACATCTTCTTTCTGCTTTGTGTCGAAGGCAAGACCTCTCGCACCATCTCCTAATCTAACTCCAGGACCTCAAAACGGTGGAACTCCTCATCTTCAACATTCACTCCCTCCAACAGTCCACAATTGGCAATTTAAACTGGCGTCAGTTGGCCAGTCCTTTTTTTGATTTGCCTTAATCTTCTCTTTCATTCTTGCCTTGGGCAGAAGGACCCCAGGTTCAAGCCCCACTGCGGGACCAGTGCATATAATCTCTGCTGACGCCTCAGTGCAATGGTGAGGGTGTGCTGCCTTGCCAGAGCCGATGCCTTTTAGAGGTGACGTAAAGCTGAGGCCCCGTTTGCCTGTTCAGGAGGACGTCAAAGACCCCAAGGCACTACTGGAAGAAGAGCGAGGGACTTCCTCTGATCTGTAGGCCAACATTTATCTCCAACCACCACCAAAACAAATTAACTTGTTTATACTCTTAAATCCTCTAAATACAGCTTACATCTGAATCCAATATACTGGTCAAAGGGACAAGGGAAAAGAGCCAATTCTCCACTTGCCTTCAGTAGTTGAAACTTGTTCAAGTAAAACAGTTGGAAAGACATTGTAACCAACTGACCAAATAGTAAATTAAAAAGGATGCACTGCTGTCTCCTTAAAGGTGGACGCTGCTATCATTTCTTCACTCTCTTTCCCGTGGGCGCGCTGTGTGAGGTAATGGAGGGATTTGCAGGCTGATTCGCAGTCTGACAGGCCAAGGCGATAACCATCGTTATGCCAGTGGATGGGGCGGGAGGGAGGGGGGCGGGGGGGGATTAGTCCTGTGGACTGGAGGGGTTGTTGCTGTTGTTTCATAGCAAGGGAAAAGCTTATAATGGGATGTCTAAAATAAAAACAGAAAATACTCAGCGGGTCAGGCAGCATCTGTGGAGAGAGAAACAGAGTTAACGCTTCAGGTCGATGACCCTTCGTCAGAACTGGAAACAGTCAGAGATGTAACAGGTTGTAAGCAAGTACAGGGGCAGGGAAAGGGAGGAGGGGAGGAAAGAACAAAAGGGAAGGTCTGTGATAGGGTCCTCGGCCTCTTACACTGTTCCAATGAAGCTCGACGTAAGCTGCTATTCCCATTTACACCTCCTCTAGACCCATCTTTTGTTTCTTAACTTGTCCCGTTACCATCTCCTCTCCCCTCGCACCATCATCCCTTTTGTCGTTTAATCTCTCCTGCCTTCCACCCTATCGCAGACCTTCCCTTTTGTTCTTTCCTCCCCTCCTCCCTTTCCCTGCCTCTGTACCTGCTTAAAACCTGTTACATTTCTAACTTTTTCCAGTTCTGACGAAAGGTCATCGACCTGAAACAATGGCCCAAAAATTCGGCCCTTCCCGGGTGAGTACGGACTATGTACTCACCCGTATTGCTTCCCGAAGTGCCGGTTTCCTGCACGCACTGCGCATGCGCGGGAAACCGGAGCTTCCGGTATGGTGAAGGGGGCGGTTCCTAGGTGAACTGCGTGTGCGCTAGAGGCTGCGTGCACGCAGCACACTTAGATTTTTTTTCAGGTTTCTACGCGAGGTTAAGTATTGAAGATTCTACGCTAATGAAAAGGAGGCGCAGGACCCGTTTTGAACAAGTGGTTAATTAAGTATAATTTTAAATTTTTTTCAACAGGTTTATCTTTTTTAGATACTTTAAAGAAAGGTAAGTTTATTTTTATAACTTTTAAAAAGTATTTTAATTTTTTCAAAAATTTAAATTTTTGTTTAAAGTGGTTAATTTATTTAACTATAGTTATTTTATAAATGTGATGGTTTTTAAAAAAAAATTATTTGAAGTTTAGCTGTTCTTTTGGGGCCGATTTCAATTCACAGATTTGACAGGTCCTGTCAAATCTATGAATGAAAGATGGTCTGCTGCCATTGGCTCTCCATGGCCCACGTGATCCCAGGGGACGCATCGCACTAACTGCGCCCCTGGGACACGCAAGCACTGCGCGCCGGCAGCTACAGGAGGCCCAGGAGCTGAAGTCCCCGTGGGCCCAGAGGTCAACGGCAGGCGCGGTAGGTAGGTGCGCGCGCGATCCTTGCACCCGTGGGAAGCCAGGGAGCCGAATTTCTGGGCCATTAACTCTGTTTCTCTCTCCACAGATGCTGCCTGACCCGCTGAGTGTTTCCGGCATTTTCTGTTTTTAGTTCAGATTTCCAGCATCCGCAGTAGTTTGTTTTTGTGTTGTATGGGATGTCTAGTTTGGTTATCCATTCGATGGCCTCCTGAGATGCCGAGTGGTGAAATGAGGTGCCTCCCGCAACAGATCCTAGTGGGCAGCTTGATGTGATGTGTTCCGTGGTCTGGGACTCGTGGCCACAGTTTCACTTCGGGTCGTCCTTCATCTTCCACTCGTGGAGCAGGTAGTCGCATCGTCCGTGCCCTGTGCGGATTGGGTTGAGCGCCGTCCACTGTCTCCGAGGGCGGTCGAAGCCAGGGACCTCTGCTGTTGGCTCAGTGATGAGGTGTTGGTTCTATTATGTTGCCTGCGTCCCACTTGAGGGGTTTATGGGCTCCCACCACCCATACGGTGAGGGCTGGGGCCACCCACGCCCACCGGACGCGAGTTTCCCCGCTGGATGTCAACCCAGAATTCAGAGCCGCCGCTCCGGTATCCACTCGTCGGGACTGTCTGGAGCGGGGTTCGAACCCTCCACCTTCTAACCCAGGGGGGGAAATGCTACCACTGAGTTAACGGTTCGCTCCCTCATAGAGGCGAGTGATGATGACTTTTACCCTCCTTATTTTGGTTCAGTCGGTTGCAGACTTATCGCTGAATTCGAAGGTTGTGGGTTGAAGAAACACTGTGGATGTGAGCATGTAATCTAACCTGACACTCCAGTGCACTATTGAAAGATTGTTAGAGAGACTGTTTATTGGATGAGACAACAACTTGTATTTATACAGCGCCTTTAACATAGTAAAACGTCCCAAGACGCTTCACAGGAGAGTTATCGGACAAAATTTGACACCGAGCCACATAAGGAGATATTCGGACAGGTGACCAAAAGCTTGGTCAAAGAGGTAGGTTTTAAGGAGCGTCTTAAAGGAGGAGAGAGTGGCAGGAGAGGTTTAGGGAGGGAATTCCAGAGCTTGGGGCCCAGGCAGCTGAAGGCACGGCCGCCAATGGTAGGGCGATTAAAGTCGGGGGATGCGCAAGAGGCCAGAATTGGAGGAACGCAGAGATCTCGGAGGGTTGTAGGGCTGGAGGAGGTTACAGAGAGAGGGAGGGGAGAGGCCAAGGAGGGATTTGAAAACAAGGATGAGAATTTTAAATTCAAGGCATTGCTGGACCGGAAGCGACTTTAAACCGAGCTTCTATCTGCTTGTTCTGATGCACAACATTTTAGGGGAGCGAGTTCCAGATTTCTGTCTGAGAAAGTATTTCCTGACATCACCCCTAAACAGCCTGGCTCTAATTTTAAGGTTATGCCCCCCTCGTTCTGGATTCCCCCCCCCAGAGGATATAGTTTCTCCGTATAGAAACTCTTTATCATTTTAAACACCTCGATTCGATCACCCCTCAACCTTATAAACTCAAAAACCGAGTTGTCCTCATAATTCAACCCTGTAAGCCCCTGGTGAATCGGCGCTGCACCCCCTCCAAGGCCAGAGTGTCCTCCTGAGGTGTGGTGTCTAAAACTGACGGCAGTGCTCCAGATGGGGTCTGACCAAGGCTCTGTACAACTGGGGGAAAAAAGCAATTTGTTGACACAGAGCGGACCTGGCTTTACTTTACAGTTTGCCGTTCTACTGGGTTTTCAGTGCTAGTGTGCTCACGGTGGAGGTGGTTTTTTTTGTTTTTACAATGCTTGGCTCCAGAGTTCAAATTGAATTTATTGCTAACAATATAATTGCACCAACATCTGTCGGCCGTCCGAGCACCGACGATAGGCACCTGTAGCTGATGGTGCAACAATTCAACTTACGGAGCATTGCATCGAATGTACAGCACAGAAACAGGCCATTGGGCCCAACTGGTCCGTGCTCCACACCAGCCTCCTCCCACTCCTCTCCATCTCATCCTATCAGCATAACTTTCTATTAGTTTCTCCCTCCTGTGTTTAACGAGCTTCCCCTTAAATGTGTCTGTGCTATTTGCCTCAACCACTCCCTGTGGTAGCGAGTTCCACATTCTCACCACTCTCTGGGTAAAGAAATTTCTCCTGAATTCCCTATTGGATTTATTGATGACCATCTTACATTTATTGCCCCTAGTTTTGGGCATAAGCTCTCTACGTCTACCCTAAAAAAGAAATACTTGTATTTCTACAGCTCCTTTCATGAACTCCCCAAAGCCCTTTCATAATCTTAAAGATCGCTATCAGGTCACCCCTTCAGCCTTCTCTTTTCTAGAGAAACGAGCCCCAGCCTCTTCAATCTTTCCCGATAAGTATAACCTCTCAGTTCTGGGATCAATACTCCCTTCAGCATTTGTATTCGAATCTGCTTCCGAGGCCTAACGTTCAGGTACGTGAAGTCAAGCTCGTTCACATCCAAATGCTGGTCGTGGACAACATCCGTGGACCGAAAGGGACAACTGAGCACACGTCCCACTGATAAGCTGATGGCAAAAGAGGACACCCTGGGAATGGACAACCCATCTAGGTTTGCTAATCATCTGGCTTTGATTCAGAGAGTCTGGCACTGAATAAAAAAATAAATACTTGTATTTCTAAAGCTCCTTTCATGAACTCCCCAAAGCACTTGACAACCAATGAAGTACTTTTTGAAGTGCTGTCACTGTTGCAATGTAGGAAACGCGGCAGCCTAATTTGCGCACAGCAAGCTCCCACAAACAGCAAGGTGATAATGACCAGATAATCTATTTTAGTGATCTTGGTTGAGAGGTAAATATTGGTCAGGACACCAGGGAGAACTCCCCTGCTCTTCTCCGAAATAGTGCCGTGGGATTCTTTTTCGTCCACTCGAGAGGGCAGACGGGGCCTCGGTTTAACGTCTCATCCGAAAGACGGCACCTCTGACAGTGCAGCACTCCCTCAGCACTGCAGTGTCAGCCTTAGATTTCTGTGCTCAAGTCTCTGGAGTGGGACTTGAACCCACAACCTTCTGACTCAGAGGCGAGGGTGCTGCCCACTGAGCCACGGCTGACACCTCAGTAGTGCAAGTCAGTCGTGAAAGTAGTGTAACCTGTTGTATCAGCACCTACTAGTCTGGAACACTGAGAGACCAACACTGTTGGCTTTACTCTTCTCTTCCAATCTGTTGAAGCCGAACGCTTAATTCCAATGGCTCCAAAGAGGCGACAGAGCACAGGAAACCAAAGCTTAAGATTCAGCCACCATTCGGTTTCACAAGCACTGCTGGAGCACCAGTGTCTTATTCATTCTAGGCCACAAACCACCACTGGGAATTATTTTTAAACAGTGGCGCACTGTACGATTGAAAGCTGCAAGGAGCTCGTTCCATGCGCGATAATACAGGCCTCGGAGCTGACTGAGGCGGCGGCATTTCAAAGGCTCGGTGCATCTCGTCCCCCTCCCCTTTCCCTCGCGGATAACACCACGCAAAATAAAAACCACCCTGAGAGGCCCTGAAATCAGTAAGTGACCCCTCGCTGGAAGGCCACTGAAAGTTGTAATGACTTAATCATTGGGTGGCCACCTCTGGTTGGACATGTTCCTGGAGGATTCAACACATGACCGGGCCTCCCTCCGACAGCCCCGCCTCCACGCCCCCGCCTCCCCCCTCCCCATTGGTCGCCCGACACGTCCATCATTGCGCCGTACGATCTTCCCACGGCCCAAAAAAAACGAACTGAGGGGAGTGGAGGCCAAATTTAGCCTCCGCACTACTGACCTGGGGGCGATCAGGTTGCTCTGGGGGTTGGTGAAACCTGACACCTTCCTGACCCACGGGGCTCAGCTCCTGCCTTCATCAGCTTGAGCGATCGGGACACACACCCGCTGTATGATGTTTCCTTTGGAGTACAAGCCAGGAATATTGGAAGAGAAAAATACAGTTGCGTTGCCAGCCCACACGAGTGCACTGACATTGAGTGGCTGTGAAATCAGGCTCCCAGCCCAATAGAGTTTCAAAAGAGGTCAGGGCTGCTCTCTCCCTGCACACACTCACACACACACACACACACACTCACACACACACACTCACACACACACACACACT
>CM059438.1:2222965-2230465 GCA_030390025.1 Squalus acanthias
TGAGTGTGTAATTTTCTATTGAGGTCAGTAAAGGATGTCAGTGCTGAGGAATGGAAACTATTTCCCAATATTTACCCAAAATTAGAGCCAGGCCGTTCAGGGGTGATGTCAGGAAGCACTTCTTCACACAAAGGGTCGTGGAAATCTGGAACTCTCTCCCCCAAAAAGCTGTTGAGGCTGGGGATCGATTGAAAATTTCAAAACTGAAATGGATAGATTTTTGTTAGAGTAATGGTATTACTGGTTATGGAACCAAGGCGGGTAGATGGAGTTAAGATACAGATCAGCCGTGATCTAACTGAATGGGAGAACAGGCTCGAGGGGCTGAATGGCCTCCTCCTGTTCCTGTGTTCTTATGGCTGCTTCAAGCACACCTCGGTCAAGTACGACAGGAATCAGTGGCAGAGCAAAGCTCCTGCTACACCATCCCAACAGAGTGACACCCATCCTGACTGTGTCCCGAACACCCACTCACGCCGGCATTTACCACTTCACCATGGCAACACTCTAATGAGCTCTCTGAGTGAGATTACCAATGAGGCCAGGCGGGACTGAGAATCCGGGGGGTGTATAGTGGGCGGGCGGTCTACGGGCAGCCGCGAGTTTTCCGCCCGTGCCCAAAGTGAAAATGACCTCCCACCCCCTCCCCCCGCACCCATTGTCAACATGAAGTTGAACTGAGACCTCCCCGGTCTTATTTGGGAAAGTGTTAACTCCGACTCTCATCCATACTAATCCACAAGCATCTCCCTGGCAAGATCCACTCGCTTACCCAAGTTAAAATTGAAGCGACTAAGAAATAAGCCGACAATTACGTGGCCCTTGTGCCCATCTCCTGCAACGTCATTCCCCTTTAAGGTGTGCGGAATGCACAGTTACTCGAAAACCACTACCAATTGCCTCAGGTGTTGCAACACCAACAACAACAACTGGCATTTATACAGCGCTTTTAACGTAGTTAAGACTCCCAAGCAGCGATTATCAGTCAATATTTGACACCGAGCCACACAAGGAGATATGAGGACAGGCGACCAACAGCTTGGTCTCGAAGAGGCAGGTTTTAAGGAGCGTCTTAAAGGAGGAGAGAGAGGAGGAGAGGTTGAGGGAGGAAGGTGGTGGGGCTGGAGGAGGTTACAGAGATGGCGGGGGGGGGGCGGGGGCGGGGGGGGGAGGCTGCGAGTCCGTGGAGCGATTTGAAAACAAGGCTGAGAATTTTAAAATCAAGGACAGGGCTTTCTGTGAAGATTAATTGCGGAGATGGGATTGAAAGGCTTGCCGAATTTGTCCATATTTGTGGATTGTAATCTTGCCAAGTATATTTACCAGAAAAGCTTTCACAATTAGAAAAAAAATCCTTTTTGTTCTGTATCATCAGGCTGGAAATATGTTTATTGATCCTAGTTAGTTATTTGGAAAGAAAAAATCATTATTATCACAAAACCACTATCGGTTAAACTTTCTTTTGCTGTCAAGTAAGCTGTGGAGTAATGACGTTTATCGTCGGCTGGTCTGCAATCTGTTAAAGGGGCTCACACGCCGGCAGCATTTAAGGGAAAAGAGGCTCCACAATCTGTTTTATGGGGTTCGTTCTTTAAATGTGCAAACATCAGGTCAAAGGGTAAAGTTGCTTGGAACAATCATTCTCACCGGCTCTATCTGATTAAAGCCAGGGCAGGTGGCTTAGAGGAGGTCACCTTATCGTCGGGGTGGGATTGAGTTATTGATGACTTCAGCGAGCCTGGCCGGCATTGTATTAGTGCAATAAACAGAGGAGATACTGGCGGCTTGCAGGAATCGGGATAGACAACCAGCTCTTAAAGGGGCAGCAACAACAACAACTTACATTTGTACAGCGCCTTTAACGTAGTAAAGCGTCCCAAGGCGCTTCACAGGAGCGTTATCCAACAAAATTTGACACCGAGTCACGTGACCTGATATTAGGACAGGGCTTGGTCACAGAGGTAGGTTTTAAGGAGCGTCTTAAAGGAGGAGAGAGGGGTAGAGAGGCGGAGAGGTGGGGAGGGAATTCCAGAGCTTAGGACTCAGGCAGCTGAAGGCACGGCCGCCAATGGTGGAGCGATTAAAGTCGGAGGATGTGCAAGAGGCCAGAATTGGAGGAGCGCAGAGATCTCGGGGGGTTGTCGGGCTGGAGGAGGTTACAGAGATAGGGAGAGGGGGGGGGGAGCGAGGCCAGGGAGGGATTTGAATACAACGATGAGAGTGTCATCTTGCAAGACAGCACACTGAGAGCTGGCTCCTTGGTAGACTCACTGGCCGAATGGTGTGGTGCTGAGTTATGCGGATCAGTCAGAGTGCTCCTGCAGACCCCACAAAAAAAATCGCAACCTCCCTCCCGCCCCCCGCCCCCCTGAAACCCCCCAGCCTCCGCCGCTCGCCTAGAACCAGGCGGGAGACCAAGGGGCCGACTGATCTCCTCTTGCCCGCAGCATATCTGTGCCCCCTTCACACCCGGAGAAGGGGACATTTAAATGAGGCCCCCGGGGGGTACAAAACTCTCCCGTGGCCTGACATTTAGGCCAACACGGCGCTTTTCTCACTGGCCCCGCCTGAAACCCCGGGGTTAAAACTGACCCCAATCTTTCCAGGACCACAAATGGCGGAGCTCCGCACCTTCCCCTCGTGCGTCCCTTCCTTGGGGTTTAATAAACCCGAGCGTCACGTCGCAGTGTGTACCATCTACAAGATTAACTGCAGCAACTCACCAAGGCTTCTTCGACAGCACCTCCCAAACCCGCGACCTCTTCCACCTAGAAGGACAAGGGCAGCAGGTGCGTGGGAACACCATCACCTCCGAGTTCCCCTCCAAGTCACACACCATCCTGACTTGGAAACATATCGGCCGTTCCTTCTTTGTCGCTGGGTCACAATCCTGGAACTCCCTCCCTAACAGCACTGTGGGAGCACCTTCACCACACGGACTGCAGCGGTTCAAGGCGGCGGCTCGCCACCACCTTCTCGAGGGCAATTAGGGATGGGCAATAAATGCTGGCCTTGCCAGCGACGCCCACAACCCATGAACGAATTAAAAAAAAATAATCACAGCTTCTCTCAGACCCGTTCACCTGCCTCGGTGATCTCCCTGCGTAGAGGTCCTTGGCTCTTTCAGTTAGCTTGCTCAATTTGACAAAACAAATGTATGGGAAGCAGTCCTCCTTTTTAATACCAGTAATATTTCAATATTTGCTTAATGTTTTGGCAAAGCATTAAACCAGCAACTTTGGGCTTTGGATCAATCAGTAAGTTTGGACGGGAAACCATTTTTTTTTATAACAGAACAATGTTGACACTAAGATTTGCGTTCCTTCACTGAACATTGCCAACTCCACAGTAGCTTTCAATAGCCTTAATAAAATATACCTTTTTAAAAATACGTGCACTTGTATTATTTTTACATTAACGATAAATATCGCTAAAATAAATTGTTTAAGAGGTGACTGTGGGAGGGAAGTACCCTGCACGTTGAATGAGTCCTCCTGGGGTCTTCAAAGTCTGGAACCAAGGTGGGAGGATGGAGTTGGGATTCAGATCAGCTATGATCTCATTGAATGGCGGAACAGGCTCGAGGGGCCGAATGGCCAACTCCTGCTCCTAATGTTTATGTTCTTATGTTCTTAACTTATGTTATGAGGCTCTCTTAGTAGAGAGGCTTTGACAGGTCATGAGATGAACTACTTAATTGCCAGCCTCCTCCTGCTCCTGTGTTCCTATGACTGATTCCTGAACTGCTGTTTAGACACTATCAGGCTTATTATTGGCAATGTAGGTCTTTATTTTTGACTTTTTGAATTAAAAAATAACTTTTTAAAATTTAATTCTTGGGATGTGGGCGTCGCTGGCAAGGCCAGCATTTATTGCCCATCCCAAATTGCCCCTGAGAAGGTGGTGGTGAGCCGCTTTGCTGTGGACCTAAGATAAATAAGTTTAAATTTTAGTAATAAAGTAACATAAGGGTTAAGTCATGACAGGAAGTCTCGGACCCGTTTCATGCTCCTCCTGTGCCATGTGGGAAACCAGGGACACTTCCAGTGTCCCTGACAACTACGTGTGCGGGAAGTGTGTCCAGCTGCAGCTCCTGACAGCCCGCATGGCGGTGCTGGAGCTGCGGGTGGACTCACTCTGGAGCATGCACGATGCCGAGAACTCGGTGAATCGCTCATTTAGTGAGTTGTCCACACCGCAGGTAAAGGCTAGGACAGACAGTGAATGGGTGACCAAGAAGCAGGGCAATATCAGGAAGGTAGTGCAGGAGTCCCCTGTGGTCATCTCCCTCCAAAACAGGTATGCCGCTTTGGATACTGTTGGGGGAGATGGCCTACCAGGGGAAGGCACCAGCAGCCAGGTTCATGGCACCATGGCTGGCTCTGCTGCACAGCAGGGCGGGAAAAAGAGTGGTAGGGCTATAGTGATAGGGGACTCACTTGTAAGGGGAATAGACAGGAGTTTCTGTGGCCGCAACCGAGATTCCAGGATGGTATGTTGCCTCCCTGGTGCAAGGGTCAAGGATGTCTCGGAGCGGCTGCAGAACATTCTGAAGAGGGAGGGTGAACAGCCAGCTGTCGTGGTGCATGTAGGTACCAACGATATAGGTAAAAAGCGGGAAGAGGTCCTACAAGCAGAATTTAGGGAGCTAGGAGCTAAATTAAAAAGTAGGACCTCTAAGGTAGTAATCTCTGGATTGCTACCAGGGCCACGTGCTAATCAGAATAGAGAGAACAGGACAGTGAGATTGAATACGTGGCTTGAGCAGTGGTGCAGGAGGGAGGGATTCAAATTCCTGAGGCATTGGAACCAGTTCTGGGGGAAGTGGGACCTGTACAAAAGGGACGGTCTGCACTTGGGCAGGACTGGAACCGATGTCCTCGGGGTAATATTTGCTAAAGCAGTTCGGGAGGATTTAAACTAATATGGCAGGGGAATGGGAACCTATGTAGCGAAACAGGGGGAAGTAATATGCAGTCAGAAACAAATGTTAGAAGGGTGAGAAACAATAGGGGAAGGCCGAGTAAACAAAGGCAAGAAACACAAAGGGCCATACTAAATCATAAGTCTAAAAGGACAAAGGATGTTAATAAAACAAGCCTAAAGGCTCTGTGTCTTAATGCAAGGAGTATCCGTAATAAGGTGGATGAATTGACTGTGCAAATAGATGTTAACGGATACGATGTGATTGGGATTACAGAGACGTGGCTCCAGAACAATCAAGGATGGGAACTGAACATCCAGGGGTATTCAACATTCAGAAAGGATAGAATAAAAGGAAAAGGGGGTGGGGTAGCATTGCTGGTTAAAGAGGAGATTAATGCAATAGCTAGGAAGGACATCAGCTTGGAGGATGTGGAATCAATATGGGTTGAGCTGCAGAACACCAAAGGGCAGAAAACGTTAGTGGGAGTTGTGTACAGACCTCCAAACAGCAGTAGTGAGGTGGGGGAGGGTATGAAACAGGAAATCAGAGGTGCGTGCAAAAAAGGCACGGCAGTTATCATGGGTGACTTTAATATGCATATAGATTGGGCTACTCAAACTGGAAGCAATACGGTGGAGGAGGATTTCCTGGAGTGTTTAAGGGATGGTTTCCTAAACCAATATGTTGAGGAACCAACTCGAGGGGAGGCCATCCTGGACTGGGTGTTGTGTAATGAGGAAAGACTAATCAGCAATCTTGTGGTACGAGGCCCCCTGGGGAAGAGTGACCATAGTATGGTGGAGTTCTACATTAGCATGGAGAAGGAAACAGTTAAGTCAGAGACCATGGTCCAGAACTTAAATAAGGGCAACTTTGAGGGTATGAGGCGTGAATTGGCGAGGTTAAATTGGCAAGCGATATTTAAGGGGCTATCAGTGGAAGGGCAATGGCAGACATTTAGAGATCGCATGGATGAACTACAACAATTGTACATCCTGGTCTGGCGTAAAAATAAAAAAGGGAAGGTGGCTCAACCATGGCTAACAAGGGAAATCAGGGATAGTATTAAATCCCCGGGGCCTGATGGTCTGCATCCCAGAGTACTTAAGGAGGTGGCCTTGGAAATAGTGGATGCATTGACGATCATTTTCCAACATTCCTTAGACTCTGGATCAGTTCCGATGGAGTGGAGGGTGGCCAATGTAACCCCTCTTTTTAAAAAAGGAGGGAGGGAGAAAGCAGGGAATTATAGACCGGTCAGCCTGACATCGGTCGTGGGTAAAATGATGGAAGCAATTATTAAAGATGTCATAACAGACCATTTGGAAAGTGGCGACATGATAGGTCCAAGTCAGCATGGATTTGTGAAAGGGAAATCATGCTTGACAAATCTTCTGGAATTTTTTGAGGATGTTTCCAATAGGGTGGACAGGGGGGAACCAGTAGATGTGGTGTATTTGGACTTTCAGAAGGCCTTCGACAAGGTCCCACACAAGAGATTGGTGAGCAAAGTTAAAGCACATGGGATTGGGGGTAATGTGTTGACGTGGATTGAGAACTGGTTGGCACACAGGAAACAAAGAGTAGGAGTAAATGGGTACTTTTCAGAATGGCAGGCAGTGACCAGCGGGGTACCGCAGGGTTCGGTGCTGGGACCCCAGCTGTTTACATTATATATTAATGATTTGGACGAAGGGATTAAATGTAATATCTCCAAATTTGCGGATGACACTAAATTGGGAGGCAGTGTGAACAATGAGGAGGATGCTAGGAGGCTACAGAGTGACTTGGACAGGTTGGGTGAATGGGCAAATGTATGGCAGATGAAGTACAATGTGGATAAATGTGAGGTTATCCACATTGGTGGTAAAAATAGAGAGGCGGACTATTACCTGAATGGTGGCAGATTAGGGAAAGGGGAGGTGCAACGAGACCTGGGCATCATGGTACATCAGTCACTGAAGGTGGGAATGCAAGTGCAGCAGGCAGTCAAGAAAGCAAACGGAATGATGGCCTTCATAGTAAGGGGATTTGAGTACAGGAGTAGGGAGGTGATGCTGCAGTTGTACAGGGCCTTGGTGAGGCCACACCTGGAGTATTGTGCGCAGTTTTGGTCTCCTAACTTAAGGAAGGACATTCTTGCTATTGAGGGAGTGCAGCGAAGGTTCACTAGATTGATTCCTGGGATGGCCGGACTGACATATCAAGAAAGATTGGGTCAACTGAACTTGTATCCTCTGGAGTTCAGAAGAATGAGGGGGGATCTTATAGAGACATTTAAAATCCTGACTGGTTTAGACAAATTAGATGCGGGCAGAATGTTCCCAATGGTAGGGAAAACTAGAACCAGGGGTCACAGTCTAAGGATTAAGGGGAAGCCATTTAGGACTGAGCTGAGGAGGAACTTCTTCACCCAGAGAGTGGTGAATCTATGGAATTCTCTTCCACAGAAGGTTGTTGAGGCCAGTTCGCTAAATATATTCAAAAGGGAGTTAGATATAACACTCACAACTAAGGGGATCAAGGGGTATGGCGAGAAAGCAGGAATGGGGTACTGAGGTAGCATGTTCAGC
>CM059438.1:2837965-3286304 GCA_030390025.1 Squalus acanthias
CGGTGTTGGACTTCGTCGTCGACGTCTGCCCTTGTTGACAGTAGGCTCCCGAGGTATGGAAAGTGGTCCACGTTGTCCAAGGCCTTGTCGTGGATTTTGATAATCGGGGGGCAGTACTGTGTGGCGGGGGCAGGTTGGTAGAGGACCTTTGTCTTACGGATGTTTAGTGTAAGGCCCATGCTCTCGTACGCTTCGGTGAAGGTGTTGACGATGGTTTGGAGTTCGACCTCCGAGTGAGCGCAGACGCAAGCGTCGTCTGCATAATGTAATTCGACGACAGAGGATGAGACGACCTTGGATCTGGACTGGAGGCGACGGAGGTTGAACAGTTTCCCGTTTGTTCTGTAAATTAGCTCCACTCCAGCGGGGAGCTTACTGAGTGTGAGATGGAGCATTGCAGCAAGGAAGAGCGTTGGTGCGATGACACAACCTTGCTTGACCCCGGTTCGTACGTGAATTGGGTCTGTGGTGGAACCGTTTAGACTTCAGCTGTAGCATCGGTGTGGTTAGGTCCTTGCTCCGGAATTATGCTACAGGGTAAATGCTGAGAGGTTGTTTCCCCTGGCTGGAGAGTCTGGAACTAGGGGGCATAGTCTCAGGGTAAGACTGAGATGAGGAATTTCTTCACACAGAGGGTTGTGAGCCTGTGGAATTCTCTACCACACAAGGCAGTTGAGGCCAACTCATTAAATATATTCAAGTAGGAGTTAGATATATTTCTTAAGGCTAAAGGGATCAAGGGATATGGGGAGAAAGCAGGGACAGGGTACTGAATTTGGGTGATCAGCCATGATCTCATTAAATGGCGGAACAGTTTCGAGGGGCCGAATGGCCTACTCCTCCTATCTTCTATGTATATTCAAGGCTGAGATAGATAGATTTTTGAACTCTAGGGGAATCAAGGGATAAGAACATAAGAACATAAGAAATAGGAGCAGGAGTAGGCCAATCGGCCCCTCGAGCCTGCTCCGCCATTCAATAAGATCATGGCTGATCTGATCCTAACCGCCAATCTAATATCTATCACAGAACCATCTCCTGCATCTAACAGAATTGCACACACGAAATAGGAGCAGAATCAGGCTACACAGTCCCTGGGCCCGCTCCACTACCCACAGGGCCATGACCGATTCGAACCTAGACTCATGTCCAAATTCCTGCCCGCTCCCCGTAACCCTTAATGCCCTTTACTTCTAGGAAACTGTCTATTTCTGTTTTAAATTTAATTAATGTTGTAGCTTCTACAGCTTTTTGTGGCAGCATATTCCATGGACCTACCACCCTCTGAGTGAAGTAGTTCCTCCTCATCTCAGTTTTGAAAGAGCAGCCCCTTATTCTAAGACTATGTCCCCTAGTTCTCGTCTCACCCGTCATCGGGAACATCCTCCCCGCATCCACCCGATCCAACCCCTTCACAATCTTATATGTTTCAATAAGATCGCCTCTCATTCTTCTGAACTCCAATGAGTAGAGTCCCAATCTACCCAACCTCTCCTCATATGACCACCCCCTCATCCCCGGGATTAACCGAGTGAACCTTTTTTGCACTGCCTCGAGAGCAAGGATGTCTTTCCTTAAGTAAGGACACCAAAACTGTATGCAGTATTCCAGGTGCGGTCTCACCAATACCTTGTACAACTGAAGCAATACCTCCCTATTTTTATATTCTATCCCCCTAGCAATGAAAGCCAACATTCCATTTGCCTTCTTAATCACTTGCTGCACCTGCATACTAACCTTTTGAGTTTCGTGCACCAGGACCCCCAGATCCCTTTGCACTTCAGTACTCTCCAGTTTCTTGCCATTAAGATAATAAATTGCTCTAGGATTTTTCCTGCCAAAGTGCATCACCTCACACTTTCCAGTGTTGTATTCCATCTGCCAAATCTCTGCCCACTTACTTAGCCTGTCTATGTCCCCTTGCAGGTTTTTTATGTCCTCCTCACTCACTACTTTCCCTCCCATCTTTGTATCATCTGCAAATTTTGATATGTTACACTTGGTCCCTTCCTCCAAATCGTTAATATAGATTGTGAAGAGTTGGGGACCCAGCACTGACCCCTGTGGAACACCACTAGTTACTGATTGCCAGTCTGAGAATGAACCATTTATCCCAACTCTTTGCTTTCTGTTAGATAGCCAATCCTCTATCCATGCCAGAATATTACCCCCAATCCCGTGATTTTTTACCTTAAGCAATAATCTTTTGTGTGGCACCTTGTCAAATGCCTTTTGGAAGTCTAAATACACTACGTCCACTGGTTCCCCTTTATCCACTCTATATAGAGATCGGGCAGGAAAGTCGAGTTGGGGTCGAAGATCAGCCATGATCTTATTGGGTGGCGGAGCAGGCTCGAGGGGCTATATGGCCCACTCCTGCTCCTAATTCTTATGTGCACGTAGCATTGTTTCCATCACCGACTATACAAATCCTGAATTTGTAATGCTTGTTGATAGGGGAACTGCCTTCGTGATTTTTTTTTCACAAACCTCTGTGTTTGCGAAGGGTGAGGAGTTTGAAGAGTTGTTCAGTGTTCTAGTTATGGCATTGAATTCAAATACTGAAGATGATGCTATTTATATCGCTAGTTTTGTATTTTTTGTAACCAATATGGGGTGGAAAACGCACCTGGCAAACACCATCATGGAAACAAAAGTGTTTTATCTCTGAGTCGTGATCTTCATGTTGATTCGCTCTTGGGCTGAAATTTGCACCGTAAGAGATAAAAGAATATAGTTGGAATACAGCTGAGCTATACTTAGAAAATATGTGAAAGAAATGTGGGTTGTTGTATGAATTGACAGAACGGCACAGTGCAGGCCATATGGAAAAGTGCAGAGTGTCTGCAATGACCTATTGTTTCTAATGGATATAAATACAGTAGCTCAGCACATGAAATGGAATTTCACTCTCGCTGATTTATGTGGGGATGCAAGTTCCTTCTTTTCATAGGGTTAGAAGAAATTGAAAGGTTTCAGAATTGGTGTAAGACTTTATGATGTCACTAAAATTGTTACATTATTTCAACCACATACATTTAATACTGGCGCATGTCCCATGGCAATGGTCACGCTGAATTGGAGGACATGGTAGAAGTGTGTGAAAGACGTGGTGAGACAGTGAAGGGCTATTTTGAGTGGCACTTGAAGGGGCCTAGACAGAGTAGATAGAGAGAAACTGTTCTCACTGGTGGAAGGGTCGAGAACCAGAGGACCCAGATTTAAGGTGATTGGCACCAGAACCAAAGGCGACATGAGGAGAATCTTTTTTACGCAGCGAGTGGTTATGATCTGCAATGCACTGTCTGAATCTGCCTCCACCACCCTTTCAATCGTGGCTTTCAAAAGGGAATTGGATAAGTACCTGAAGGGAAAAAAAATTGCAGGGCTACGGGGAAAGGGCGGAGGATTGGGACTAGCAGAAGTGCTCTTGCAGAGAGCCAGCACAGGCTCGATGGGCTGAATGGCCTACTTCTGTGCTGTAATCATTCTATGATTCTATACTGGGCAAATCCAGGTAATTGCAGCTGCTTCTTCCAAACTCCCGTGGTCAAGAAGGCAATTGCAGCGGCTTGTAAATTTCAGGCTGCAGATCAGAAGAATCCAGCATTAAATGAATGGCTCTCTATTGAGATTGTTATGCAAATGACTGATCTAGAGGTTATCCCAGTGCTGCACAGTGCAGATGAATGCTTATCTTTATGCAATGTATAATGCAAAGCATCTGAGAAAGCTTCCCCATTTACAGGTAAGTAGCTTGTGCTTGGACCAGTACCATCCTAATCAATACCTTAATGAATCTTAAAAAGCTTGCACTCTTAGAGAAATCATAGTCATAATATCTGAAATATATTATTCTGCTGTAACCCTAAAAAGTGCCAGATCCATTAAGGAATTTTTCTTGGTCCAATTGCAGTGGATCTGTGATTCTCTCTGGGTCATTCTCTGCAGCAGAAGTATCCGGCCTGCGTGTCCTGGGAACTTTGCTGTTGTTACCTGGGGTGGAATTATAGCATATATTCTACTTTTTTAATATAAAGTTTCATTCAGAAAAATAAAACGTTAATTCTGTGTAGTTATTGTGCAGTTTTGTCACATGGTACAGGAGATTAGGAACATTGGAACAGGAGGAGGCCATTTAGCCCCTCGAGTCTGTTCCGCCATTCAATGAGATCATGGCTGATCTGCGACCTAACTCCATATACCCGCCTTTGGCCCATATCCCTTAATACCTTTGGTTAACAAAAATACAGTAGCACATTCGGGATTTCGTGCACACACCGGGAACAATATGCTTTTTCAAGGTCAAGATAACTTGGTGATAGCCTCAGGTGTTTGGTTCGGGGATCTCAAAGACTTGTATAGGGAGTGAGTCTTGAAGGATTGGGTTGTTTTCCTTTGTTGAACTTTTAAGTGATTGGTGTTATCTAGCAGGCCCATTCTTAGTTGAGGCGACGTGTATGGGTGGAAATTAAACTTATGTTGATTCGAATGCAGTATAGACCAGTATTTGTCTAGTTGCTGAAAACCTGATTCCTCAAAATGACATTCATCTATCGGAACATGTAGGCACAGGCTCGCTCGAAGGTTCAGATGGTGAGTGCACTGTTCAGCGTGGAATTGAGCGATAGAAGCCAGGAAGAGCCCAGTTTCCTTCTCCGTCCGTGCTAAGTTCACTGATCCGAGTCCGGTTGGTATTAGGTGCTCTACAGTTGGCCTCATTGTCCTAACAAGTAAGGTGGGGGGGAAAAAGCAGCAAGGCTTCCTGGTTCCCATTACTATCCTGCGAGTCATCGAATCATAGAAGTTTACAGCACAAAAAGAGGCCATTCGGCCCATCGTGTCCGTGCCGGCCGAAAAAGAGCTCTCCAACCTAACCCCACTTTCCAGCTCTTGGTCCGTAGCCCTATAGGTTACGGCACTTCAAGTGCATATCCAAGTACTTTTTAAATGTGATGAGGGTTTCTGCCTCTCCCACCCTTTCAGCTGGTGAGTTCCAGACCCCCACCACCCTCTGGGTGAAAAAAGTTCTCCTCAACTCCCCTCTAATCCTTCTACCAATTACTTTAAATCTATGCCCCTGGTTATTGACCTCTCTGCTAAGGGAAACAGCTCCTTCCTATCCACTCTACCACTCTATCCAGGCCCCTCATAATTTTATACACCTCAATTAAATCTCCCCTTATCATCCTCCTGTTCCAAAGAAAACAACCCCAGTCTATCCAATCTTTCCTCATAGCTAAAATTCTCCAGTCCTGGCAACATCCTCGTAAATCTTCTCTGTACCCTCTCTAGTGCAATCACATCTTTCCTGTAATGTGGTGACCAGGACTGTATGCAGTACTCTCGCTGTGGTCTAACTAGTGTTTTATGCAATTCTAGCATAACCTCTCTGCTCTTATATTCTATGCCTGGACTAATAAAGGCAAGTATCCCGTATGCCTTCTTAACCACCTTATCTACCTGTCCTGCTACCTTCAGGGATCTGTGGACATGCACTCCAAGGTCTCTCTGTTCCTCTACACTTCTCAGTATCCTACCATTTATTGTGTATTCCGTTGCCTTGTTAGCCCTCCCCAAATGCATTACCTCATACTTCTCCGGATTAAATTCCATTTGCTACTTTCCTGCCCACCTGACCAGTCCATTGATATCTTCCTGCAGTCTGCAGCTTTCTTCCTCACTATCAACCACACGGCCAATTTTCCTTTTGGAAATGGTGCATGTGCGGACATTGAGTGAGGGCAGGATTAAGCTCAGCCGTGATGGCCTCCAGCTGCATAGCCGTGAAGCATTCACTGCTTACATGTTCAATCGAGGTACCAGAGGTTGAGGAGTCAGAATCTTGTGGAACAGAGGGAGAAAGTTGTTTTCGAGTGGGGAGGGCAGGGCGGGGGGGAAAAGTAACATGCCGTTAATGTTTGCCGATATTTGAACCTCTATCACGATACGCATTTTTTGTTTTGAGCCTTTGTCACTTTGCAGGGTTTCATTATCACAGCTTATTCGCCTGTGCAGCTCCTCCACGCTGATACGACAACAGGCATTTTTAATAAACTGAAAGGATGGAATACAAGTGCTGTCCATATTCAGTTAAAAGCTGCTGAGATCAGGCCCTTAACTATCAGATTGTTTTGTCACAAAAAAGACAATTTTTATTTCACATTTCTCGGTGAGGGGGACATCATTGCGTGCAAGCTTCTGAGTTTTTGTAACTGTTGATTCTAGTCAGCCTATTGAAGGTGCCCTGGGGGGTCTCGAGTTTCTCTCCCCATGCCCTCTTTGCGCTCATCTCGTCTACGAGACTCGCCTCCTGCTGTCTTGACCTCATTCCCACTAAACTGCTGACTACCCAACTTCTCTTACTGGCCCCCATGCTACCTGACATTGTAAATGGTTCCTTCTCCTCAGACACTGTTCACTCCTTTTCAAAACAAACCTACCCTTGACCCCTCTGGTCCTTGCAAGCTATCGTCCCATCTCCAACCTCCCTTTTTTCAAAGTCTTGAACATGTTGTCGACTTCCAAATCCATGCCGTTTTTTCTTGCCGCTCTCTTTTGAATATCTGCAATAAGGCCCCTATCCATCTTACTGCACCGACATGGCTCTGATCAAGGTCACAAGCTACAGGAAACTCTTTGGTATCCGGCACCGACGGGACCGGCGTGGTGCCGGTTGATCGAAAGTTCCGGATAACAGAGAGTTATATCTACCGAGGCTATTTTTAACAAAGAAAAATAAAAAAATCAAGAAATGTGCAGTATACAGTATTTGGATACTCACCTACAGAATGTTGTGTTAAATGGATGGTGGAAGATGCTTGATTAAGTACAGTACTGCCAGTTGAGGGTAATCCATAACTCCTTAATTACTTAACAGTAAGTGAGACTCCCGGCAGCGCGGGAGAATCAACTCCTGCTACTGCAGTGTTTCGGACTTCCGACAGCGCCAGGAGGCCGAGTAGTGGCACTTTTGAAAACTACCCCTACTGACTAAATCGGCGTTCGCGGACTCGGGATCGGCAACATTGCCGGTTATTTGAGGAGTTTTCGGTGTACTCGGCGTTCGCGGAGACTCGGACTGCGACTCGGCAACATTGCCGGTTATTTGAGAGGAGTTTTCGGAGGATGATTTTTGCCGGTTAAGCGAGAATTCCGGATATTTGGGTGCCGGATAAACAAGAGTTTCCTGTACCTTCTCTGTGACTCTGGTGCATTATACCTGCTCGTTCTCCTCAACTTCCCACTAGATGAGAGGTCAGCAAGGAGAGCATTGGAATAGTCAAGTCTGGAGGTAACAAAAGCACGAATGAGGGTTTCCAGCAGGAAATGAGCTGAGGCAGGGATGGAGACGGGCGATGTTATGGAGATGGAAGTAGGCAGTCATTGACACGGGCTCAGTCGCTCAACTTGGGGTCAAATAGGACGCTGAGGTTGCCAACAGTCTGCTTCCGCCTGTTGACAGTCGGCAGGGAGAGGGATGGGATCGATGGCGAGGGAACCGAGTTTATGGCGGGGGGCCGAGGACCATGGCTTCAGTCTTCCCAATGTTTAATTGGAGGAAATTGCAACTCATCCAGGACTGGATGTCGAACAAGTAGTCTGACAATGCAGAGGCAGTGGCGGGGTCGTGAGGTACAGTTTGGTGTCAGCAGCTTACCTGTGGAACCTGGCAGCATGTCTTCAGATGATGTCGCCGAGGGGCAGCACATAGCTGAGAAATGGGAGGCGGCCAAGGATAGATCCTTGAGGGACTCCAGAGGTAACGGTGCGGGGGCGGGAAGAGAAGCCGTTTCAGGAGAATCTCTGGCTACGACTGGATAAATAAGAATGGAAGCAGGCGAGGGCAGTCCCACCCAGCTGGACAATGGAGGAGAGGCGTTGGAGGAGGATGGTGTGGGTCAACTGTGTCAAAGGCTGCATTTGTATTAGAGTTGTGGCTGCCTTCAGCTACAGCACTACAATATAAACACAGCATGAGTTCTAGCAATAAGGTTAGAATTAGTGACAGAAATTATACCCAGCTCATTAAGCATAGGGTGGAACCATAGCATTCGAAAACAGCTAATATAATCCTAAAAGGTCAGAAGCTTGGGGGTTAGAATGGTGTTGGTTTGATGTGTCTAGAGGCAGAAAATAAGTGAAATCTATTTTTATCAATTCAGATTTACTTGGAAGAGTAAAGGCAATAATGGCAAGCTAACATTTGTTTATGAAAGGCAGTTATGCCTAACAAACTTAATGCAATTATCTGAGGATGCAGCAAAGTTTCTGGAGAATGGTTAATTGATTAATATATATATCTTGCCTTTAAAAAGCTTCCCCACAAGAGAATTGTGGCTGAAGAGAAAGTCCTTGAGATAGAGGATGAAACATAAGTTGTTTCATGAATTAACTAGATAAAGATAAATGAAATTAATGATCATTTATAGCCCTCCAAGTCTTAAACCCTCGCTGTTCAGAAAGTTAAATACTAGTTCATCTCCTGTGACACTGCTCATGATCGGTCAGAGGATACAAAGCATTATCAGGAAAGAGCGTTCTACCAAGTTCCACACAGTATTATTCTGCTGTTGAAGTGCAGCTGTGGCTCAGTGGGCCGCACCCTCGCCTCTGAGTCAGGGGGTTGTGGGTTCATAGTCCCACTCCAGAGACTTGAGCACAAAAATCTAGGCTGACGCTCCAGTGTCTGTACTAAGGGAGCGCTGCACTGTCAGAGCTGCCGTCTTTCAGAAGAGACGTTAAACCCCGTCTGCTCTCTCAGGTGGACGTAAAAGATCCCATGGCACTGTTTTGAAGAAGAGCAGGAGAGTTGTCCTCGGTGTCTTGGCCAACATTTATCCCTCACTCAACATAACAAAAAACCAGATTTTCTGGTTATTCCATTGCTGTTTGTGGGAGCTTGCTGTGTTTCCCACATTACAACAGTGACTACACTTCAAAAGTACTTCATTGGCTGTGAAGCACTTTGGGACGTCCTGAGGTCGTGAAAGGCACTATATAAATGCAAGTCTTTCTGTGTGCAAGTTGATTGAAGGCTGCACAGTGTAATTGCTGTTCCTTCCTTGGGCTGATTAGAAGCTGATTGATCTTAGCAGATGCGAAAGAAATTTGCGTGTGTGAAACCTGAAGTGTGATGGAGGTGTCTCAAAACGTTGAAATATTTCAACCAGGGTCTTGAACTTAGTGTGTCTTTTATAGATACTATCAAGTTTTATGGTAAACCAGGATGTTCTGAAGAATCAAAAGTACATACCTTACAACTGGACACGTGAACGGCAGATAGTAATGAGTACTTTTGGCGGGGGGTGGTGGCGGCAGAAGTAACTTTAATCTGAAATACCGTCCTCACCACCCATTACCCTCAAAGTTCTGTGGAGCAAACAAATATCTGGGAAGAAAGTCTCAATTTTGCCACCTTTTAAAGAAGCATCGTGTCATGCTTGAATGACAGATCCAACCCTGCCTGGTTGGAATTGTGCCAAATGGAGATCATTGTCTGGATATCAACCCTCTTGTTTGAACATAACTTAACAGCTCAGTATGGGCTAGAACTTGAGTTGCAACAGGTAATGAGGTTTTTAGTTGGATCCGGTGTTCTCTGGATGGACTAAATGCATCCCATCTTTAGGGAAAACTGGGTTGTGTGGACCTATAACCACAACACAGAATAATAGATATTGGAGATAGTGTAAGCACGTATTGGATCCCTTCTGAGACAGCACAAAATTGTCACCCTCCTTGTAGAAACAGATGTATTGAATTGGTTTTATTATACCAGTGGGTGTTGTCTGGATGAGGTAGGTACCCTTCACCTGTTGTAGAATTCCTCAGGCAGTGTTGTTATTAGGACTTGAGTAAAATGTAGTGGTGGAAGTGAGATTTACACACTACTAGTGGACCTCATGAAGTGTTACTCCTGGTGAGCCAGAGAATATGGTGGAAGTTTGTGAAAGGTCATGAAGTAAGTGCATAGTGGCAATGTTTTCAAACCCAATCCAGATAAGTGGATAGTATCAGCGTCTTTAGATATACAATTGGTACATACAAGTAGAAGAACCAAAAACAGCTGATGAGAAAGCCATGGATGGGGAAAGAAAAAATAAAGACTTGCATTTCTATAGCGCCTTTCACGACCACCGGATGTCCCAAAGCGCTTTACAGCCAATGAGTACTTTTGAAGTGTAGTCACTGTTGTAATGTAGGAAACGCGGCAGCCAATTTGCGCACAGCAAGCTCCCACAAACAGCAATGTGATAATGACCAGATAATCTGTTTTTAGTGATGTTGATCGAAAGACTTGGTGGAGGATGGGGTGGAGGACATATGTTTGTAACAACTCGGGTGGGCTAGACTGCAAAGGACAGAAATGATAGGTCAGAAATGACTCCAGGCAGCTTTGGGGCAGCCTGGTATTAGCCCCAGGTATGCTGGCACAAGTTCAACCATGTGGCATCTGTTCTGACATTTTAGGTGTTACGTTTTTGAAAGGTGTGACATGATGGCCAAGTGCCCCACACGGGCTGATTATAGATGTTCATTTGAACTGTGAGAAAACACCCAGCAACACAATTCTAGATTTTTTTCTTCCAAACTTGCATTACATTTGGGGAGAGAATTTTGATCTCGATAACATTGGAATGAAATACCAGTAATTACATGTTTTGTCACTGTTGGTACCAGTGGTGGAAGCAATTGAAGGTGGTGATGAATTAAGTGCATCACAGCGCCTTGTGTTAACTGTAGTGTATTGGTGCCAATCTGTTGAATATTGTCAAAAATGTTGGGAGCATGTTTTCAGAGTACCCTGAAGATTCAGTCTCTGTACCGCACGCTAATAATTTTTCATGAGGGTGGAATAAAGCATAATCAGCTGCTCCAGTCTATTAAATCTAGACTTGTGTATCGGAGGCTGTAGCAATCAGAAAATTAATTTTGCATCTGGACAGGTACGGCTAATAGTGGGTGCAGCTTGTGGCTAAATGAGATGCTAATAACTGCAGAGCTCATTTATCATTTGGGGTGAGGGAGCCAGCAAAAGATGGAGTCTCTTTGTAGGGCCTTTAATAAAAGGTGCTTGACAGACCTTTGCACTATTGATTGATGATCCAGGTTAGCTGAAGCACAATGCATTTGGATCCCATTGTTGTTGCTGTAAGAATTTGCCCTGCATAATTTGGAATAAAAATGCCCAGTCTTGGAAATCCTAACATTGGGCACTACAAAATAACAGCACACAGCTTTACACCCATGATCACTTGCACAGTCCCGATCATAGTCATTTGTTTACAGATGCGGAGCAGTGGTGAAGCATTTCTCCACAGATAAATGAGGGATAAATTGAAGGGCAAGTGAACCTGGGATGCACTAATTTGTTTCCTAGCATCTGGGTATAGAATAGAATTTAGGCTTGCTTGATGTGCCAGTGAGTAAATGTATCATGTGAACTGGCACTGAGCTATCCTTGTCTTCAAATCCCTCCTTGGCCTTACCCCTCCCTATCTCTGTAACCTCCTCCAGCCCTACAACCCTCCGAGATCTCTGCATTTCTCCAATTCTGGCCTCTTGCATATCCCCTATTTCAATCGCTCCACCATTGGCGGCCATGCCTTCAGCTGCCTGGGCCCTAAGCTCTGGAATTCCCTCCCTAAACCTCTCCACCTCTCTCTCCTCCTTTTAAGACGCTCCTTAAAACCTACCTCCTTGACCAAGTTGGTCACCTGTCCTAATATCTCCTTATGTGGCTCGGTGTCAAATTTTGTTTGATAATCGCTCCTGTGAAGCACCTTGGGATGTTTTACTATGTTAAAGGCGCTGTATAAATGCTGCTCGTTGTGTACAGGTGGATCCCAGACTGAGTCTCTTATATGGGCAGGGGAGTTATCCGCGGTGTTCTGGACAATATTTATCCCTCGATCAACATCACTAAAAACAGATTATCTGGTCATGATCTCATTCCTATTTGTGGGATCTTGCTGTGCGCAAATTGGCTGCCGCGTTTCCTACATTACAACAGTGACTACACTTCAAAAAGTGCTTCATTGGGTGTAAAGTGCTTTGGGATATCATGAGGTTGTGAAAGGCGCTATATAAATGCAAGTCTTTCTTTATGGTCTCTGACTGGGCAGTGGTGTGAATGCAGAAATATACCCTCAATGTCCCCGGGCCGGTTAAGGCCCACCCTGTGATTTTTCTTCCCTTGGCCCACAAAGTTGAACAGCTTGCCAACACTCGCCATTTAAACTCTTGCATGAAAGAGGACCCCTGAACTGAGGTATTGGTGGGCAGTCAGCACCCATAGACCTGTGGCCCGGGATGAGTTGCCATCAGCAGCAGGGTACTGGAGGCGATTGTGTGTGGTGTGGAGGCAAACATTAGCATTGACTTCCACACCCAAAATATTGCTGTTCTGTGTCACTGCTTCATTCTGATCATTGCCTTTGTGACCCCCCCAGATTCAGCGTTTTCAGTACCCAGAACCTCCCGTAAAACCAACTGCTCCAGAATGCCGCTGCACTTGTCCAACCCTGCACAAGGTCCCGCCCACCTATTGCCCCCTGCCCTTGGCAACCTCCGATTTGCTCCCTGTCCCGCAGCATATTGGTTTCAAGATCCTCATTCTCGTCCTCAAAGCTCACTTCCCTGGATCCCTGCAACATCCTCCAGCTGTCCATTGCTGCTCGCACCTTCTGTCCTTCCTAGTCTATGCGTTCTGCCCCTCCCCCCTACTCTGTAACTGGTGTCAGCTATCCCGTCCCCATATTCTAGAACCCTAAGCCCATCTGCCTTGGTGCATCGCTTCCCATCCTCAAAAGTCTCCTTTTATTTTAAAAAAAACCTACCTGTTCAAGCTTTAGTATTCTGCTCTTGATCTGGCCTGACACCCACTGTAAAGCACCCGTCTGGCGTACATTTATATAGTGCCTTTAGTGTAGTTGTTGGAGGGATAGGAGCAGATCTGTGACAAACTCTTCGGGTTGAGGTGTGTGTGTGTGTGTGTGACACGGCAGATTTCAGGAGGGGGAAAACGGGGTGAAAATGATTAGAAGCACATAACACTAAAATGAAACGGTGGTTATTTAGAGAGTTAATGCACTATGCACAGTGAAATGGTGTCTGACTTTGGTTATTAGTCTTTGAGTTTTAGGTTTTATGTCCCTGATTTTCACAGTTGCAGGTGGGAAGGTTGTATTGGGTGTTCTACTACAACAGTTTGCTTAAAATTTATAAAGCCGCGCACTTTGTTGTAGGTAGAACTGAGGGTAAATTAACTTTACATATTAAAAAATGTATACTTTAAATATTTGATGGACTGGAGTCTTTGTGAGATGTTACTTGTACCCCCTCAGGCATATTTGTTCAGCTGTTATTAGATTTATCTTGAATTGGTCTTTTCACTTATTTATTACATTGCTGCCATTTTGACCCCTAAAAATGTAACTGCATATTAAACTTTTTTTAAAAATTCCCAATTATTTTGGAATTGTATGGAACAAAATTGCTGCTGTTAGTAAAAAAGCAACAAGAAGCAAATTAATCTAACACCTCAATTAACCTCTTCTGCTGAAGTAATATTAACTCGCTTAACTGAAAATACTTCAAGGATATCGAACAGATCCTGTTGATTTCTCAGGTTCTCATTACAGTGCAGTCGTTACTGCCATTTTCGTGTTGCAGCCAAGCTGCTTCCGCTTCGCAGTAACTCAAAACACCGAGGGCGAGCAGTGTGAGGCGCCCATCATGAGGCTGCGTCGCACCGCTTACGCTTGCCGCCCCGTGGAGCACAAGTCCAGTGTGGTAACAAACCTGGTTTGAAAAGTGCTGTTGGACCAGTACCTACAATGAAACCCAGCCTTCAGGTAATGGCATATTCGGTGCGAGTCTTGCAGTATCCTGATAACTCAAAACGTTCATATCACCGCTGGACATTAATTGTGGGATGGTGTTTGCAAAGGCGGGGAAGAGAAAAGTTTCCCGAACGTACGAGACAGTGACATAATTTGTGTTGAAATCTCTTGTGTTACGAAAATCTCTTTGCAATGAAAATGACGCCTGGATCCTGTTCCTTCCTCCCTGACGATAGCAATAATCCTTCAGCAGAACCTGCTCTCCATCCCCCATCCCCCCCCCCCACCCCACCAGCCCTTCCTCCTCAAGCAGGAAGCCAGTCGCAGAATATCAAATTTTCTTGACCCGGCCTGCCATGTAAACAATGAATAATTCATTTTGAAATGGCCATATCTGTCTCTTTGAATTCAGTTGTGAAAAATAATGGACCAGATTTTGCTGTAGCAGGGCATCGAGCGGCGTGTGCCGTTAGTTAGAATTGGCCCCTTCACCCTTCAGCTCAAAAGAATTTTGCCCACTAATTTGCTGAAAGTATGAGCTGAGAACGGCGCAGTGAGGGAAACAGGGCATCTGGGACCTGAGTGAACAGGGTAAGCAATTGTATATCTCCTGAACCAATGAGATTTAAGGATTGGGAAATAAACAGCAGAAGGAGGGGGAATTAAAGGGGGTGAATTCAATGCCAAATCAGGTACAGAAAGAGAAATAAAGAGAGGGAAAGAAAGATTGGATTAAGAGAGATAAAAAGATAGAGAGTAAAAGTAAGACTTTTTTTAATTATAAATTTGACATTTTGAAAAACTCCTGAAACAATTCACAACCTGAAGGAAAGTGACTCGACGATTATAATTAATTTGCAGTGCCAGAGAGGTTGACTGACAGTCATTAACAATTATCACTTTGTTAAAAGGGTATTTGTGCTTGTAATGACTAGCCCTAGATCTCTGCAGCGGGTTTAGTTCGTGTCCACTGCGCAAATACAGCAACTTCGACATTCAATTCCTGTCAATGGTGAGGCAAACGGCGAGTTGTTTTCGTGAAGCTAGTGAGGGAGCGGCGCAACTCGGGACAGTAACTTTTGGATATTGTCATTCAAACGCGCACCAGCCCCTTGCCTGAACTTTCTGTAGCATTTACGTATAAATAACAGCGAGCGCCGTTAGCCTCACCATTATTTTGGCTGCAGAATCCGTCCCAATAGTTACGTGTTTTCTCTTCCAGATTCAGAATCTGATCTGGGCGAATGCATGTTAGCTTTTGCGTTCTGGTACTGAGGGGATCGTACTCGTCGGAGTCAGGAAAACAAGCCCTTTTAAGAAAAATTAAGCGTTCACATATTTCCTTAGTTTAACCTCTCCTCCATCTTTTGGACGAGATGTTCAACCAAGGCCCTATCTGTTTGTTCAAGTGAATGTAAAATGCAGTTTTTTGAAGAGGAGCCGAGAGTTCTCCTGGTGTCTCAGCCAGCATTCATCTCTCGCCCCCGCTTTTTGTCCAGAACCCTGTAAGTTCCTCATCCTCAATTACCTGTCCAACTCCCTTTTAAAATTATTATGCAGTCAGCTTCCACCACCTGTTCAGGTAGAGCGTTCCAGATCCCCACAAATCTGAGTGAAAAAATTGCTCCTCATCTCCCCTCTAGATCTTTTGCCAATAATTCTAAATCTATGACCCCTGGTTATTGACTCACTCGCCAGAGAGAATATCTATTCTATCAAAACCTCTCACCATCTTGATAACCTCTATTAGGTCACCTCTTAACCTTCTCTATTCCAAGGATTATTATAATTATCACAGTTATGCATTTTTATATAAAGAATATTGGCGGCCCATGTATTGGCACTTCGGCCCTTTGCTTTGAGAAAGGTGAAATGGAAGATGTGTTGTATTTTTTTTATTTGTTTATGGGATGTGGGTGTCGCTGGCAAGGCCAGCATTTATTGCCCATCCCTAATTGCCCTTGAAGGTGGTGGTGAGCCGCCTTCTTGAACCGCTGCAGTCCGTGTGGTGAAGGTGCTCCCACAGTGCTGTTAGGGAGGGAGTTCCAGGATTTTGACCTAGCGACGATGAAGGATTGTCGATATACTTCCAAGTTAGGATGGTGTGTGACTTGGAGGGGAACTTGGAGGTGGTGCTGTTCCCATGCGCCTGCTGCCCTTGTCCTTCTAGGTGGAAAAGGTCACGGGTTTGGGAGGTGCTGCCGAAGAAGCCTTGGTGAGTTGCTGCAGTGCATCTTGCAGATGGTACACACTGCAGCCACAGTACGCCGGTGATGGAGGGAGTGAATGTTTAAGGTGGTGGATGGGGTGCTAATCAAGCGGGCTGCTTTGTCCTGGATGGTGTCGAGCTTCTTGAGTGTTGTTGGAGCTGCACTCATCCAGGCAAGTGGGGAGTATTCAATCACACTCCTTACTTGTGCCTTGTAGATGGTGGAAAGGCTTTGGGGAGTTAGGAGGTGAGACACTCGCCGCAGCATACCTAGCCTCTGACCTGCTCTTGTTGCCACAGTATTTATGTGGCTGGTCCAGTTAAGTTTCTGGTCAATGGTGACCCCCAGGATGTTGATGGTGGGGGATTCGGCGATGGTAATGCCGTTGAATGTCAAGAGGAGGTGGTTAGACTTTCACTTGTTGGAGATAGTCATTGCCTGGCACTTCTGTGGTGCGAATGTTACCTGCCACTAAAATGTAGTTTTGGGTGAAACTCCTTATTGAGGGATTTTCTGTTCCATTTTCTTGGTCTTCACACTACAAAAGTGGCCCTAGTCTACTCTGCTGCAGAATAGTACTCTGCTAAACGCCGCCGTGAGGGCGGTGTCAAGGGCACTCAAGTCCACTCCAACTGAGTGGCTCCCAGCGTTGTCCCACATTGCCCTGCCTGCCATTCGGCGCGACCCCACTGTGCTCCGTGAGATGGGAAAAAATCATGAGCAACAGCGACCTTCCTATTCACAAAGACTTGGAAAAACCCACCACGAAAGCGCTTAATATCACGCTGGCCTTTCTGGGAAACAACAGCCAGTGTTCACGCAGCTGGTATCGACCCACTATCTAGATGGACGGAATCGTGGGACACATGCAACATAAAGAACCAACACCTCATCACTGAGCCAACAGCAGAGGTCCCTGGCTTCAACCTCCCTCGGAGACAGTGGACTGCACTCAACCCAATCCGCCCAGGGCGCGGACGATGTGGCCACCTGCTCCACAAGTGGAAGATGAGGGACGACCCGAAGTGAGACTGTGGCCACGAGTCCCAGACCATGGAGCACATCACATCAACCTGCCCACTAGGATCTGTTGCGGGAGGCACCTCATTTCACCACTCTGCATCTCCAGAAGCCATCGAATGGAGAGCCAAACTAGACATCCCATTGTAAGCTTTTCCCATCATAGGATACAACAAACCACACCAATCATCGCTGGAAGAAGCCTCTGGAGAACATTGGCTGATGGGCAGAACTTTGCTCAACTCCAGCCTTCTACCTCTCCTTTTCCATCACAAACTTTCTTGTCTTTGCTGATATTTTTCAAAGCTATGGTCATTGCTAGGAGGAACTTTGTTCCTCCTAAACTCCAAATATGCTCTCCAACACTCCCGTCCTTCACCGTGTTTCCTTACTTTGTTTAAATCAAGAATCGTTGCCTTGGCTGCTCTTGCTCATTCTTTCCCACGGTGTCAACTCTACACTGCTATTACTTCCTGCGCTCTTGCCTTCCTCCTCTAATTCGTAATTGTAAAAACCCAAGCTTGATGTCGCCTAACTACTTATTGATTTGTCTAGCCTTCTCTTGCTCTCTTCATCCCTGGTAATGTCCTGTACAATGAGCTTTGCTCTTCATCTCCGCTTTCTCAAGAGCAGGGCATATCTAGCCAACTGACTGCGAGGTTTCTGGGCTCTGACAGTGAAATTTGCTCTTCAGTAAATTCAGACTATACTCAACTTCGGTCTGGATAACACAGATTAGATGCTTTCACTTTGTGCACAATCTAAAATATTCGTCTTCTCTCTGTCCTGTGGGCCTTGGATTTAAAGAAAGAGGTTCTTATTGAATAGCCTTTAGACATTGAAGATGATTAGATTCATTAAATACTATTTATCCCATGTCATTTTGAGACTAGATCGCTGTGCTTTTTATTTAATATTTTTAGCAGCAAGATTGTAATCATAAGATTGTTCCATCAACTCTCAAATAATTAAAAAAAAAGAAATATAGCACTTCCCAGGGGTGTGGGCTTCGAATGAGAATGCAGTGACTCTATATAATCTTTAAAAAAAATATTTAGACATTGAGAGGGTAAAGGCATCATTTATACAGCATCTTTTCATGTTGAAATGCGTCAAGGCACTTCACGATGAATTAATTTTGAAGTGAGGTAACTTGTGGAGCGAAAAGTGGCAGCTGTTCTGTGCCGGCCGCATTAAAGGCGCTATATAAATGCAAATGGTTGCTGAGCTACTAGAATAGGACCCGGCCTCAGGATGGCACCTCCGTCAGTGCAGCACGCCCTCCGTACTGAACCGAATGTCAGCATAAGACACGGCTCGAATTCTTGACCTCTGATTGAGAGGCGAGATGAGCACTTCAGGTTAGGGTCTTATTTTGGAGCAGTCCTTTAACACACGCTTAAAGCAGAAATATCCTCGGGTTAATAACTGTATTCAGCTCTGTCACAGTATCCGACTTAGTAGCTTCTCTAAGCCAGATGTTCCCTCATCAATATCATGAGATCTCACTTATTAAGACTTTTTAGAGCGGCTTTTTAAGGAAGGTTTTGCTGATGTTACCGTTAAACTCTCAGCAGAAGCATGAGTGTTATTTTTTCCTTGGCACGTATTGAAATGCTGAAGGTATATATGTGCTTCCAGTCCCATTTATAATATTTGCAAACCTTGGCACTGAAGATGTACGGTACGAGAGTTTTCTGTGCACAATACCAGTGCAATATTGGTATTACTGGAGTGGGCAGATTCCAGCGTTGGTTCAATACGTTGGTAAATTTAATGCCTTCCGGTCAGTGGAAATTGCAGTGTATCCGTAGAGTTTTGCAGCTGTATTTAAATGACTTTTGTTCAGATTTTCACCTTATCTTGTAGCAGACCAGGAGTATTGTGTACAGTTTTGGTCTCCTTACCTAAGGAAGGATATACTTGCCTTGGAGGGAGTGCAACAAAGGTTCACCAGACTGGTTCCTGGGATGAGGGGATTGTCCTATGAGGAGAGATTGCAGAGACTAAGCCTATATTCCCTGGAATTTAGAAGGAGAGGTGATCTCATTGAAACATATAAAACTCTTGCAGGGCCTGACAGGGTAGATGCTGGGAGGATGTTTCCCCTGGCTGGAGAGTCTAGAACCAGGGATCACAGTCTCCGGATAAGGGGTCGGCCATTTAGGACTGAGATGAGGAGAAATTTCTTCACTCAGAGGGTGGTGAATCTTTGGAATTTTGTACCCCAGAGGGCTTTGGATGCTCAGTCGTTGAGTATACTCAGTGCAGCGATCGGTAGATCTTTGGATATTAAGGGAATCCAGGGATATGGGGATCGGGCGGGAAGTGGAGCTGAGGTAGATCAGCGATGATATTGAATGGTGGAGCAGGCTCGAAGGGCCAAATGGCCGACTCCTGCTCCTATTTTTTATGTTATGTTCTTAAAATCGCTCCTCAGACTCTGGAGTAAGCCTGGCTTTGAAATTTTGAAAAATTCTGAGTTTAGCTCCAAGGATTACACAGGATGTGGCAGGTGAATAGTGTTAGATTAGTGCAGGGTGTAAATTCTGTTGTATGCTTGGCCAGCAACTGAATTAAAGAGGCTGCTACGTTATACAAGTGCAGCCAACACCACGTACGGGTTCACCTGCCGTGTATTGGGATGACGTAGGAACGTAAGCATGAGGAGGCCATTCAGCCCCTCGGGCCTGTTCTGTCATTCAGTTAGATCACGGCTCATAACTCCATCCACCTGCCTTGGCTCCACCTCCTTTTATACCCTTGTCTAGCAGACTTGGTCTGAAGGCAGCAAAGACCTTTTTTGTGAGTTTTTGTGAACTGTTGCTGGATTCATTGGTTGTGCTCCTGCTCGGTGTCTGAAGAACGGTGCCCGGTGGGAATGTAAACCAGGAAAAGAGGCTTTGGGAAGTTCAGGATGACAACTCTCTCCCAAATTGAGAAGTGCAAAGTAAAAGCAAAGAGAGCGTTTTGGGAGCTAGTGGTTCTGAGCAGAGAGCAAATTGCGTTATGTTTTGCCGTTTTAACGTCGAGTTCTGGATTCCACTAACTCCTGGGGTTTTCTGTAAAGAGCCTTATGCTGCCATGGCTGGTAAAAGACACCATTACTCTAGGAAGTCAACTGCTAGCTGCTGCAAAGTTTCCACAGAAATATGGGGAGAGGGAATTTCATGGTAAAACCACGTAAGGGAAGTATTAACGTGTCTGCAAACCAACTGTCTTGGCTGGACTCCTCCCGGTAGAACATAAGAACATAAGAAATAGGAGCAGGAGTAGGCCAATCGGCCCCTCGTGCCTGCTCCGCCATTCAATAAGATCATGGCTGATCTGATCCTAACCTCAAATCTAAAGAACACAAGAAGTAGGAGCAGGACCCGGCCACTCAGCCCCTGGGCCCGCTCTGCCACCCACAGGGCCTTGACCGATCCGAACTCAGCCTCATGTCCAATTTCCTGCCCGCTCCCCGTAACCCCTAATTCCCTTTACTTCTAGGAAACTATCTATTTCTGTTTTAAATTTATTTAATGATGTAGCTTAAAACGCCTCCTACGCTAGCAGTTGGTACTGTGAACGTCTGCAAATTGTATAAAATGGCTGCCGTTCGTGTAATGGCTGACCACCATCAACCAACCTACCTATCAGTATTGTCGCTAGAACTTAAGGAATGGTTTGCGTGTGAAATTTTCATACAATATGCAGTTGAACTATATCGGGTGGGGGAGGGGAATACCCAGCAGCACGATTCACGTTTTCATCTTTCCAAATTTGGGTTGTGCCTGGAGAGAGAACCTTTTGAGCTCCAAACGCGAGGGTGAAGCTTTGATGTAATTGGCTGGTCTTGTCACTGCTGCTGGTAGCGGCTGGAGGGAGCGAATTAAGAGCATGCCATCGGTAGTGCAATAGCTGCTTTCATACTGGCGTCTGCTCCCGATGCGCGGGCGTCTCATGCAGCCAGTGGCAGCCTCAAAGCAAGCTTGCCAGATTTGCCAAGACTGGCAACCAGGACGACCTACCGCCTTGGTGAATCTGGCAAGTTTACTTGTAACAGAAAATGCTGGAAATACTCAGCAGGTCGGGCAGCATCTGTGGCGAGAGAAACAGAGTTAACGTTTCAGGTCGGTGACCCTTCGTCAGAACTGGAAGCAGATAGAGATGTAACAGGTTTTAAGTAAGTGCAGAGGCAGGGAATGTGGGAGGGGAAGAAAAAACAAAAGGGAAGATCTTGTCCCATTCCCATCTCCTCTCGCCTCGCACCATCATCCCTTTTTGTCATTTAATCTCTCCTGCCTTCCACCCTATCACAGACCTTCCCTTTTGTTCTTTCCGCCCCTACACTTGCTTAAAACCTGTTACATCTCGAAAGGTCTTCGACCTGAAACGTTAACTCTGTTTCTCTCTCCACAGATGCTGCTTGACCTGCTGAGTATTTCCAGCATTTTCTGTTTTTATTTCAGTATCCTCAGTATTTTGCCTTTGTATTAAGTTTACTCTGATGTTTCTGTGAGTTGTACAAAGGAGCCGATTGCACTAATACAGCAATATAAAGGCAGCTGTTAAAGTTTGCCCAAGTGTGGTGGTGTGTTTTTTTGCCTTGTGGTGTATTGTTACCAATATGCCTAGTGGCAACCCTGCTTAAGATTGCTTCAGCGGTCATCTGCAGACTTTTGCCGATAGGTCCTTCAATCAAAAGTCTCTGTTTAATGGGAAGCTACAGCTTTTGTTCCAGGATGTGTTAGACATTCACTCATTCAAGGACAGAGGCCGTGTCCCAGCTATTCAGTAAGTGGAGGTTGAAAGTGTTTTGCCTTGATCTGCTGCTGCTATACTTTCTAGGTGCAAGGCTAATTCATTTTTATCGATGGAACTATAGATTAGTTGTAATTTAAGGAAACATTTGAGACTAAAATGATTCCCTATTGCTAGGAAGCTAGTTATTTGTGGGAAATTATTTTACTGGCACTGTACTAAAACGCTGCAAGTCCCATTCAAAGGTTTGTGTGTTTTTATCCCTTAATTCTTGCCAAAACTTGAAAGGTATGGGGTGCAAGAGACCAGCTTATTTAAATCCACACTCTCTCAAATGTTGTTATCATTCATTCAGCTTTTTCACATTTCCTGCTAACTTGCTGGAGGAAGGTAACTGCAGCAGGACTGCAGTACATGACTGTCGGAATTATTTATGAGCCCATAAAAATTGTATTGCAACATTAAACGAAATTTGGCATGGAACTGATGTACGTGGAGCATTATGCAAAAGTGGGAATGTGGTGACCTTTTTTTTACAGGAGCAAACCTTGAATAAAGCACAATCTGGACAGTGCAAAATCCCCCTTTTTTGGCCAATTTTCCCCCCCAACATTCCTGAATGCATTGAGTCCTTGCTGGGGTGCAGTTCCACAAGTACTCATCAGCATTTTGGTACCTTAACCTGTTGACATTGTTCCTGTGCGAGCTGCGACAGTGAGCGCTGGCACGCTGTATGACTGCGGGAGGTTTCACAGCTGAGCCGCACGTTGTCCTCAACTGATGTCTGCGCGGAACTGCTTAAGCAGGGGTCATTGATGGTGATCAGGAGCAGGAATCCTGTCTGTTTGTCCCTTCCCTAATTTGAGGGCACTGAGGCCAGTTAAAGCACTCCAGCTGAGATCAACAACAACAACAACTTGTATTTAGATTATGTTTAGCCGCTTCACAGGAGCGTTATCAAACAAAGTTTGACACCGAGGCACATGAGCTATTAGGACAGGTGACCAAAAGCTTGGTCAAAGAGGCAGGTTTTAAGGAGCGTCTTAAAGGAGGCGAGAGAGGCGGAGAGGTTTAGGGAGGGAATTCCAGAGCTCAGGGCCCAGGCAGCTGAAGGCACGGCCGGCAATGGTGGAGCGATTAAAATCGGGGATGCACAAGAGGCCAGAATTGGAGGAGCGCAGAGATTGTAGAGGGTTGTGGGGCTGGAGGAGGTTACAGAGATGGGGAGGGGCGAGGCCATGGAGGGATTTGAAAACAAGGATGAGATGACTCGGCACAGACCAGGCATTGAGCCTGAATCCTGTGTGTGGTTTATTCATCTTCCACCAAGCGCAGGTGAAGCCGTGCAGCTGGTGACCTTGCATAGAGACAGTTTTCTGTGCCGTGAGCTTTTCTGCTCGTCGAGGTAAGCGATGTCACTGCTAGGAAAGGAACCCCTTTCCACTTGGGGTGTCACACTATCAGATGAAGAGTAAAGCTCTATCCCTCAACAATATGCTGAATTCCAACCTCATTAAGACATGCCTATTCCACCAGTGTGGCAATTCCCCTTTTCCCACAACAGCCATAGAATCATAGAAATTTACGGCTAGAAGGAGGCCATTTGACCCATCGTGTCTGCCATCCAGCTACCTTTCACATGTGGTTTCGAAATTAACATCCGTTTGTGGGTGTTATTTTTTTGCTGCGGCCTGTGACCATTGGGATTTAGGGCAGTGTGCTGACTCATTGCACCTAAAAGTCCATCACTGGACCTGTGTGACTCTCCCTTGGTGCTCACACATTGGACACGTTGCAGTTTGTTTCTTCTTGCTTCTCCATGTCGTATTATTTCTGTGACTGGCGTGAGTAAAGAAGCCTCTACTTGTTCAGACTGGACCTCTGATGCCGCACCAGTTTGATTGTTTTCATACCAGCCAGTGCTGCGGAAGTCAAGCCAGAGCATTGGGCCAAAGCTGAGTTTATCTCTTGAACATTAATGGCCTGGAGTTTCGTAGGACACTTGGTGACCTTGGGCCGCTGACCATTGCTCTTTGGACTTTAGCTTGTCTTCTTTTCAAACAGTCACAGTCACGCCTTGAAGATGACGGGGGGCGGGGTGCGGGGAGTGGGGGGGAATGAAGGTGCATCTTCTAGAAACCCCCATCATGCTTGAACGGGGACTCTGAGGACGAGGAATGCTACTTATGAGGGCAAATGCCAGTTTGTACTTTGAACAACTGTTAAACTTGGAGAAAATAAGAACAACTTTTCTAATGGGCGTGTGGGAGATGCTTTCCTTGAAAGAAGGGAATCTTACTTTATTTTGGGGCTCAGGATTTGCATCAATACAGGAAGGGCTTCCTTTTACTGACCCCTGATCTTGCGCCGTGCCTTTGCTACCAGTTCGGTGGTTTTGGAAATGGTTTCACTGGACTGTAGACTTCACAGTCTCTTCCTGTGTTTGGTGATCTTTCACGGGGCTGTACAACTCTTACTACAAATCTTGCTTTTCCTACATCTATTCTAAACAAGGGGGAAATATGAATAAAGTAACACCAGAAAGACATATCTATATTGGTTAGTTTGTCATTTGTGAAACAAGTCAGCGTATTATTCATTGATGGAATGAGCTCCATCTTCAATGGATTGTTGGAGTATTTTTCAAAACCAGCACCGTAGCTATTGAACCCGGTCTCCTAAAGTTAGCAGGACCTTCGTTGGAGAAATGGCTTAGCATTCAAAGAAGGTTACTGGCAGGGTCCTTCATGTTTGTACGTATTTTAGACACCAGTTGTTAGATAAATAATCGGGGCATATTGAACACCATGATGTACTGCCTGCCTCTCTAGGGGGATGCCTTATTGTCAGACTTGCTGCAGTTTTTGAGTGTACTTGCAGAGAGCTGGGCTGGAGGTTTCTGTGATGATGTCAGGTGATACAGTAACAAATCCTCCAACAGCGATGAAGGAAAAGCTAAAAAGGAATACCAAATCTCTGCACTTTTTAGAGCTGAATGATTTTAATTATCTAATCACTCAGGACCTTAATGTGATAGGATTTTTATGATCTTTTTTTCTATAAACTGCAAACCCAATAATGCAAATCCTCCTGCTTGGAAGGTTTTGCATCTTATTGAATCCTCCCTTTTAAGTTATTATATCCCACTTTTCCAGGCAACCGCAGTCTTTTGGTAGCATACAGCTGGTCCGCAATAGAAAGTTAAATGGCGTTTCATCTTCTCGGCGACTAATAATCAAATTTCAGAGGAATTACATTTAAATATTTGTAATAATTATTGACCATGCTGCTTTTTTTAGTTCTGAATGCATTTATTATTGAGAAACTCCAGTCAAAGCTCACAGTGCAGGACACGGGCAAGGTAACAAAGAATAGAAAAGATGAGCTAACTCGAAGTTGCCGAGTGCTTGGGTTTTGGGCTGCATTCATAATCCCTTATTTTGCACCAACGCAATCAAATGTTCACTAAGACCCTGAGATGTGAAATCAACTTTGAGCAGAGTCTCTCACTGGACTAAATTCTCCGAGTGCAGTTATAAATCCCGCCCTCAAAACTTGTAGACTGGAGGTGGGGAGAGGCTGAGAGCAATGTTCCCTTTAAATTTTTTTGGGGTGTGCGGCCACTTCAAAATACCACGCGTGCGCGGTTTTTCCCATTTCAAAGCCGATGAGCCGGCTGCGCGGGAGCTCCAGAGCGCTGCGCGGCTTAAAGGGAACACTGGCTGAGAGGGAAATAATTCCACAGTTTTGAGATCCTGGGAAAGAAGGAGTTAAGAGTAGGAAATGGCATGATGAATCTTGATTGCAACACAAGGGGGAAGACAAGTAGAGGGAATAGTGTATTTGAAGGTTAGGGCAAGGGAGGAGATTTCACGAGCAATAACCAGTCATATTGATGAACTAGTGGTATTTTGGGATTAGCTGTTTTGATCTAAAGGTGTGTGGTATAATGTCAAAGTGCGTCACAAGCATTTTTAATTTTACATGTGCAAAGTCATGCTGTGCATTGACTACGAACCTATAGCAGGTGTGTTGGATTTACTCATGCTTTCTCTCTCTGGCCTATGCACCAGCAGTGTCCCAGGCTTCCACCAATGTTGCTCTGAATGAGGAAGTAAACATATAAACAGCCTGGGAATTACTGAATAAAGTGGGTTTCTTCCTTCACGTCCTGTGGGGAATTCCCTGCCCTGCAGGCGACATTTCTCTACCGTTGGGCATGCAAGACCCACACCTGAAGAGTGCCGGGATTTGAGGTGCCAACTCTTGTCCCACTGCTCTCTGACGACACCTTGGGCTCGCTATTAAGCATTATAATTGTATTTTTTTTAAAAGTCTGAACAGAATCCTTGTGGTTCCACTTTCAGAGCCTGATAACCCGCTGTTCAATTAAAAAGCACAAAGGCTGCACCTTCCAGGGGTCCGATACTAGCTGGAAGCTGCATATTTTCAGTTTTCTCTCATTTTTACCACAAGGATTGGAGATTCAAACTCTCTGCCCAAACTGCAATTGCCTCAGCCGACAGCTGTGGGAACTGCTGGCCACTGAACTGAAAGGAGTGCAGTCTGCTCTTAATTCAAAGTCACTTCATTCAAATTCTGATAATTCCATTTTTTTAGTGCAAAAGTCTGAACTATCTGTAGACTATACAGGTACATAGACTGCACACACAGAACTGGCTGGTCTGTAAATGTTTTGCAAGAATTTGTTGAGGATCTTTTATATATGCGTGAGAGTGTGACTTAAGGTAGGTCTTGTCTTTCTGAATTCTCATACAGAACTTTGTTCGGTTCAGTAATTCTACTGTTTGTTTAAGAAAGGAAGAGCTTGCATTTCTGTATAGCACCTTTCACTACCTCAGGACATCCCAAAACGCTTTACAGGCAATTAAGTACTTTTTTTGGAAGTGTTGTCACTGATACAGGAAACTTTCGTTTATCCGGCATCGACGGGACCGGCGTGGTGCCGGTTTATCGAAAGTACCGGATAACAGAGAGTTATATCTACCGAGTCTATTTTTAACAAAGAGACTCCAAGCAGCACGGGAGAATCTACTCCTGCTACTGCAATGTTTCGGACTTGCGCCAGGAGGCCGAGTAGTGGCACTTTTGAAAAGTACCCCTACTGACTAAATCGGCGTTCTCGGACTCGGACTCGGGATCGGCAACATTGCCGGTTATTTGAGAGGATTTTTCGGAGCACTCGGCGTTCGCGGAGACTCGACTGCGACTCGGCAACATTGCCGGTTATTTGAGAGGAGTTTTCGGAGGATGATTTTTGCCGGTTAAGCGAGAATTCCGGATATTTGGGTGCCGGATAAACGAAAGTTTCCTGTATAATGTAGGAAATTGTGATTGGTGTCTATAGTGTTATTTCTAATTGGTTATCATCTTCTGAATTTTCTGCTACTGTTAGAGCTCCCCCACATCCTGATCACCATTAAATTTGAAAGGATAGAACATTATTTCATAGAATGGTTACACAGCACAGAAGGAGGCCATTCGGCCCGTCGAGCCCGTGCCGGCTCTCTGCAAGAGCACTTCAGCTAGTCCCACTCCACCCGCCCTTTCCCCGTAGCCCTGCAAATTATTTTCCTTCAGGTACTTATCCAATTCCCTTTTGAAGGCCACAATTGAGTTTGCCTCCACCACCCGTTCAGGCAGTGCATTCCAGATCATGACCACTCGCTGTGTAAAAAAGTTTTTCCTCATGTTGCCTTTGGTTCTTTTGCCAATCACCTTAAATCTGTGTCCTCTGGCTCGCGACCCTTTCGCCAATGGGAACAGTTTCTCTCTATCTACTCTGTCTAGAGCCTCATGATTTTGAACACCTCTATCAAATCTCCTCTCAACCTTCACTGCTCTAAGGAGAACAACCCCAGCTTCTCCAGTCTATCCACGTAACTGAAGTCCCTCATCCCTGGAATCATTCTCGTAAATCTTTTCTGCACCCTCTCTAAGGCCTTCACATCCTTCCTAAAGTGCGGTGCCCAGAATTGGACATCATACTCCAGTTGAGGCCGAACCAGTGTTTTATACAGGTTCATCATAACTTCCTTGCTTTTGTACTCTATGCCTCTGTTTATGAAAATGAGAAGTCGCACAACACCAGGTTATAGTCCAACAGATTTATTTAATTTTACAAGCTTTCGGAGCTGTCGCTCCTTCTTCAGGTAGGGTAGCTGTGAGAGAATCTCCCAGAATTCACAATATAAACACAGAAAACATGTATTCAAATCTTTCAAATCTCCACATCATGACCTCGGTTTATGAAGCCCAGGACCCCGTATGCTTTTTTTAACCGGTTTCTCAACCTGCCCTGCCACTTTCAATGATTTGTGCACATATGCCCCCAGTTCTCTCTGTTCATGCACCCCCTTAATTACCACCCCCATCTCACTATTAACCTTTATGAATAAACTGAAATGCCCATCTCATTTTTTTAAATTGATCCCATTCCAAACAGAATCTGTTCTGGCAGCCCACCCACCTATCTGTTTGCCCCACCTGTCGGACTCCCATTCTCCTCCCTTAGTGTCAGATAACCCTTCTTTTGTCTCTGGCAGGCTCCTCCTCTTCAGTGCTGGGGTTGTGCCCATAATATAACACAAAATGCTGGAAATACTCAGCAGGTCAGGCAGCAGCTGCGGAGAGAGAAACAGAGTTAACGTTTCAGGTCGGTGACCTTTCGTCAGAACTGGAAAATGTTCGATGTATTTCCAGCATTCTCTGTTTATATTTCAGATTTCCAGCCTCCGCAGTATATTGCCTTTATATTAGTTGCTGTGCCCGACCTGACTCTAAACACATCTGCCTGCCTGCTATCCCTTGCTCTCTGACTGATGTGCCGAACTGAACAGGATCAGAGGAGGTCTGCTAGTGTGTGTATATAAACCTCCTTAGAAACTCTCCTTGGACCGTGCCGCTCGGATTTCCTCCTTGGTATTTGGCTTTTTCCTTTGCGTTAAGTGCAACAAGTCGTTTTTTTTACGAGTGCTCTACAAATACAGTCCGCTCGTCTTGATTGAAAGTTGTTTAACTTGAATTATCTGTTAATTTGAATTGGAATTGTGCAAATAGAACACCTACTGTGCTGATTTATTAAATTGTCTAATTCAAACTACTAGATAAATAGAATAACTGAGCACAAAAAAACAACTTTGTGTTAATGGGAGTAAACAGCATGGGGCAGATTTTACTGTTCCTGTGTGTTGGAGTGCCTGGGCACAGCACATACACATAGATCAGACAGGGATGAGCACGCCTTGTGTGTATTTACTAGAAAGGTTCCAGGGATGAGGGATTACAGTCACGTGGATAGACTGGAGAAGCTGGGGTTGTTCTCCTTGGAGCAGAGAAGGCGAAGAGCAGATTTGATAGAGGTGTTTAAAACCATGAAGGGTTTAGAGAGAGTAAATAAAGAGGCTGAAGGATCGATAACCAGAGGGCACAGATGATTTAAGGTGATTGGCAAAAGAACCAGAGGCGACATGAGGAAAATCCTTTTTACGCAACGAGTGGTTAGGGTTTGGAATGCGCTGCCTGATAGGGTGGTGGAAACAGATTCAATAGTAGCCTTCAAAAAGGAATTGGATAAATACTCGAAGGAGAAAAAATTGCAGGGATATGGGGAATGAGCGGGGGAGTGGGATTAACGGGATTGCTATTCGAAAGAGCCGGCACAGACTCGATGGGCCGAATTACATCGGATATACGGCACAGAAACAGGCCATTCGGCGCAAACAGTCCATGCTGCCATTTATGTTTCACTCGAGCCTCCTCCCGTCTTTCCTCATCTAACTCTATCAGCATAACCCTCTATTCCCTTCTCCCTCATATGCTTGTCCAGCCTCCCCTTAAATGTATCTCTGCTATTCGCTTCAACCACTCCCTGTGGTAGCGAGTTCCACATTCTCACTACTCTGGGTAAAGAAGTTTCGCCTGAATTCCCTATTGGATTTCTTGCTGACTATCTTATATTGATGGTCTCTAGTTTTGCTCTTCCCCACAAGTGGAAACATTCTCTCTCTATCCACTCTATCAAAACCTTTCATAATTTTAAAGACCTCTATTAGGTCACCCCTCAGCCTTCTTTTTTCAAGAGAAAAGAGACCCACAGCCTGTTCATCCCTTCCTGATATGTATACCCTCGTATTTCTGGCATCATCCTGTGCTGTACTGTTCTATGATTCTGTGTATCACCGCATAACTTTTGGAACAAAATTATAAATCAAAGACAATTGAAATGTGAACCTCTTCAAAAATGACCACTTTTCCCATTGCAGTGAAGCTGCCAGCTTTCAGCTGGAGGTTTGATTAAAAGCACGGGCTGCAGTGTGCACAATGCACACACCCCTTTCACAGACTCTGAACTGCACATCTGGTTATGGATCCCTGTCGAACAGAGAGGCTGTATAACTACAACGTGCTTTGTGTATGGCTCCCCGGAGAGCATCTAATGTATGTCTGTAGCTGTAACCGAGACCGATACCAGTTGTAATGTCTCCCTTACGTGGATAAAATTCTGTGACTTTTTAGATAAATACAGATAAAATGTTCAAGTTGCAAAGAATTCTGACTTTGTGATCAGAATAGCTTTTAAGATTGTTCGCATTTGCTTACATTGCTTTCCTACGACTTATCAAGTTACAATCGGTAAGAGTCCCATCAATTCCAAAGAGGGAGCCTTTATGACAGTGTTCTCTTGCCAATTGAAGACAGGCTTTTGGAGAGCTGTAAAGAACCGTAAACCATGTTAACCGTAGCACATATTTGTAATGTTTTTTTAAAAAAAAAGTAGTGTAATCTCTGAAAGCCGCAAAATCCTCATTGTTAGAAATTGTCGTGCTTAGTGTAAAATTCAGTGGAATTATCTGCTTCCTTGCGTTAAAAAATAAATAGCTGGGATTGATTACAAACTGGTAATCTTATCGAGGGGTTCAGATGACAGATAAGATTTTAGCTGATTAAAGGAACTTTAAATGTCTTTTTTTTATTCATTGGGCACTGCTGGCAAAGCCGGCATTTATTGCCCATCCCGAGTTGCCCTGGATACAACTGAGTGGTTTGCTAGGCCACTTCAGAGGGTAATTAAAAGTCCACCATATTGGTGTGGGACTGAAGTCACATATAGGCCAGACCAGGTAAGGACGGTAGATTTCCTTCACTAAAAAATGAACCAGTTGGGTTTCTACAATCCGACAACTTCATGCTCACTTTTACTGGGAGCAGCTTTTTATTTCCAGATTTTAAACTGAATTCAAATTCTCAAACTGCCAAGGTGGGATTTGAATTCTCATTCTCTGGATTATTAGTCTGGATTACTGATCCAGTGACACAACCACTGCGCTACCCTACCCATCTGTGCCTTCCTCTCCCGAAGGGACTGACAGCTGCTGAGGATGGCCACCATACTTTGCCAAGCAGTCATTCTTCGTATGACAATCGGTGTTGGCAGGCTCTTTGATCATACAACTTGATGCTGTTCTCAACAAACCTCCCCTTCATGTGGGCACGTTTGCCAGCAGTAACTGAATTGTCACCAATAGTGGCAACCCTGATTGTCTTTTATTCCCCCTTAGCTTGCATATTTTAAAAAAAATCTTGAGTTCTTTGCCATCAGTGGTTGAGGTGGGAGTTATGAGCAGTATGGATCGTCAGAAGTTTCATTTGACCCACCAAGTCTGCTTCTGCCAGTAGACCATCCGTTTATTCAACATCTTCCGCAGGACATGAACTTCTGTCTGCAAACCTTACTACTTCTTGTCATAATTTTTGGTCACACTTTTACCATTTGTAAATTGCTATGTCAACTGTCACGCTGTAGCTCTGGACATTAAGTAGATCTGTGGTGCGAATTTCTGAAATCTCCTAACTGCATCGCCATCTTGTACAGCAAAAAACCTGTTTTCTTCTCCAGGCATTTTACTAGTACACTACACGGAATCTTGTTATTTTATCTCCTGACCCAGGTGAATAAATCCAGATAAAACTTGCAAGTAGAATTTTCTCTCAGCCTCCAAATGTAATTGAATGAAAATTTAAGATTGTTAATCCAACATAATCAAATCCACTGATTTACAATTTTCACATAAAAATAGATGTAAGCGTGGAAAAAAAAACCCCAAAATACTGGTAAAAGTCCAGTAATCCCATGTAATAAAAACAGAATTTGATTTATTCAATCGCCATAAACCTTTAGGCCTAATTACAAATCTAGGCTGACACTCCAGTGCAGTGCTGAGCGAGCGCTGCACTGTCTGAGGTGCCATCTTTCGGATGATATGTTAAACCGAGGCCCCGTCTGCCCCCTCGGGTGGATGTAAAAGATCCCATGGCACTATTTCGAAGAAGAGCAGGGGAGTTCTCCCCGGTGTCCTGGCCAATGTTTATCCCTCAACCAACATCACTAAAAACAGATTATCTGGTCATTATCACATTGCTGTTTGTGGGAGCTTGCTGTGTGTAAATTGGCTGCCACGTTTCCTGCATTACAACAGTGACTACACTTCAAAAGTACTTCATTGGCTGTAAAGCTCTTTGGGATGTCTGGTGGTTGTGAAAGGTGCTGTAGAAATTTAAGTCTTTTTCTTTCTAAATGGATAGTATGAGGGGGGGGGGGGGCGGGTGGTGGGATCCCAAAACACCGGTTAAAAATCCCAGATACCAATTTAATAAAAACAGAATTTGACTTAATCAGTCATCGTAAAAGTGGTCTGAACATAATCTACACTATTGAGCCCCAACATTTTCATGATACTGACAGCCTGGAACTGTAATGATTCATTCAGTGTTTAATCATCAGTTTTCACATGTCTGAATATCACGACCCTCACCTCAATTCTTAACCAGGTACACTAATGCTGTTTTTATTACTTGTTTTCCTCCCCATCTCGTTTTTTTTCCTGTCTTCTGAAGGCAAAGACTTGCGCTGGGGCATGCTTTAGATGCCTCCCTCGAATGGCCATTCTTCGTGTATCATGCTGTGCAACATCGGACAGGCCAAGGACCAAATCATCCTGGTCTATATGGTTTAATAGCGCACCAGATGGTGCATTCAATGACTGACTCATCTGGGTAAACCACACTTAAGGGCATAATCTGCAGATGGTGGCCAGGAAGGAATGTATCATGTGTCACTGCATTGCGCCCCAGTATAGTCTTCCACATTTCCATCGACTCTGCAAGTGGTGTATTCCATTTGCTCCTTCCATTCGTTTAAAGGCACTTTAATCTTACTGATGCGCACAAGTATTTCTTCATTGACTGCGCCCAACAATATAAAGGTGAACTCTGCACCTCCAACGCCGTCTGAAACTTGACTTTGCTTGTGTGTTGGAAGCAGCAGGAGATATGCACCACCTTCCTGGGCCTCTTAATCACTGGCACACTGGTAACTTTACAAAAGGGGAGCGCAGTGGATCTCCGCTTCACTGCTGCCTTAAAGTGGATTAAGGAGCAGAAAAAAAGTTAGGCGTTCTGCTCATAAATTAGCCTGACTGCAGCACCACCAGTGACTTTAAAGCAGAGTGGTGTGCTTTGATTATTAGTCTAATCAATGGCACGACTGATTATTATATTGATTTATCACTGAACAGTTTAGTCTTCATTTAAGGGATGAATGCTGATGGAAAATGTGGATGAAGAATTTAAAAAGGAGTGTAATTACTTTTCTCATTCTCTCTGACTGCTGCATGAACATTCACCTATTTCATACGTCCCTCCCCTCCGAGTGCTCCTGACCATAAATGTGATCTCCCGTTAATGTCTTTCTACAGAAACAGTTGATTCTGACGTGTTCGATATCAGTTAGGAGTTGAGGGTTGCACGGAAAAGACTCTAGTTCATCGCCTTCCTCCGAATGAACCCCAAAAAATCAGAAACACAACTTTTTTTTGTTCTGATTTTACTTCTTTCTCCTCTTCCTTACGTGGAGCTACCTCGGTGTTGTTTGACTAGCCTCCCATCAGTTTAATCTACTCATGTATGACCTGAGACCTTGCAGTTCATTTCTCTATTACCTGCGACTCAAAACAGACTTCTCTCCCGTGTCTCTGGGGTTCAATTTACAGCTCACGTTACAGTGGGGTATTGCTAAAACTAGAACTTAATGCTAACTCTCTGTGAGACTGAGCATGGGAACACTTGAGAGAGACTGGGGCTATCCCATAGCGCAAATGAAATGACCATTTAACAACTTCCACTGCGGCACGGATTGTAATGGAGAATTCATATGTGTGGCATCATTCGAGCGCACTCTCATTCCATCTTTCTGTGGTGCGGCAAGTTGGAGTGTTCCTGAAAGTGGCCCACCTGGAAGACATTGCTTGGCTGCAACAAAAAGTTAGTGGGTAACACTGATCCAGTCAGGTTAACCACAGCAAACTTTGTAAAATAAGATCACGCCAAGCCTATATGTACGCAAGACGTTACAGAACCAACACTTCTCATTTCCAAATGGATGTATGGCTACTAGCTCTATTGGTGAACGCCAGTATGGCTATTCAAGCTGTATTGGTCATGTACTTGCAGTGCTGTGTCACAGGCTGTTTCTTGTTCGTTCTACCCTCTTCTTTTGGCTCTCTGTTGCCTCTGTACAATGCTGAATGCAGGCCCTTACTGAGCTTCTGTTCATCCAGTCTCGGTAGATTATAATTACCAGGGCTTTAGAGAGCCAGATTGTTGTTAAAAGTTCAAGCGAGATGGAAAAGTGCTGAACAGTCAGAACTGCAGCTTTTTTTCCAAACACATTTGGGACAAAATATCTGTGTCTTCCCTTATTCGCCAGTGTGAACCAATTTGCACCGTACAATAGGTGTCCTGCAGCTCTTCCTAGTTATACTTAAACTGAGAGCTGGGAGCCTTCCGTTAACGACTTACACTTGTATAGTATCTTTCACGTAACAAACATCCCAAAACACTCGACAGGTACTCAAAGCTCGGCAAGCAGCAAGTGGGAGAGAAGTTAAGGGAGGTGACTGGAGCAAGGTTTGAAGAGGTAGGTGTAATATATGTGGGTAGAACAAATGAAGGACAGAGACACGAGTTGCTAGTCCATGTGCTTGCTTTTCTAGGCCAGAGCGAACTGAGCATGCTCATACTAAACCATGTGATAATACATTACACTGCTTTCCCCTTTAAAAAAAAATGTACCTATTCCCCTCTCAAATACAACAAAACTATGGTCCCACCTTTCCCACCATTACATGTACCACATAACAAAAACTCCTGGCTTATTTTAAATCAACTACAAATCCAGAGTCTTCCTGATCTCCTTACAAATGGTTTTGGTGTTGAACCAATTTTCGGGCTGTTTTGTTTTGGTTCCGAACTCAAAGAAGTCGGTACCACCACTCTGTTTCCCCACTTGATACAACTTTGCTCACAAGACAATTCAGTATGACGGTTATGGAATGGTTTCAACTCTGTGCCCAGACACTGATCAGTCCATCCATTCAAGGTGTTTTCATACACTCTTTTCAGTACTGAGTCCTTTTGAGTCTCATCTGCAATCTCAGTTGTATTCACGGGAAAGTCTTTGTCAACTGCACCTAGCGTGAAAATCTCACCTTCACTCCCAACACACGAGTCCTCATGTGGCAACCTGCACAAAGCATCTGCGGTTGCGTTCTGCTTTGAAGTGCGATATTCAATCATGTAGTCATATTGTGACAACAACACTGCCCAACGTTGCATTCTTGATGCGGCCATTGCAGGGATGGCAGATTTGGGCCCCAATATTACTAGGAGCGGTTTGTGATCGATTATCAGGGTAAACTTTCTGCCGATCAGGAACTGTTGGAATTTCTTGATTCCAAACACTATGACGAGTGCTTCCTTTTCAATATGCACGTAGTTTCTTTCGCTCTTTGTGAGGGTTCGCGATGTTAATGCGATTGGTTTCTATTGGCCATCATCCATTACGTGGCTTATGACAGCTCCCACATCATAGCTAGAAGCATCACACGCTAACTTAAGCTCACGCTCTGTGTCATAGTGCACAAGTAGAGCATCGCTAGAGAGACTTCTCTTACAAGCCTCGTAAGCTTCCTGTTGCACTTTTGTCCTCTTCCACTGGACATCCTTCTTGAGGAGCTCGTGCAATGGAGCTAACATGGTCGCTAACTCAGGTAAGGAACTCCGACACGTTCTGTGGCTTTGGAGCACTGATGACAACATCAACCTTTTCCTTAACTGGTTGCAAGCCATTTGCATCAACTTTCAGACCAAGGTACACAACCTCGGGCTGCACAAAAGCACATTTGCTCCTTTTCAATTTGACATTGTGGGAATTCAACCTTTGAAGCACTAAATCTAACACTTCTAGATTTTCTTCCTCGCTGCTTGCTGCGATCAGCACATTATCTTGATTGCATAAGCAATTTGGAATTCCATGCAAAATCTTATCCATCGTAGCCTGGAAGATTTTGGGGGAGGACTTTACACCATACGGCAGCTTGGTGTATGAGTACAGTCCTTTGTGTGTGTTGATAGTGAGATACTGTTGACTCTCTTTGTCAGCATACAGCTGAGCGTAAGCGAGCGACAGGTCAAGCTTAGAGAAAACCTTTGACCCAAAGAGTGCTGCATACAAATCTTGTCAATGGCTTGGTTGATAGTAATTTTGTAGTCACCGCACAAGCGTACAGTTTTGTCTGCATTGGGCACTACCATAATCTGGGTAGCCCATTCACTTTTTTGTCAGTTTTTACGAGCATTCCGTTCTCTCTGTTTCTCTAGCTCTTCCTCCACCTGACTTTTCTGAGCATAGGGTACCGGCCTTGCCTTACAATAGACAGGCTTCAGGTTGGACTTGATGCAGATATGCGCGTCATACCCAGTGATGCCCTCATAACTGTCTGAGAACATGCTTTTATACTTGTTCAGCATTGTGTCGAGTCGCTTCTTCGAAGCATCAAGGGGTATGGGGAGAGAGCGGGAATATGGTATTGAGATGGAGGATCAGCCATGATCATATTGAATGGCGGAGCAGACTCGAAGGGCCGAATGGCCGACTCCTGCTCCTATTTTTCTATGTTCTCTGTTTCTATCTACACAGAAGGTGTTTTTCCAGTCTAGTTTCAACTTTCTCAACCAGTCTTTACCCATGAGGGTTGGCCTGTTGTAGCTCGCTACAATAATAGGCAGCTTTACTGACTGGCCATTGTGCTGAACTGTACATTCCATTTGTCCACATAGGTCTAGCATATCTTCTACTGGCATGTAAGCAGTAAGCGGGTAGTAAGAGGCGGGGTTGGATCTATTAGCGACAAAGAAGGTGATATATGCTTAGAAGCGCAGGGCAAGGCTAGAATACTCAATGAGTACTTTGTATTGGTGTTTACTGAGGAGGTGGATGCTGACAAAATATTGGTAGCAGTGGAAAAGGTAGAAACAATTGAAGGGGTGAAAATTGATAGACAGGATGTACTAGAAAGGCTGAGTATGCTTAGAATGGATAAGTCGCCTGGTCCAGATGGCTTGCATCCCAGGTTGCTAAGGGAATTGGGGGAGGAGATAGCGGAAGGGCTTGCCATAATTTTCCAATCTTCCCCAGGTGTGGGGGAGGTGCCTGAGGATTGGAAAGTGGCAAATGTGACACCATTATTCAAGAAAGGGTGCAAGGACAATCCTAGTAACTACAGGCTGGTCAGTTTAACATTAGTGGTGGGTAAAGTTTTAGAAACCATAATCAAGAAAAAAAATTAACGGGCACTTGGAGAGGTTTAAGCTAATTAAGGAGAGCCAACACGGATTTGTAAAAGGCAGATTGTGTTTGACTAATCTAATTTAATTTTTTGATAAAGTAACAGGGAGGATTGTTGAAGGGAATGCAATGATTGTTGTCTACATGGATTTTAGGAAGGCGTTTGACAAAGTACCACATAGAAGGCTGGTTAACAAAATTGAGGCTCATGGAATAGGTGCGTCAGTGGCAGCTTGGATAAGGAATTGGCTTAAAGACAGAAAACAGCAAGTTGTGGTAAATGGCTGTTTTTCAGACTGGAGGATGGTAGACAGTGGTGTTCCCCAAGGGTCAGTGCTGGGGCCACTGCTTTTTTTGAGATACATATAAATGACCTGGATATTGGAATACAAAGTAGAATTTCTAAATTTGCCGATGACACCAAACTTGGTGGTGTGGCAAACAGTGATGATGATACCAATCAACTGCAACAGGACATAGAAAGGCTAGCAGAATGGGCAGACAAGTGGCAGAGGAATTTAATACAGAGAAGTGTGAGGCGATGCATTTTGGCAGAAGGAACCGGGAGAGGCAATATACACTTAATGGCACAGTTTTAAAGAGTGTGCACGGACAGAGGGACCTGGGAGTTAATGTGCATAGGTCCCTGAAGGTGGCATGACATATTGAGAGTGTGGTTAGCAAAGCATATTGGATCTTGGGTTTCATAAATAGAGATATTGAGTACAAAAGTAGAGAAGTTATGCTGAACCTTTATAAAGCGCTGGTTCGGCCACAACTGGAGTATTGCGTCCAGTTCTGGTCACCACACTTTAGGAAGGATGTGAAGGGTGCAGAGGAGATTTACCAGATGGTTCAGGGGATGGGGGATCTTGGCTACAAGGACAGGTTGGAGAAGCTGGATTTGTTTTCATTAGAGCAAAGGAGGTTGAGGGGTGATTTGATCGAGGTGTACAAGATTATGATGGGTCTGGATAGACTAGATGGGGAAAGGCTGTTCCCACTAGTTGATGGTACAAGGACTAGGGAACACAGATTTAAGGTTTTGGGCCAGAGATACAGGGGGGATGTGAAGAAAAACTCTTTTACGCAGCGAGTGATGAGGACCTGGAACTCGCTGCCGACGGAAGTGGTGGAAGCGGAGACACTCCATATTTTCAAGGGGAGACTGAATAGGCACGTGAGGGAAATAAACTTGCAGGGCTACGGGGATAGAGCGGGGGAATAGGACTGACTGGATTGCTCTACAGAGAGCCGGCACGGACTCGATGGGCCGAATGGCCTCTTTCTGTGCCTCTGTGACTCTGATTTCTCCAGAGTAGGTTTTTAACTCTACGGTACTCTAAGTGTAAGTGGTATTTGATTAAACTTTCTCTCATTTGTGTCCTTACTCATGATCGAGCAGTCTGCCGCTGTCTCGATATACGTATCAATATATTGGTCATTGATAAAGTTTTGTACGGAAGTCTTTCTCGTGACTGCTAGCGTTGCTGCTAGTGGCATTGATACTGTAGATGCCTAGTTATTTAATATCAGGTGTGTTCACTTCAATATTGTGAACTCCTCCCTTTTGTTGCTGCTTTGCATTGCCACTAGAATGGTTCTTTCTTCCTGCTTTCGATCTAGCTCTGCAAGCTGTTGAAGTATGGCCTTGCTTCTGGCAGTGAAAACACTTCACATTTCTGTATTGGCAGGACTGTGGTGAGTGATTTCCATCGCAGCGATAACAATTCACTGAACTGCTCTCACCGACATGCTTTTGACTTGGTCTCTCAACTTTAGGTTTGGCGGTGGCTTTGTGACTGTAGGCCTCAGCTGCACCAGGCAGTTGAGTTAGACGGAGCTCCCTAGCATTCTTAGATGCCACCTCCATAGATAGGGCAATTTTGCATTCTATGTGAAACGTTAGGTTCGGAGTGTTCAGTAATTTAGACTGTGTGAGCTCATCCACCAGTTCACACAAACTTATCTCACAATGCACGATCCAAAAATGTGCCGAAGTTACAATGCAGAAACAGGTTTTTACGAGCTACAATGTACTCACTGATGGTTTCACTTTGTTTTTGGTTTCTGGTACCAAACTTATAGCTCTCTGCTATTTTTAAAGGCTTTGGGTCGAAATGGTCCTTGAGTTTCTCGACAATGTCTTCAAACGACACATCCTTCGCTTTCCCTGGCGTGAGTAGGTTTGTTAACGTTCCGTAGACATCTGGCCTGATCTCTGATAGAAAGATTGCTTTTTTCCGTTCACGAATTACTTTATTTTGAGCTTGAACATTCTCATCTGCACCTTTGGTCTCAATAATGTTATTGGCCTTAAAAAATAAATAAATAAAAAAATAATCTCCATCCGCTCTTCCAACATCCAACCGATCAGGCGGACGAGACTTTGGTTTAACATCTCACAGAATCACAGAATCCCCACAATGCAGATAGAGGCCATTTCGGCCCGTCGAGCCTGCACCGACACATATCCCACCCTATCCCCACGTATTTAATCCCCCTAACACTAAGGGTCAATTTATCATAGCCAAATCAACCTAACCCGCACATCTTTGGACTGTGGGAGGAAACCGGAGCACCCGGAGGAAACCCACGCAGACACGGGGAGAATGTGCAAACTCCACACAGACAGTCACCCGAGGCCGGATTCGAACCCGGGTCCCTGGCGCTGTGAGGCAACAGTGCTAACCACTATGCCACCGTGCACAAATATGGTTGAATTTTCTTGCTCTCCTCTCTTAGGCATGCACGCATGCATGTTCTGGCTATTTCTACAGGAGCATGGATAATACTGCTTTTGGTCAGTTTTTTGCCAATGCTGCCTAAAGTCCAATTTGTGATGCATGTCCTAGTAAACATTTAGCAATGTGTCTCTTGCTGTATCTACTATTGAAGAAGGAAAGAGTTGGGAGTAGTTACGAACACTTTGTCCATAACTCGGAAATGTCAGTGTGTATGTCAAAGTGGGAACGGTAGCCCTAGTGGTTATGTTACTGGACTAGCAATCCAGAGGCCTGGACTAATGATCCGGAGACGTGAGTTCAAATCCCACCATGGCAGCTGGGGAATTTAAATTCAGTTAGTTAAATAAATCTGGAATAAAATGCTAGTATCAGTAATCCCATGTAACTACCGGATTGTCGTAAAAACCCTTCAGTGAACTGTCGGAGGTGCCGTCTTTCAGATGGCCCCGTCTGCCCCCTCAAGTGCACGTAAAAGATCCCATGGCACTATTTCGAAGAAGTGCAGGGGGAGTTATCCCTGCTGTCCTGGCCAATATTTGTCCCTCAATCAACATAACAAAAACAGGTTATCTGGTCATTATCGCATTACTGTTTGTGTATGTATAGGGAAGGAAATCGGTCTGGTCTATATGTGACTTCAGACCCACAACCTTAACTGACCTTACAGCCTTAACTGCCCTGCAAGCTACTCAGTGAAACTGCTGCGACACACCACACGGACTGCAGCGCTTCAAGAAGGTGGCTCACCGCCACTTTCTCAAGGGCAATTAGGGATGGGCAATAAATGCTGGCCTTGCCAGCGATGCCCACATCCTGTGAATAAAAAAAAAGACTGAAAGGATCTGTAACAATTTTATCTGTCAGAAAAATGCTTTTAGGTACAGTAAATGGCTAAACTTATCGAAGTGCTGTACACTGCACCAGGCACCCAAATACAGTATTGTGCACTACTGTAAAAGCCTATGAAGTGTTTAAAAGCCATGGCCCTCCTGATACAAGATGGTTTTTGGTACACTGGCGTATCTATAACTCCAGAGGTTTGTCATTAAGTTGAAATAATGTAAAATATCGCAGAACATTATCGCTCTCTTAAAAATTTACCCACCTTCCTAACTGTAATACAGACATCATTATTAATCTATTTGCTCTGGTAGTATCATGTTTGTGATAATTATCCTTGAATTACGCATTATCATCATAAGAAATCCAATAAAATGTATGGATTTTTCATATTGTATGCGAGGTAGTTTTGCCTCTTGTTAATACATTCTGCAAATTCTATCCTTTTTAAAGCTGCACATTCTAATACCAGAGCCCGCAGATTGTGTTGCTGTAACTGTACACCCCTCCCTTGTGATGTTTCACATGCTCACCTGTGCGGGTTGCTATTGCTGATGTGACCACAGCCATCTTTTATTTCCACAAACAAATGTAAAGCCATCTCGAATTATTGCATATATGGGTGTTTTGTTCATTTTAGGCTTGTGCACAAGTCATCGATTTGGATTTCTGTAAGACAATTAAAAAGAACATTTCCGCCCCCCCTCCCCCCCCCCCCAACCAATCAGTTTTCTCCTCTCCTCCTGTGCTGTGTATGCTTCCGTAGGCAATGGTCACCTACTGGTTCCTTGGCCAAGCGGCCATTCTTTGATGTGTTAGCATAGGCAGGGATTGTCGGCAGGCTATTCTTCAATGGGGGCCATCTCAGCCAGGCTGGGCTCTCTCCATATCTTCTGTCAGTGCCCGCACTGACTCCCAACACTGGGTAAGAGTGGGGAAGAGGAACACTGGTTCAACTTTCCACTCCCGAATTTATTGCTGAAGCCAATTGTTGTCCTCCCAGTACCGCTAACTTAACACAGCAGTGCTCATTATGTTATCCAACTAATTTTGATTTCTGTATATTATTTTCCATCTTAGTAGTCTGAAACTAACTAGCCGACATACCCCTTTTATTCCACCTACCCATTTGCAATGTTCCCTGTAAGCTGCACTGTGTTCTTTGTGGCTTGTTTCTTTTACTGCGCGGTCCCTTTAAATTTCTACGCATGCGCGGTACCTTTCCCATTACTGCGCAACTTAGAGGGAACTTTGCCCTTTTGGTCTTTTCTGTGTAATGTGATGACTTTAATACATCTTTTTTACAGTATCGCTGATTAGGATCTCTATTATTCAACGGGGATTTTAAGTTTTGTGTGAGCAATATCTCTAATATACTATAAATAAAACGCTCATCATTGCAGTGTGAATCATTTGGTATGACAGTAAAACGTCCCAAGGTGCTGCACAGGAGTGTTAGAAGACAAAAATTTGACACCGGGCCACATAAGAAATTAGGACAGATGACAGAGGTAGGCTTTAAGGAGTGTCTTAAAGGAGGAAAGAGAGGGAGAGAGGCGGAGAGGTTTAGAGAGGGAGAGAGGCGGAGAGGTTTAGGGCGGGAGTTCCAGAGCTTAGGGCCCAGGCAGCTGAAGGCACGGCCTCCGATGGTTGAGCGATTATAATCAGGGATGCTCAAGAGGGCAGAATTAGAGGAGCGCAGATATCTCGGGAGGTTGTGGGGCTGAAGGAAATTACAGAGATAGGGTGGGGCGAGGCCATGGAGGGATTTGAAAAGAAGGATGAGAATTTTGAAATCAAGGTGATGCTTAATCGGGAGCCATTGTAGGTCAGTGAGCACAGGGGTGATGGGTGAACGGGACTTGGTGCGAGTTGGGACACGGGCAGCTGAGTTTTGGATGACCTCAAGTCTACGTAAGGTAGAATGTGGGAGGCCAGCCAGGAGTGCGTTGGAATGAGGGTTTCAGCAGCAGATGAGCTGAGGCAAGGGCGGAGATGGGCGATGTTACGGAGGTGGAAATAGGCGGTCTTGGTTATGCTGCGGATATGTGGTCAGAAGCTAATTTCAGGGTCAAATATGACACCAAAATTGCAAACAGTGTGGTTCAGCCTGAGACAGATGCTAGGGCGAGGGATGGAGTCAGTGGCTCGGAAATATCTCAGCATTTAGAAGACATTGATAAAATGCTAATGGGTCACTCTTGAACTTTCATGTCTTCTGACCCCTGGGCCTATAACACATTCCAACCTGTGCATTAACACATTTATGCATTTATACCCCGCCTGATTTTATTCTCTACTGACTTCAACAGAGAGTAAAATTGGGCAGGGTATAAAACCATCAGCTGCCCCAACCCTGCCCGTTTCCTGCCCAGCAGGTTAGGTTAAGATGACCTGTATCAGCCGTGGCTCAGTGGGTCGCACTCTCGCCTCCGAGTCAGAAGGTCATGGGTTCAAGCCCCACTCCAGAGACTTGAACACAAAATCCAGGCTGACACTCCAGTGCAGTACTGAGGGCGCACTCTCAGATGTGCCGTCTTTCGGATGAGATGTTAAACCGAGGCCCCGTCTGCCCCTTCCGGTGGATGTAAAAGATCCCATGGCACTATTTTGAAGAAGAGCAGGGGAGTTCTCCCCGGCGTCCTGGCCAATATTTATCCCTCAACCAACATCACTAAAACAGATTATCTGGTCATTATCACTTTGCTGTTTATGGGACTTGCATTACGACAGTGACTACACTTCAAAAGTACTTTATTGGCTGTAAAGTGCTTTGGGACATCCTGAGGTTGTGAAAGGCGCTGTAGAAATGCAAGTCTTTCTTTCTAATTTCTTTTACTTCAGGGAGTTTTATCTCATACTCTTAGTGACCAGTTCTGGCGCATCTGGAATTGGGTCAGCTGTCATTCTCGAGTCAGGGAATGGCACAGGGAGAATGAGAGGGGAAGAGCAAACATTACTTCATCAAAAGGTGATTATTATCGTTTACAAATATGTTTTCCTGACTACAAAACCTTACAATCTATTTAAATGTCTACCAGTGCAATACGTTCACAAAAAGTTCTCAGTGGTATTTGTCCAACGATTACAATTTACTCTTCACACAACAAAAATTACTTCTGCAAACACAGCAGTATATTGTGACGTACTGTGCCAAGACTAACTTGAATCTGTAGAGGTAAGCAAAGTGTAGGATAACATTTGTACAGGCTTGACTGCAACAATAGGGCAATAAGACTCTGCATTTGAAGCCACAACATAATAAAGCACAGTCGCAATTCTTCCTCGACCAGTAGCTGTAGAGTGTAGTGTTAAACGTGGCAGCCAGAAACATTGACTGATTTGCAAGTACAGGAAAGTAAAAATCTGAATTTCTATATTGGCGCAATTTGCCTACTTTTCAATAGGACTATGATATCCAGTTCCTGGTGAGCATGATGGGTCCATAGCACAAAGCAAACGCTAAATTGGCAATCTCAATCCGCGAGGTCACGGGGTGGCTGGTGTAGGAAATGGCAAAATAGACAGTGCAGTAGGGCTCGGTGGGCAGCACTCTCGTCTCTCAGTCAGAAGGTTGTGGGTTCAAGTCCCACTCCAGAGACTTGAGCACAAAAATCTAGGCTGACACTCCAGCGCAGTGCTGAGGGAGCGGCGCACTGTCGGAGGTGCCGTCTTTCAGATGAGATGTTAAACTGAGACGCCCCGTCTGCTCTCTCAGGTGCATGTAAAAGATCCCACGGTGCTATTTCGAAGAAGAGCAGGGGAGTTCTCCCCGGTGTCCTGGCCAATATTTGTCCCTCAATCAACATCACTAAAACAGATTATCTGGTCATTATCACATTACTGTTTGTGGGAGCTTGCTGTGCGCAGCGTTTCCTACATTACAGCAGTGACTACACTTCAAGAGTACCTCATTGGCTGTTAATTTAGGGCTGAAGTACAAGGTTTGGTGGCAGAGTGGAGGGAGCACTACACCTACTGTGTTATACCTGACTTAGTGCTTGATGCTGACACTGGGTGCCTGAATAGGAAAGTGTTCTCTAGCAGTAACATTCGTCCCATTGATAAACCCAAAATTCAATTTTTTTTTTCCCAAAGGAAAAAGTGTATGATTACCTTTAGAGGGATTTATTTTCCTCAAACCAGGCTTACATCCCGGAATAGTTTGAATTGTAAACACTGCTGTCGAGTTGCTCTGTTGGTGCCCACGGCCATTGTCGACTTAACGGTCTCTCTACTCCAAAAAAAAGTAATTCATTGTATAAAGTGCTTGAGATGCTTCAATATGAAAAGCCTCTATAAATGTAAGTTATTAATATGTAAGTATGTGTTGCAATGTATGTGGAATCTATCGTAGTGCAAATCTGCTATTAGTACATTTGTTTAACTTTCAAAAATCAAATTACAGTATAACTTCACTATAACAAACCCTGCTTATAACGAACCCTACTTTCAACGCTCCCAATGGCAAGACCCGATTTTTTTTTTTTATCAATGGAAATCAACCCTAGTACAAGTTGAGAAGGTTGTTAAAAAGGCATACTTAGCTTTATAAATAGAGGTAGAGTAGAAAAGCAGGGAAGTTATGCTAAACTTTTATAGAACACTGGTTAGGCCCGAGCTGGAGCATCGTGTCCAATTCTGGGCACCACACTTTAGGACGGGTGCAGAGGAGATTTACTAGAATGGTACCAGGGATGAGGGACTTCAGTTACGTGGAGAAGCTGGGGTTGTTTTCCTTAGAGCAGAGATTTAAGGGGAGATTTGATCGAGGTGTTCAAAATCCTAAAGGGTTTTGATAGAGTAAATGAGAAACTGTTTCTAGTGGCAGAAGGGTCGGTAACCAGAGGGCACAGATTTAAGATAATTGGCTGTAGAACCAGAAGCGACACGAGGAAAACATTATTTAAGTAGTGAGTTGTTGTGATCTGGAATGCACTGCCTGAAAGGGCGGTGGAAGCAGATTCAATAGTAACTTTCAAAAGGGAATTGGATAAATACTTCAAGTTGAAAAATGTGTAGGGTAATGGGGAAAGAGCAGGGGAGAGGGATTAATTGGAGAGCTCTTTCAAAGAGCCAGCACAGGCATGATGGGCCGAATAGCCTCCTCTTGTGCTGTATCATTCTATGATTCTACAACGAACACTTAAGCTGGATCTACCCCCGACCGACCCAGATACAACAATGGAAGTCAAATGAGACTAATTGAAAGATACCGTATCGTAGTGTGAATCCCGTATGACGTGTGCATTCGTTGCCTGATGAGATGGCTCGCCATCTGCACACAAGTTGCAACGAGGCAGCAACTGCAATGAGGAAACTGGCACGAGGCAACTGCGGCCATGTATTTTTGAGAAACCCAGGTGAAGGGCCGAGCCCACAGTGCAGGGCACTACCAAGATTGAAAAGAATAGAAGAGACGATGAGGTAAATCAAGAAACATAATTCAGTATAGATGATGGGAGTATTCGAAGATTCAGGGGTGGTTCATTTTGAAGAACTCATTGTGCCCCCCTGCCCAATAACTGAGGCTGAAGGTAATTGATGACCATATTCCTATAAATTGATGGTCTCACTGAGTGGGGGGAGGAGCATCCAGTAATACATACTCTGTGTGAAAGCATTATCATGCGGTCCTAATGGTGTGTCTTTATCGATACATGCACTAGTTTCTTGCAGTTAAGATATTGCTTGGGACATGCAAGATCCATTCTGTATTCTTAATGCTGTTGCTACATATGGTGGATGCAAAGTACAAAAAAAGTCCAATTTCCCAGTAATGTTGTTCATCTCTTATCTCAATCAATTTATAGGAGTGTATAGCTTGCTGTCCTTTCACCTTGGGGACTTTGGTTTGAATCCTACCCAGACTGATGGGATGACTGTCTCCTCTCTCTGATAGCTATAAAGATGCTAAGTGAAATGAGTCTGGGGCAGTCTCATCCCACTTCCTACTAAACACGAGTCCACAGCACAACACTGCTCATAATTCAGAGTTAATTGACATTAAATTGACAGTCTGACTCTGAGGCAGTCATAAAGATGTCAGGTGTAGGAAATGGAAATGTCATGCTGGAGCAATAACTGACGCTTGTGACGAGACTATAGTTATGGCGCATTGTTGGGACAGTTTAGTTGGCACGTTACCCTATGTCTGTCTTGCATTATGCTGACTGGGGAGGCTTAATGCAAAAAGCAAAAACCTGCTCCAGTCTTGATAATGTAGCTCGACCAACAACAAACTTATATAGCATCTTTAACGTAGTAAAACGTCCCAAAGTGCGTTATCAAACAAAGTATGACACCAAGCCACGTAAGGAGATACTAGTACAGGTGACCAAAAGCTTGGTCAAAGAGATAGGTTTTAAGGAGAATCTTAAATGAGGAGAGAAAGAGGTAGAGAGGCGGAGAGGTTTAGGGAGGGAATTCCAGAACTGAGGGTTCAGGCAGCTGAAGGCACGGCCACCAATGGTGAAGCGATGAAAATTGGGGATGCGCAAGAGGCCAGATTTGGTGATCTCATAAGATTCTGAGGGGGATTGACGGGGTAGATGCTGAGAGGTTGTTTCCCCTGGCTGGAGTGTCTCGAACTAGGGGGCACAGTCTCAGGATAAGGGGTTGGCCATTTAAGACTGAGATGAGGAGGAATTTCTTCACTCAGAGGGTTGTGAATCTTTGGAATTCTCTACTCCAGAGGGCTGTGGAGGCTCAGTCGTTGAGTATATTCAAGGCTGAGATCGATAGATTTTTGGATTCTACGGGAATCAAGGGACATGGGGATCGAGCCTGCTCCGCCATTCAATAAGATCATGGCTGATCTTCGAGATCAACCCCACTTTCCCACCCGATCTCCATATCCCTTGATTCCCCTTGAGTTCAAAAATCTATCTACCTCAGTCTTGAATATACTCAACGACTGAGCATCTACAGCCCTTTGGGGTAGAGAATTCCAAAGATTCACTTTGTGGAGTTGTACCCCAGCATGAGTTAACACCTTGAGGACAGAAGCTGGACAGATAGGTACAGAACTCCTCTCAAATACTCGGGTCTATGGAGTTAGGTCACAGAATGATGGAACAGGTTCGAGGGGCTAAATGGCCTGTTCCTATGACCACTATTCAATGTTGCTCAGTAATTAGGATTCATCCCGGCCACTTCAGTATTCCAAGATTTGATGCTTTTGTGTCGACATTACCCTGGGCAAATTCTTTGCTGTAGTACTGCGTGACCTCATTCATTCATCTTTGTGCACCAAAAGATTTATTTATGAACCAGTGAATGATCTCGGCACAACTCGCGCTCATTTCCCCCTACACACAGGAAATTTCCCTGAGAAGCTTTTTTTTTTACAAACTGTCTTCAGCAGTTCCATGCGCCTATTAGGTAGAGCATCCATGTCTTTGTTACCTCTAGACTTGTCTATTCCAACGCACTCCTGGTTGGCCTCCCACATTCCACCCTATGTAAACTCGAGGTCATCCAAAACTCGTGTCCTAACTCGCACCAAGTCCCGTTCGCCCATCACCCCTGTGCTCGCTGACCTACATTGGCTCCCGGTTAAGCAGCGCCGCAATATCAAAATTCTCATCCTTGTTTTCAAATCCCTCCGTGGCCTCGCCCCTTCCTATCTCTGTAACCTCCTCCAGCCCCACAACCCCCCGAGATATCTGCGCTCCTCTAATTCTGCCCTCTTGAGCATCCCTGATTATAATCGCTCAACCATTGGCGGCCATGCCTTCTGTTGCCTGGGCCCTAAGCTCTGGAATTCCCTGCCTAAACCTCTCCGCCTTGCTACCTCTCTTTCCTCCTTTAAGACGCTCCTTAAAACCTACCTCTTTGACCAAGTTTTTGGTCACCTGCCCTAATTTATCCTTATGTGGATCGGTGTCAAATTGTTTGTCTTAAAATACTCCTGTGAAGCGCCTTGGGAAGTTTTACTACGTTAAAGGCGGTATATAAATACAAGTTGTTGTTGAGTGACTGTATTTTTAATTTCTATTATGCGGGCGGACCAGTGGTTTTTATTAATAGGTTTTGCCAGCTCTTGGCCCTGCTGTCTGGTGCCTCTGCAGCTTTGATTTTCAAGCCCCACGGAGTCTCGCAGCTGAGCGGTTGGTTACACCATCGAGGGTGCATGATGTATGTATTGAGGATTAGTGTTTGAATCCAGTGTAATCTGCACCTATAAACTCTGAATGAATTAAGCATTTGGGCTGGGAACCTCCTGATGGTACAGCGGGTGGAGATTTGAATCACTGCTGCATTCGATCTCTTCACCATATTCCTCAGCACACAGTCGCAAAATGTGGAAGAACTGCGTTACGTCGAATTTTACAGCACAGAAACGGGCCATTCGGCCCAGCCGGTTTGTGCCAGGGTTTATGCTCCACACGAGCCTCCTCCCACCCTACTTCACCTCACCCTAGCAACACAGTCTTCCATTCCTTTCTCCCTCATGTACTTATAGAATCCTAGAATAGTACAGTGCAGGAGGAGGCCATTCGGCCCATCGAGTCTGCGCCGGCTCTTTCGAAGAGCAATCCCGTTAGTCCCACTCCCCCGCTCTTTCCCCATAGCCCTGCAATTTTTTCTCCTTCAAGTGTTTATCCAATTCCCTTTTGAAGGCTACTGTTGAATCTGTTTCCACCACCCTATCAGGCAGCGCATTCCAGATCCTAACCAATCGTTGCTTTAAAATGTTTTCCCTCAGACCGCCACTGGTTCTTTTGCTTATCTAGCTTCCCCTTAAATGCATCTGTGCTATTTGTCTCAACTACTCCCTGTGGTAGCGAGTTCCATATTCCCACCGCTCTCTGGGTAAAGAAGTTTCTCCTGAATTCCCTATTGGATTTATTAGCGACTATCTTATATTTATGTATCATTTGTTCTCTCCATTCATCACAATGTTGTCTTACGATTTCAGTAAAGCTTAATAGGTTATATGAAAAATTTTCCTACCACGTAATTTTAAACTGTCACAAACGCCCAGCAGTGCAGTCATATATTTCCCCCCTCCCCCTTCCAAACTTGGGTGGTGTCTGAAGAGAGCATTTTGAGCTACAAAGCACACGGTCGAAGTTCCAGGCTGCTCACTCTTGGCAGAAGACACTTCAGCTGATGAATTAAGAGCACTACACAGCACAACATTAAAACCTGTCTGCTCAAATGCTGCTGCATGCATTGCAAACCAATGCACTAGTGACAACACTGGAAAGGTCAGCCTGACTTGGAAATATATCACCATTCCTTCATCGACACTGGGTCAAAAAACAGATGACACAAAACTTGGAAGTATAGTGAACAGTGAGGAGGAGAGTGATGGACTTCAGGAAGACATAGGCAGGCTGGTGAAATGGATGGACATGTGGCAGATGAAATTTAACGTGGAAAAGTGTGAAGTGATAAGATTTTGGTAGAAAGAATGAGGAGAGGACATATAAACTAAAGGGTACAGTCCTAAAGGTGGTGCACGAACAGAGAGACCTGGGAGGATGTGTGCATAAATTGTTGAAGGTGGCGGGGCAGGTTGTGAAAGCAGTTAAAAAAGTTTACGGGATTCTGGGCTTCATAAATAGAGGTATAGAGTACAAAAATGTGGAAATTATGATGAACCTGTATAAAACACTGGTTTGGCCCCAACTGGAGTATTGTGTCCAATTCTGGGCACCGCACTTTAGGAAGGATGTGAAGGCCTTAGAGAGGGTGCAGAAAAGATTTACGAGAATGATTCCAGGGATGAGGGACTTCAGTTACGTTGATAGACTGGAGAAGCTGGGGTTGTTCTCCTTAGAGGAGAGCAGATTGAGAGGAGATTTGATAGAGGTGTTCAAAATCATGAGGGGTTTGGACAGATTAGATAGAGAGAAACTGTTCCCATTGGCGGAAGGGTCGAGAACCAGAGGACACAGATTTAAGATGATTGGCAAAAGAACCAAAGGTGACATAAGAAAAAACTTTTTTACGCAGTGAGTGGTTAGGATCTGGAATGCACTGCCTGAAAGGGTGGTGGAGGCAGACTCAATCTTATCTTTCAAAAAGGAGTTGGATAAGTAGCTGAAGGAAAAAAATTTGCAGGGCTACGGGGAAAGGGCGGGGGAGGGGAGTGGGACTAGCTGAGAGTCAGTATGGGCTCGACGGGCCGAATGGCCGCCTTCCGTGCTGTAACCATTCTATGATTCTATAACTCCTTCCCTAACAGCACTGTGGCAGCACCTTCACCACACGGACTGCAGCGGTTCAAGAAGGTGGCTCGCCACCACCTTCTCGAGGGCAATTAGGAATGGGCAATAAATGCTGGCCTCGCCAGTGACACCCGCATCCCGCGAATGAATTAAAAAGATTGAATAACTGAATTGAACAAGGGAAGAAAATTAACGGGAGAATTTATTTTATACATGGTACTATTGAAGATGATGAGCTCTTCCTCAGTGATTTTTTTTTTGTTTTTAATTGTGTGATTGGATCAACATTCCTCAGTAATCCATCCCTAGTTTGCAGTTCCCTTCACTAATACGCAGAAATAAGAACTTGAACATAGCTCTCTTCATACTGCTGATGTGACGTATTAGAGGAGAGCTGAAATATATTTTGTCAGCAGCATGTCAGTGAGAAATAGTTTTTTGTGGAATCAGGTATCTGAGACTGTCAGCACGGGAAGATTTTCTTTTCTTTAATATTTCCCCTTCTTTATTGAGCACGGTAATGAAACTTGGATCAATAACTGGTTTGAGCAAGGTTATGGCAGCCAATGCATCAAGTCTGATCATCGCTCCTAGTGTTACGGATTCTGACTGTTGCCCAATTATAGCCATGTAATTCCGGTACTCTGACAAGAAACAATGCTTCAGAAAAAAAATGAAATGAGCTTTTGTTGTGAGCGACATAAAGTGAATCCATTGCTCACTTAATCAATAATCATTATTGTTTTGTGGTATATAAATATGGCTGTCAGGCTACGTCTGTGGTTAACTGTGATACTAGTTTCATTTCTTGCGCTTTTAAATAAATCAAAAGTACCAATTGTATTGAATCCTGCCACAGCAAGTTTGTGGTAAATATTGTTAGATTTTTCCTTCTCTCCCGAAAGGGGTTGGGGTTGGGGTAGGTTTCCACACTGGATGAGGCCTCCAGTACCTCATCCGAGTGACCGTTCCTCATGTGTAACTGTTGGCAGATATTCGACCGTGGGGGAGGGGGGAAGACGGATGTCGCAGCCGAGTCCATCCCATCGCCACTCGACATCTAAACAAGCGTACACTTTCCAGCAGGCGTCACGAGGTGGTGATTAGGAGCAGGAATTCTGATTGATTTCCACGCCACCCTCCTTTCTAATCCTTTTCACTTCCCTGTTCAGTTAACTACGCTTTAATGTATTTATGTGAATATTAATTGAAACAATTCCCAAGTATGCACATTCACTTTAATTTACTTTAACTCTTTTTGTTCATTTTTTTTCCCTTTCAGATTACACACTCTATTGTGTTTTCAGTTGAAATGGTATGCAGGAGTAACGCGTAATGTATATCTGCTGTTTCAGTCAGCAATATATTAAAGTGGTGTCAAACTTGCCTGTGCGGGGGAACTCCCTGCAAATATTGGCACAGTCACAGGTACCCCCTGCTAATATTGACACATTCCGAGGGAGGCCCTGTAAATTTTGATACACTCCAGGAGATCCCCCTCCCTCCCTGCAAATATTGACACACTCCCAGGGCCCCTCTCCAGATATTGACACACTCCCAGGGACCTTCTCCGGATATTGACACACTCCCAGGGACCTTCTCCAGATATTGACACACTCCCAGGGCCCCTCTCCAAATACTGGCACACTCCCAGGGCCCCTCTCCAAATATTGACACACTCCCAGGGCCCCTCTCCAGATATTGACACACTCCCAGGGACCCTCTCCAAATATTGACACATTCCCAGGACCCCTCTCCAGATATTGACACACTCCCAGGACCCCTCTCCAGATATTGACACACTCCCAGGACCCCTCTCCAGATATTGACACACTCCCAGGCCCCCTCTCCAGATATTGACACACTCCCAGGGACCCTCTCCAAATATTGACACACTCCCAGGGCCCCCCTCCAAATATTGACACATTCCTAGGGACCTTCTCCAAATATTGACACGTTCCCAGGGACCTTCTCCAAATATTGACACGTTCCCAGGGACCTTCTCCAAATACTGATGCTTCTGAGACCCTTGCAAATGCTTACACGCCCCCAGGGACCCCCCTCCGGGCCTAATTTTCAAAAACCGAGTCAGCTACTCCAAGGAAAATAGTGGTATCATTGCAAAATTAAAGCATTATTATTAGAATACAGCAACAGAAGTAACCTGCTAGTAAGTCAATAAGCATTAATAATACAGGAAAGCTATACAATACAGAATACTTGAGCGTGTGGTGCACCTAACCCCAGATGAGCGAAACTCTGATGACCTTGTGAACCTCCCAGGAGCTTCTTGCAATCCAGCGGGAAAACCTGTGATCAGAGTATTCACATTGATGAAACTCTGTGGGGCTCCCAATTCCCTCTCCGTGACCCTCGCTCCTCTCTGCATCGTAGACATCAATATTTGCAAGGGATCCTATCATTTGGCTTAGAATAGTTGTGGAAAAGGATAAGGAATAATCAACTGGGAAAACATTCAACTGGAGGAGGGCTAATTTCAGTTAGTTGAAAGGGGATCTGGCCCGGGTGGATTGAAATCAAAGATTGGCAGGTAAAACAGTAAATGAGTTATGGGAGAGCTTCAAAGCGGAGTTAGTTCGGGTAGGTTGGGCCTCTACTCATTGGAATACAGAAGAATGAGAGGCGATCTTATCAAAACATATAAGATTGTGAGGGGGCTCGATCGGGTGGATGCGGGGAGGATGTTTCCACTGATGGGTGAGACTAGAACTAGGGGGCATAATCTTAGAATAAGGGGCTGCCGTTTCAAAACTGAGATGAGGAGAAACTTCTTCACTGTAGTAAATCTATGGAATTTGCTACCTCAGAGAGCTGTGGAAGCTGCGACATTAAATAAATTTAAAACGGAGATAGACAGTTTCCGAGCTGATAAGGGAATTAAGGGTTATGGGGAGCGGGCAGGGAAGTGGACGTGAGTCTAGGTTCGGATCAGCCATGATCCTATTGAATGGCGGAGCAGGCCCGAGGGGCCATATGGCCGACTCCTGCTCCTACTTCTTATGTTCTTATGTACAGATGAGACACATCCCCACGAGTGGGAAAGGAAGGGCATCCAAAGCTAAAGCTCCTTGGATGACTAAAGATGTAGAGAGTGGGACTAACTGCATTGCTCTTCGAAAGAGCCGGCGCAGACTCGATGGGCCAAATGGCCTCCTCCTGTGCTGTGCTATTCTATTCTATCCTCACACAGAAAAGGTGGATATTATGACGACCTTTTACTGTATTAACCCCTTACTTCACGAGATGCAGTTTGAGCTTGGCTCAGTTCAGTCTAGACCATGCTGCCCAGGTCATTCTAGACCTGGAAGGATTAATGGAGTCGCAAGATGTTTTTAGTTGATGCTTTCAGAGTAAACTGTAAATAAATTGTAACCTTGTATTACTCTAATATCTAAAACGCCACAGGGAATCAATTGGAAATTGGCCTCAAGGCTAATAAAATTGTGTAACATTTATATTGATTGGTTAAAAATATTAAATTTCCAGTAAAACTCTTCTCATGTTGATTTGCCTTTCTCTGGTGCTGTAAGCCCACACAAATAAAACCCTCTCTTCCTTTTGTATATGAAGGTGAACAGCTAAATAACTGGTGGTTATTGGCAGTAAGAGAATAAAACTGGCTTTGCTGATGGAATGCATGAATTCCACTGGCAAATTATCAACTGCAATGTCCTGTGAATGGAAATATACAAGGTATCAGTACTTGTGCAGTTCCCACAACTCATCCAAAGATTTAAATGCAGCATAACGAAGTTATGGGGAATGTTCAATGCTGTAACACACCATTGGAGCTCCAGTGGTCTGATGTCCTCAGAACACCTTGGTGCTAACACTTGGAAGCCACTCACTCTCTCTGCTGAAGTGTACTCTTGTGCATTGTACTAGAAATTTCACTATTGATTTTGCTTCCTCTTGCAATTTCATATCTTGGAGTTTTTGAGATTTTATAAATCAGTTTAGGTTTGCTCTCGTCCTCCGAATGTGACTCTGCTGAACCTGGCTCCCTTAGGGGGTTCATACGCCCAGTTAATCTGCTGTCAGGAAGCCAGACTTAGCAGTGTGAGCACTGGGAGCTGGTTCACCCTGCCAATCTCCCGGAATCTGAACTCAAATGGGACCAGTATAAATACGATAAATAGGATACGGACTCAATATCGAGTTCAACAATTTCAGATCATAACCTCGGCCCCTACCACACATATATATATATATATACATATATATACATTTTATCCACCCTTTTGGTTCGTGCCTTTTCCCTTTTTTTCTCTCTCCCCCCACAGCAGCTGTCTCTCATTCTGCCAGCATTTCACACTTCACACTTCTGAGCCACCTTTTGTTTCTTAACCTGTCCTATTACCATCTTCACTTGCCTTGAGCATCTCTTAATGTCTCTACTTGCCATAGACCACCCCTTTTGTTCTTTTATTCCTCCCCCCAGACCCCCCCCTTGCTTTTTTTATCTGTTTTATTTCCTGCTTTTTTCTCAGTTCTGACGAAAGGTCTTTGACCTGAAACGTTAACTCTGTTTCTCTCTCCACGGATGTTGCTTGGCCTGCTGAGTTTTTCCAGCGTTTTCTGTTGTGGGACCAGTATAAAGATGGCTTAAAGGGTCTGGAGGATGATACACTGCCCGTGTCCCTGAGCCATGCGCGCACCTTTTGATATGTTCGGCAAATTAATAAATATAACTGAATTCTACTGTTATCATAAACTGCTGGTAAACATGGCAAAATGAGCTTTTTTTAAATGTAGAAAGTTGACCAAATTAATTTTATTCTTTAGTATTTCACTCTGTGACCTTCTTTGAATTTTACAATTTTGCTAGCAAGCTACAACATGCCAAAGCACACTGATAACCATCGAGCGAAGCACAGATCGGGAGATTTTTCTGATAAACCGAGTAGCTAATATGGGTGGATAGTTTTAAAGCAGGTCAGGGAGAGAAAGGGTCGGAGTAAATAAGAGCAGTTTTTATCTTCAGCCGGCAGTAATAAAATTGGGCAGAGAAAAAGCGCTGCACAAGATAACTATAAATCCACCGCAGCAGTCTGAAGATTATTCAGCATCCCGAGGTGTTGACTGTTGTATAACCTTGCTTTTTCTGTATCATAGTGAACAGGGCAGAAGGGATCAGGAGAAATCCTTCCCCCCCCCCCCCCCCCCCCAAACTATCATGAAAGGAAGATAAGCATTTTTAGGAATGGGCTGTTCTAGCCAACAAAAACATCCCTTTTTTATAGATTCCCCCACCTGGTTGAAATTCTAACCTTAAATTGTGCTGTCCTATTTTTAAAAAAAAAAGTTTTGCCTATCAACTCGCTCATTTTGGTTCAAATGAGGTTTGGTATATTTCACTCTCCAAATAGAACGCCGTATGTTCAAATGGGTTTACAATCAGTCTCGCTATTTTTGATCATAAATCTCGCTTTTAACGTTTCCATGATGTTGATGGCTCTGACGTCGATGTATCGAAGAGTTTGTGCAAGATCCCAGTGGCTGCACTCTGTTGCTGTGAATTTCTTGTCACACTGGTCCCGCAGCTCGGAAGCAGAATAATTGACTTGCCCCGCTCTTGTTTGTTTTCGCAGTTGTAAGTAATTAATCTCCTCAGAAAGCAGAGGCAACATTATTGATGAGTTATTATCTGCAAGGACAAAATGCTTTACTTTTTTCTTCCCTTTTTATATATTTTTTTCTTTTAATCCAGTCCTATTGATCGAAAACTATTTTACTCCGCTCAACTTCCACACCCAAAGTCAACGAGTGATGAAATTGGTGAATGATTGCAGGCCGGGTCATTAATTTCTGTTGAATTACTTTCAGTGTGTCCTCCCTGATGGGGCAGGATGGATTCAAGTTTCAGATAATTTAAAAAACAAAATGAACCGGTTTCCTTTTTGTGCTGTGTTGATAATTTTTGGGAAGCAGCTGTTGCGAGTATATTATGCAGTTCCTCCTCCCTCCACCTCCTCTGTGTTAAAATCAAGGAGTCAAAATAGCATCAACTAGAAGAGATGCAGTGAAGGGAAGCAAGTTATTTTAGCCTTTCAGAACATTCATTTTGTTTCTCGAATATATCATCTGGCAGCAATTAATTTGTGCCAATTGTCATCAAATGCAATACACAGTCCAAAAACAAGGCCCAAATACATGAGAGCAGAATGGAAGTTATTCATGTTTTATTTGGTATGATCTGAGTTTTGATAGGGTTGTGAAAGGTTATGCAAATGTGTTTTAATTTCGATTTTAAAATCTCATTTACTCCTACTCGTAACTCATTCTCTCCCAGAACCTCAAAACTGTTGAACCTTCCGCTTCCCCGCTTTCCGTCCTGCTACCTTCTATAGGCTTTTAAAAACCCACGGTTCGCAAAAGCTCATTACCACCTTGTGATTCACCTCCTCTTCTCTCTTGCTCTTTTCAGCCTTGATTGTGTCTTACACTATGGGCCTTGGCCCTTCACCTAGCTCTCTAAATGAAAGGGATCATAGCTGTCGGTAGAATTACACCCTTGTTAGTTGGGAGTAAGAGTGGGGAGAGAGAAACTGAGTGGCAATCGTAGGTAAAGAGAAATAAAATGAAACCGGCCGTGCAGTCCCACAAGCTCTCACAATCGCAGCAGTAAATTTTTGCTAGGTTGAATCCAGAGAAGTTAAATCGTCAAGGAAAGGATAAGACTGATTCGGGATTAAAAAGGAGATCTTCTCATGGAGCGTAATAAATGAGTACTTTGCGTCATGTTTTGCAGAAGAGTGTGATAGTGGGAATGCGAGGGTATAAAAGGCGGAGGTGAAGCAGTTTAGGTTAGGTAACTATAGCCAAGGAGATACTACTGAAAATAAAATGGTGAAACTCTCCAGAAAAGTCACCAGGCTCTGATGGTTCACATCCTCGAATGCCGAGGGAATTCAGAAAGATGATGGCAGAAGCTCTGACCACAATTTTTGATTATGGAAGAATGTGAGGTGATACATTTTGGGAAGAAAGAAAGACTTGCATTTCTACAGCGCCTTTCACGACCACCAGACGTCTCAAAGTGCTTTACAGCCAATGAAGTACATTTTGAAGTGTAGTCACTGTTGTAATGTAGGAAACGCGGCAGCCAATTTGCGCACAGCAAGCTCCCACAAACAGCAATGTGATAACCAGATAATCTGTTTTTTGTTCTGTTGATTGAGGGATAAATATTGGCCAGGTCAGCGGGGATAACTCCCCTGTTCTTCTTCGAAATAGTGCCTTGGGATCTTTTATGTCCACCTGAGAGAGCAGACGGGGCCGCGGTTTAACTTCTCATCCGAAAGACGGCACCTCCGACTGTGCAGCGCTCCCTCAGCACGGCGCTGGGAGTGTCAGCCTAGATTTATGTGCTCAAGTCCAAGAATAAGGAGAGGAAATGTATACTAAGTAGTAAAATTTTAAAAGGTAAAACAGCAGAGAGACTTGGGGGTTCAGTTATACAAATCTTTAAAATGGGGGGTGGGCATGTTGGAAAGCCGTGGGGTTAGAGAGAAATCAATGGGATCATAACAACAACTTGCATTCATATAGCACATTTAACGTAGTAAAACGTCCCAAGGCGCTTCACGGGAACGTTGCCAAACAAAATGTGACACCAAGGGCCAAAAATAAGTTTTACAGATATTGAATACCAAAGCAAAGCGGTAATGCTAAACCTATACAAATCATTGACCAGGCCACAGTTAGAGTAATATGGCAGCTTTGAGCACCCTATTTTAAGAACGATGTCAAGGCTATTGAGAGGATACGGAGAGATTTAATAATGTGATACGAAGGATGAGCGGATTCAGTTATGGGGATAAACTAGAGAAACTGGGGCTCTTTCCACTGGAACAGAGACAATTAAGAGGCGGTCTGAGGTAAGTAGGAAAAAAATTATTTCCACTGGTCAGTGAGTCAGTAATTAGAAGGCATAAGTTTAAGATAATCACCAAAATAATCCATAATTTTTAAAAGGCAATTGGATAAATATATGAAAAAGAAAAACTTAAAAGATTGTGAAGAAAGGCCAGGGGACTAGGCTAGTTCATTCAGAGAGTGAGCACATGTGCAATGGGCCAAATGGCTTCCCTCTAAAAGTCAAGGATTCTTTTTCAAAGTGATCAGGATGATTCCAGGCCTTGGAGACTAGTTATGAAGAAAGGTTCAAGTGATTAAATTTACTTTCGCTGGAGAAAGGACTGAGAGGAAGCATGGTACAGGTCTTTAAAACAATGAAAGGTAAATTTAAAATACTACTTCTCAAAAAGCAAGCTATTTAACTTGGACAATAAGTATAGGACATGAGTACAAAATTCACAAGCCTTCAGCGAGATTAAGGTGATTTGGCAGAAGAATCAAAGGCGACATGAGGAAAAACTTTTTTTACGCAGCGAGTGGTTAGGATCTGGAATGCGCTGCCTGAAAGGGTGCTGGACGCAGATTCAATCGTGGCTTTCAAAGGGAGTTGGATGAGTACCTGAAGGAGAGGCTGTGGAGGCTCAGTCGTTATTCAAGACAGGGATCGATAGATTTTTGAATATTAAGGGAATCAAGGGATATGGAGATAGTTCAGGAAAGTGGAGATGAGATAGAAGATCAGCCATGATCTTATTGAATGGCGGAGCAGGCTCGAGGGGCCAAATGGCCGACGACTCCTATTTCTTATGCTGTTATGTTTATGAACGGGCGGGCGAGTGGAACTAGCTGAAGTGCTCTTGCAGAGAGCCGGCACAGGCTCGACGGACCGAATGGCCTCATTCTGTGCTGTAACCATTCTATGATTCTAAAATCAGCTCTCCTCTCTCCCCCCCCCCCCCCCCCCCCCCCCCGCCAAATGAAGGAATTGAGAAGTTTTGATGTGATAAGGCACTATGTAAATACAAATATTACTTCCCTTTTTCAGACATGGTCAATTCCATGACTGCTCGGAATATCCGCTCCTGGAAGGTGAGCGGGAGCAGTGAAGGTCACTCTTGCATACAGAGAATGACACAGAATTTACAGCACAGAAACTGGGCACTTTTCCATTCTTTCATGCAGGGAAGTCATGGTCACTGCTCGAAGCATTCCATCCCGACATAGCTCCATTGGGAACTTGATTGTAAAAAGAAAGAAAGACTTACATTTATATAGTGCCTTTCACGACCTCAGGACGTCCCAAAGCGCTTTACAGCCAATGCAGTACTTTTTTTGTTGAAGTGTAGTCGCTGTTGTAATGTGGGGAATTGCAGGCCCAAACCTCTGTTAAATTAGTACTCTGACTACGCAGTGCCACCATCTCCTAATCTTAAAAAGAATTCCTTCTCCCATTTCTTGGCCAAGGCCAGGCAGCATGTTCGCAGGCTTCCATTGATTGTACTGTAGGACGTGTGCGAGAGCGCCTGGGACAGCTCAAACTCCATTGATCACTTTCTTTAATCCATCTGGCTAGCTTATCGATCTGTCCATCTTTTATTCCCTTTCCAACAGCACAACCAGTGTCTGTGCTGTGCAGCGGGCTGCTTATTCCGTGTCACCAGGGCCACTGATTTTTTTTTTGGTGAGCAAATTAGGTTTTTATTGTGTGGGATTCCAGCTTTTTTTTTTAATGTTTGATTTAGGAATCGCGTTCTGCGTTTCTGTGCGCTGTTCCTTGAAAACTGAAATCCGGTAGTCCTTCCCTTAATATGGTAAACCTTTCTCTAAATTAAAAGTACAAACTCATTTCCTCCCACTCTGAGGTAGTGTGTTGGGGCACCACAACGCTGCCTGTATCAGCAGCTCTGGAGGGTAGGAATAGTGATTATCTGATTAAAGGTCCCGTCGCTGCTTCGTATCTTCAAGTCCCCAGGTCCTTCCTGTCACATTTAATTAAATCTAAAAAAATCTGCTACCTCTCAAAATGTATGTATCTCAGCTGCTGCAATAGATTTTTAACAGAAGCTGTCGCTGCCTAGGTTGATTAGCCTCACTACCACTGTGGGAACGATGCTGCGATCTGTATCGAAAAATTAGGCTATTAAAAAATATATATTTATTTTTTAAAAAAATTTGATGTACTGAGGCACTCTAGTTCACGGTACAAAAACTGGAGAAAAAATTATTTTGAGTTCTCGAGAGCCCTGAAACTGGAAAGTTAATTGCGGAGAGGAGGACAGAACAAAAATGGGATACATGTGCAAAAAGGACAGGAAAAGACCAGCTGGACAATTGAGCCTGTGCCATCCCAACATGTTGTAGCTAGCACACACACACACACACACACACACACACACACACACACTCTCTTTCTCTCTCTCTCTCTCTCTCTCTCGGGAGAGAGGGGGGAATAAAAGAGGAAAGCAAAAACCTTTGGCCAATTTAGAAAAAAAAAACTCTAGAAAGTTAATCTGCGGCACTGCCCCCCCCCCCCCCCCCCCCCCCAAAACCAGGCCATCAAGCAAGTATCAGGAGATCACAGTGACTGGTACCTCGGTTCCCATTAACCCACCTACCTGCTATAACTTGAGATATCCTCCACCCACGGGAACTTGTCAAGCCCCATTTTGAACATTTTTTTGTTAGATATGGGTGTCAAGGGATATGGGGGGGAAAATTCAGTTGGTTGCGCCTCCCGTTAGCGCCTTAAGAGGGCACTAATGGGGCGCAAAGCAACTAGCGCCCAGGCGCAGTGATGTTTGCGCCGCTCGCGAAATTAACTAGACATTTTGCGGCGGCGCTAAACAGTACCGCCACGATCCCCTGCGCCGGCAGATCGTGATGTCAGTCGAGTGCGCAACACCCCGGTATCGCCCCGGAGCGGATATTGAGTGGCGCTCCCCTGCCTTACCGCCTGCCGCTAGCAACGACAGGTTGAGGGGAGAGTTTTGCAGTCAGGAAGGGACTGGGGGAAGCGCTATTTAAAGGCGACCGCTTCCTGCCTTTTTTTGTTGGCGACATTTTTGAACCACGCATTCAGAGAGAGAGAGAGAGAGACTTCTGGAGAGATTCAACACTGTGTGAAGGAGTTTTGGGTACTGAGCAGCACTTTGCAGGTTCATTTTGATTTGCCCTTCCTTGTATTGATTTAGAAGAGACTTTGGGGGCTGCACTCTGAGCTCTTTGCCTGGTACTCTCCATTGTCATTTCCAGCAGATTTGATGTACAGGTCTCTCCAGGCTGAGATTCAAGGCTGCAATGAGCAGGATGTGGATGGAAAGCAAGATCGACCCTCCCCTTTAAGAACTGGCTGGGGCCATTGTGTGTGTGTTCCATTGCTGACTGACATCACATGAGCTTCGCCAGCGCTCTGAGTTAGCGCCTCGCTCCTCGGCCTTTGCGCCTTAAGACAGGTGTGTAGCGCCTGATTTAGCGCTCCAATCACCTCCAGGGGCGATAAAAGTCAAGTTTGCAGTCGGAGGCGATAATTAGCGCCAGGCGCTAATCTTTGCGCCCGGCCGATAATTGCGCCCCGAACGGGGCGATACTGAATTTTTCCCCCATGGAGTCGAGGCAGGAAAATGGAGTTGAGGTGGAGAGCCGCAGTGATCTAATTGAATGGCCAAGCAGGCCCGAGGGGCTGAATGGCCTCCTGTTCATCTGAGGCCTTTACAGCCATACATATTTGTGTCAGCTGCAAACTTGCAGATCGTTCCACCAATGCCTTCGTCCAGATTGTTAATAAAGGTGGTGAAGAGCAGCTACGGGCCTGCCACCAATCCTGCGGGACTCCAGTTGTGACTGTCCCCGAGGGAGAGCTGCTACCATTAGTAATTACCTTCTTTCTACATGACTGTAACTGATCCCACAGGATGGAGTCTTTTGTGCAGCACTTTATGAAAGGCTTTTTGAAAGCTGAGATACATGAATCAACTGTGCTTCCATCATCCACCAACTTTGTAACTTCCTCAAAAGATTACGTCAAGTTTGTGCGACCGGACCCCCTTTTCCAGAAGCCATACTGTGATTCCCTAATAGCCCCTGCTCTTGCAAGATGATCATACAACACATCTCCAGTAATCCTGTCTAGCAACTTGCCTATAACTGATAACCTACAGTTTTCTAATTCTGACTTATTGCCCTTTTTAAATATAGGCACCACATAGGGCTCTCTCCAATCAGTGGAACAATCCCAGACCATCTCTGAGCAATTGAAATATATTAGCCAATTGCACGTATAACACAGGCCCCATTGCTTTAAGCACCTTACGGTTGAATACCTTTGCAGGGCCAGTAGTGTGATCTGCTTGGAGCTCTAATTCTAACCAGGACTATTTACGCATCCACTTTCACATGTTTAGTTTCAGCATGAACTTGATGCTGTTCCCGATAACACGACATAATGTTCAGTCGTGAAGGCTAATGAAAAGTAGCGGTTGAAAATGTCAGCCGTATCTAGGCACTCTGCCCAAATCTGCCTTGCAGCATCCCTCAATGGCCCTATATATTCCTTAATGACTCTCTGGATCCCAGCATAGCTGAAAAAGATCTTGCCATCACCACCACACCTATCCACCCTCATCTCCACTTTTGCCCTTTTAGCCAAACTGGTAGCAGATTTTGTTGCCCAAAAGGAATGGAGATGTGGGGGGTTTGAAGAACAAGAATACCTCAGTGTTATAGTTTCTGTATTGGAGAAATGTAGGTGAAGACAGGCAGAATAGCAGCAGGAAACTGCGTACAAAGGGCAGCGGTGTGAAAGATGAAAGGCTCATTTAGATAGAGGGCAAGTGTCATCATCAGTGCTGTCACTAGGTTTGTTTAGTGTATTGATACCAATATCATTTATAGAAAATCCGAAGCCAGTACACACTAAAGTGCAATGCATTTCTGTCGTGATGCTTTTAGTTTATCAGCTCTAATTGCTTCACTTGCTGCTACCACACGTGCCAGACCTGCCACCGCCAGTACTTCACCCTAGTGTTAGCTCAGAACGCTGTCTCCAGACACATCTGAAGTATAATTGTACTCCTGGGTACTTTTCAAGTGCGCTTGGTATGAAAATTTCACAAGCCCAGTGTTCGGCTTTGTTGAACATCTGGAGACACTGATCATGATTCTATTTTTAAAAAGTACGGTGGAGATAAAAACTGTGTAATTGTTTTCCTTTTCCCAAATTGGGAAAGCTACAAAACAATGCAGTCTCCTTTTTGTCCCGTGGAGATAAATGCATTCTCATCTCTCGCGCCTCCATCCTGTTGAAAATCCCTCTGCATTTAATCGCTGCCGTTGGTTTGCCATCACTACACGAACCCACGCTTATCCCCCTTCTAAATTTTTAAGTTTTGTTCCTCTCTGCACCGTGCCTCTCCAGCCCCCAGCCTCGCTGCCGTGAATCACAGCTCGGCCTCTCCTGCGCTGTGCTGTCACGTTCCTCCACCATAACAAAGTATTGATGCGAGAGAATAAACAACAAAAAAGAAACTCAAGCTGGAAATTTGAAATTGGAAAACCGCATCAGTGTCTGAAAGAAAAAAAAAAGACAGGACTTGCCTGAAGCATTAACCTTTCATCAGAGTTCTGAAGTTTGGTAGTGTGCAAGTACCAGATGTGTATTTTAACCAGGGATTAGTTCAATGCTGTATCATTTGTTGCAAATATTAAATACCAAATATTCGGAACAGGAGTAGTCCGTTCAGCCCCTTGAGCCTGCTCCGCCATTCAGTTAGATCATGCCTCAACTCCTTTGCTCTATAGCCCTTGATACTCTTACCTAACAACAATCTATCAATCTCAGTCTTGAAAGCTCCGACTGTCCCAGCATCCACAGCCTTTTGGGGCATAAAATTCCAGATTTTCACTCCCCTTTTTGTGTTTAAAATTTCTTCCTGATTCCCCCCCTAAATGGCCTGGCTCTAATGTTAAGATTATGTCCCCTTGTTCTGGATTCCCCCATCAGAGGAAATAGTTTCTCCCTTTCGAATCCTTTTAACATTTTAAACACCTCAGTCAGATCACATCTCAATCACCCATACTCAAAATAATAGAAGCCAAATTTATGCAATTAAGTAATTAAATAATTGAATTTTTAAAAATGGTTGTTTTTATTTTTGATGTGTGCATGTGGGGGGGGGTTCAGAAATACTTGTTGGAATAGAGTTATTAAAGTCACCCAGAAGAAGTCTAGAGAATAAGAGGAAATTTCAACCTGTCCTTTACAACAGTCATTAGTAAATATAGGGCAATTGAGGATAACTGATAGCCAGCATGGAGTTATACGGTAGTAATTCAGTCAGATCTTAGTGGAGTCATAACTAATAGTGAAGCTTTAACTGCCTCAAGTTCTCTGCCAAGCGCTTGTTACTTATAATATACAGTTTCTTTTCAGTCATAAATTTAACTGTTTTAAACGGCAGGTATGATGGAACTACTATTGATATTGGTGGAGGTGCAATAAAGATGTAGAGATGTGGCATCATACTTTCCATTTCCAGTCCTACATCGCAGGAGCAGATTATCAGCAGATATGCACTGAACTAGATTACTGGAATATATAGGGAAAGCCTTCATTACCTGTACCCCAAAGCTGCCAAGTGCCCTTGTAACCAATAAATAACTGATTTTCTTGAATAAGATGTTTTTTTTTTAATGCTTGATACTGCCTTAGTAAATCTGTGACTGCTAATTTATTCCTGTTCTACCGAGGAGCACAGTGAGATTTCACAAGGTCAAGGGATGGCCAACGTTTTGGGCCAGGGAGGCAGATCCATGTGCCCCAACCAGCAAGTGTGTCAGACACACAACACACTACAATTTAAATTTCCCATATGACTCACCAAGCATTTAAACAAAATGCTCTCAAAAGTATCACAGGATTGAGTGTTGGCAGCACCCTTTGCACTGTTTCCCATTGACACTCATACAAAAAAAAATATTCAACACCCATCTGTTTTTTTAAAAAAAAAACCTCCAGCAACCATATGCAAAAATTGTCTGGCTGTCTCCTTGCTTAGACCTCCGGCTTGTTGGTGTTCCTCACACTTTAGCTGCTGCTCTCTACTTCCTGGACTGCCCTGGTCTGATCTACTCCATTGTGGTCACTGTGCACAGTGCCCTGGTCTGATCGACTCCATTGTGGTCACTGTCCACAGTGCCCTGGTCTGATCGACTCCATTGTGGTCACTGTCCACAGTGCCCTGGTCTGATTTACTCCATTGTGGTCACTGTGCACAGTGCCCTGGTCTGATCGACTCCATTGTGGTCACTGTGCACAGTGCCCTGGTCTGATCGACTCCATTGTGGTCACTGTGCACAGTGCCCTGGTCTGATCGACTCCATTGTGGTCACTGTCCACAGTGCCCTGGTCTGATCGACTCCATTGTGGTCACTGTCCACAGTGCCCTGGTCTGATCTACTCCATTGTGGTCACTGTCCACAGTGCCCTGGTCTGATCTACTCCATTGTGGTCACTGTGCACAGTACCCTGGGCTGATCTACTCCATTGTGGTCACTGTCCACAGTGCCCTGGTCTGATCTACTCCATTGTGATCCACTATCTACAGTGCCCTGGTCTGATCTACTCCATTGTGATCCACTATCTACAGTGCCCTGGTCTGATCTACTCCATTGTGATCCACTATCTACAGTGCCCTGGTCTGATCTACTCCATTGTGATCCACTATCTACAGTGCCCTGGTCTGATCTACTCCATTGTGATCCACTATCTACAGTGCCCTGGTCTGATCTACTCCATTGTGATCCACTATCTACAGTGCCCTGGTCTGATCTACTCCATTGTGATCCACTATCTACAGTGCCCTGGTCTGATCTACTCCATTGTGGTCACTGTGCACAGTGCCCTGGTCTGATCTCCTCCATTGTGGTCACTGTGCACAGTGCCCTGGTCTGATCTCCTCCATTGTGGTCACTGTGCACAGTGCCCTGGTCTGATCTCCTCCATTGTGATCCACTATCTACAGTGCCCTGGTCTGATCTCCTCCATTGTGATCCACTATCTACAGTGCCCTGGCCTGGTCTGATCTACTGTCCATACAGCAGAGTTAACAGATCAGCCAGGACAACAGACAGGCCAGCAGAGGAAATGTTATCTTCAGACAGAAAACCGCAAAAGGAGCATAAGATTGTGGAGGGCACAGCGGCAAGCAGATCAGGCAGCAGGGAAAAAGACTGATTTGTTTGGTTTGGTTTCCTTTCCCTTCCCAGTCCAGGGATGCTAAGACCAATTTTAGTCTTCCAACTGTTGTTCTGGCTGATCTGTTAACTTGTTATGGCTTTAATTCTGCCTTCTTGCGCGTCCCAGATTTTCATCGCTCCACCATTGGCGGCCGTGCCTTCAGCTGCCAAGACCCTAATCTCTGGAATTCCCTCCCTAAACCTCTCCGCCTCTCTTCCTCCTTTTAAGACGCTCCTTAAAACCTACCTCTTTGATCAAGCTTTTGGTCACCTGTCCTAATATCTCCTTATGTGGCTCGGTGTCAAATTTTATTTGATAATCGCCCCTGTGAAGGGCCTTGGGATGTTTTACTATGTCAAAGGCGCTATATAAATACAAGTTGTTAATGCTTCAGTAGTCAATACATTTACTGTTGAAGGAGTTAGATTTGCTATCTTTAATTCCTTGTTCTATGAGCGTAAAACCAGCCACCAGCTGGATTACTGATGATGTCCTATTGGCCACCAAGCTAACTCTACCCATTTATTACAGCGACCAGCAAAAATAGTGTCAACATTATTGCAGAGAGAGCTGTATATTTTAGTTGTGCCAACAAAATGGCAAAGAACTGGTGGTGACAAGAAAAGCACTTAAAGCAAACTAAATCCAGGAGTGGTGAAAGGAAGCAACCTGCACCGTCTATAATGAAGCAAGTGAATCCGTGCAGCAGGCGGATAGGAAGATGAGCAGCAGCTACAGTCGTTAACAAAAGGAAACGTATTGCTCTGTTCAGCAGAATGAGGAGGCAGGACCATATGTCAGTGCTAAACTGCAACTGTGCTAAGTTGCAGAGGCAAAACTTAAAAGCCAAACTTTGCTCTACTAACTTAGAGTGTGGGGAAGCTTGACCCTAGGTAGTGTGATTTAACTGTTTTGTGAACATGGTACCTCAACAGCCAGTGTAACGCTGACCCTTTGGGACTCATTAAAACATGCAGTCTGCGATTGGGAATATAAATCTGCCAGTTGACCGTAGATTTTCAAAGGATGTGTGGTTCCTGGTTCATTAAAATAACAGTCCCAAACACTGCAGCACGAATGGTAAGAGACTAGGTTCACAGTCCTGACTATACATGTGACAAGTTTACGGTGAGTTGGGAGCAGGTGGAGAGAAATTGAGCTTCAGACACCGCTGGTACTAATTCCCCAATCTGCTGTGTCACTGAGCCACACAAATTTGATTCCCTGTCCGTGCTGCGTGAGGAGGGCGAATTTCAGCCACGGTTCCTGCCCTGACCACTCTCGAGTGGTCACTGCTCAGAAGAAAATGTGTTTGTGTATTTCAGACAGTCGGGGTCAGGCTCGGGCTCGGCTTGTGGTTGATTAGCCTGTTGCTCGTTGTCTAGGCTTGCACATGAAGAATAACTGAGGCCCTTCAGAAGACATGGGGAGAAAATTAAAAAGAGAAAAGATGCTCCTGCTTCTCTCCTCGCTCTCTGCCACTCCCCATCCCCACACTTGGTGACAAAGGAATTTTGGGTGGTCTATTTCCTTCAGGATTATTCCTGTGCACCTAGTTGTCACTTGCAGAGTGTGACATCTTACAGAGAACAGTAAATAGTTCAAGTGGATTTAGTGGAGGTATGTAAGGGAGATATATATGTATAATATGCCTTTCAGCTTTATCAAGTGCCAAATTTGGGTCAGTGGGTCGCACTCCCGTCTCTCAGTCAGAAGGTTGTTGGTTCAAGTCCCAGTCCAGAGACGTGAGCACAAAATCTAGGCTGACAGTCCAGTGGAGTGCTGCACTGTCGGAGATGCCATCTTTCGAATGAAGCGTTAAACCGGGGCCCCATCTGCCCTCTCAGGTGGACGTAAAAGATCCCGTGGTACTGTTCGAAGAAGAACAGGGGAGTTCTCCCCGGTGTCCTGACCAATATTTATCACTCAACCAACATCACTGAAATAGATTATCTGGTTATTATCACGTTGCTGTTTGTGGGACTTGCTGTGCTCATTGTCTGCCGCGTTTCCTACATTATAATAGTGACTACATTTCAGAAGTACTTGATCGGATGTAAAGCACTTTGGGATGTCCTGAGGTGGTGTAAAGCGTTATAGAAATGCAAGTTCTTTCTTTCATGTTCTCCGGATGTCCCAAAGCAATTCACAGCCCCTGAATTACTTTTCAAGGTATAGCTACTGTTTCTGTAGGTAAATGTGGCAACTGTTTTTCACATAGCAAGGACCCACAAACAGCAAATGTGATGCATGACCTGTTGGGCTGTTTTGGTGGTGTTAACTAAAGAATGAATATTTGTCCATGATCCCGAAAGAATTCCCTGCTTGTTGAAAAAGTAACGGAATCTTTGACATACACTTGAACAGGCAGACAGGCCCTCGGTTTAAGGTCTCATCGGAAAGACGGCACCTCTGACAATACAGCACTGAAATGTCTGTCTTAATATATTTTCTCTCATGGAATGGGGTTTGAACCCACAACCCTCTGACTCGAGAGGCGAGTGTTATCACTGAGCCAAGCTGACACTTCAAAAAGCTTTTAAAATGGGGGAGAAATATAGGAAGCAAGTGCTGGGGCAGAGAAGCAATTGTGATAGTACATTAACTGGCTTTTTGAGGCAGGAAAATCATGCAAAGCCTAAATTAAGCGATCCATCAGGGCCGTGACTTAGATAAATGGTAAATTAATTAAGAAGCAAGTGTGTGAAAACCAGTTAAGGAATTGAATTCGCATCGCTCCATTACACCCTTCACTAAGCTAAACCTGTGCACAGGTTGATCAGAGTACTTTCAAGATAGCATTATAAACCAGTATTTGGGTCCACATTACTGTGTTCTGTTTTTTGAGCAATCAATAACTCTTTCCATCTATGTGAAATTCTAAATGAAAAACACATGAAACAAATGCAATTCAATTGAGGTTTACATTGTTTGGGGGATAAAAATGAAATAGTAAAACAAACACAATTGAACTTAAAACCACGACTACATTGCGGACGGTGGGCCAAAGGAGTGCCGTACTGCAGTCAAACCAATGGTTGATCTGATTATTACCTCCATCTGTGACTGATGCCAAGCTGGACATTAACTGCTCCAGGCTAGCCAGGGCTAAGTCATAGTGCCATTATACTTTGCTTTTGTGGGGAGTCCTACTTATGGGGTGAGACTCTTTTTTAATGTGCTGGTCAAGTCATACTCACCGCTTCAGTGAGCATATTGTGGAAAATTTCACCCCAGCTCCCACTGAAATCCTGGCAGGCAACAATACGGAGCGATGTTGCTTTAAATCTTGAATTTCAGCGTAGTGTGAGGATTTAGAGGGGCTGGGGCAGGGGTGGGGCGGGGGGGAGAATATGAATGGCAGTGAATTTGGAGTTTAGGAGGAGCAAAGGAGCACTGGCCACATTATCAAAAAATAGAGCGAGACTAGAAAGATTGTGAAAGGGAGAGAGAGATTTTGAAGTAAGAGCCAACAGACATTTCAGTACAGGAAACTTTTGTTTATCCGGCACCCAAATATCCGGAATTCTCGCTTAACCAGCAAAAATCATCCTCCGAAAACTCCTCTCAAATAACCGGCAATGTTGCCGAGTCGCAGTCGAGTCTCCGCGAACGGCGAGTACTCCGAAAACTCCTCTCAAATAACCGGCAATGTTGCCGATCCCGAGTCCGAGTCCGCGAACGCCGATTTAGTCAGTAGGGGTAGTTTTCAAAAGTGCCACTACTCAGCCTCCTGGCGCTGTCGGAAGTATACTGCACATTTCTTGATTTATTTATTTTTCTTTGTTAAAAATAGCCTCGGTAGATATAACTCTCCGTTATCCGGTACTTTCGATAAACCGGCACCACGCCGGTCCCGTCGGTGCCGGTTAATAAAGAGTTTCCTGTATCCAGCGCAGGAGTGCGAGAGAGGTGCTGGAAGAACTTTCCCAGATACGAAAGTAGTGTTCAAATATTGGACTCTATAAAGAATTTAAAACTTGTATGGTATTTACTTTTTTTTTTCTACAAAGTGTGATACAGTATGAATTTTGAGCCGATGTTGAGGTGCTGAGGAATGTGCTTAAATCTATTTGGAGTGTATATAAAGAGAGGTCTTTCTCTAAGAAAGTCGCCACATATTTCAGAGCAGATTGGGAGTTCCACACAGTAGAAAAATGCATTTACAGTGCAACAGATGTTTTAAATCCCTGTGAAGCAGTTGTAGCCAGTGGTGATCTGGAGATAAAATGGGGAACAGGAGTGCTGTGCTGCTACCTTCCTCACTCTTCTCTGCTTTTATCTCCATAATTGGTGTTTAAAGGTCCCAAGTTGACGCAGGGTGTGGGTAGCTTCAGCAACACCACCTTGCATTTATACAGCGTTTTTAATGTAGCAAAACGTCCTAAGGCGCTTTATAGATCGGGGTTGGACTTAAGCAAGAGAGAGGGTGCTGTCAAAAAGGTAGGATTTAAGGAGGATTTTGAAAGTGTGGAAAGATGCAGCAAGACCAAAAAGGCTTAGGGAGGGAGTTCCAAAGTGCGATGAATGGAGGGAAGAGTGTAGGATACGGATAGGGACTCGGGGCTCAGGGAGATTGCAAAGGTAGGCAGGAGCGAGGCCCTGGAGAGACTTGAAGATGGTGAAAAGGATTGTGAAGTCTGGTTGTCAATGACCTTGGGTACTAGCTCATAGTTACATCTTACATAGAATTTACAGCACAAAAACAGGCCATTCAGCCCAACTGGCCTATGCCAGCATTTATTCTCCACACGATCCTCCTCCCACCCTACTTCATCTAACCCTATTGCATATCCTTCTATTCCTTTTTCCCTCATGTACTTGTCTCGCTTCCCCTTAAGCGCATCTATGCTATTCGCCTCAACTAACTCCCTGTGGTAGTGAGTTCCACATTCTCACCACTCTCTGGGTAAAGAATTTTCTCCTGAATTCATGATTGGATTTATTTTATGTTTATGTCCCCTAGTTTTGGACTCCCCACAAGTAGAAACATCTTGTTCCAGTAATCATTAAGCATGGGTTTGATGCAGGATGAAGTCCTCTCCATGCTGCCCAACAATTTACCTCAGAAGAGCCCTCCCTCTTCACTGCACGAGCCTCACAGTCCCAATTCCTATGTGACCCATATTGAGCTGTTGTCTCAAGGTTTATTTAGCAATTGGGGGGAAAAAAATCACATTTTAAAATTGTGTGTGATGCTCTTAATTCATCATCTCAATTCCTCCCACCACAGCGACCTATCGGTGACAGACCTGCACCCACTATTACTTCACCCTGAAAATTCTCCCTCCGGAGTTTAGCAGGGCACAACTTGCAGTTGTTCTCCTGGTTGTTTTTTTTTACAGTTCAAGTGGTTGCTGCTTGAGAATTTCTTGTCGTTACACTTTACTGAGCTCCCAATGGCTACTAAGATACATCTTTATTTTTTTCTATTATTCGTTCATGGGATGTGGGTGTCGCTGGCAAGGCCCTTTATGGTAGATTGTCTGACTTCCCTACAGTGAGGAAGGCAAACATGGCGATTCTTTTTCTTTCTATTAATCATTTTTTTTTTTCAACCCTGCCCGTGAATTTTACTTTATTTTAACACCTGCCTTTCAAGCTGACGATGTTCAATTGTATGTGATGGTCTTTGAGGGAGACCAGCATGAAAACATGGGAAGAAAATAACTGCACTACTGAAAGGAACTACTTCGATTAAGGCAAAGGTTACCATATTTAACCACTGCAAGAGTAATGATGATTTATTCAACTTGACAGAACAGATAATTAATTTGCACTGGCCACTCTCTTATTTTCGGTAGCTATTGCAGTATATTGTTGTTAATGGACAGCAGTAAAGTGGATTGAGCTTTTGACTCTTATCTGATTGTGTTTCAGATAAGAGAAGAAAAACTCTATGGAGCAGGAACATGACAAGAGCAAGCCACGGTCAAAGAGGCCAGACAAAGCTCTGTACATTCCCAGAGCTCGTCGACATTTGACAGTGGAGCAGCAGACAGACTGTGGCCCCAAACAAGAGGGAGAAGATACTCCTGTAGACCGAAAGGCTCTCGCAAATATAATAGATGCAGCAGAAAAGAGCGAGACAAGTGCTGCTCTCGAGGTATTTTCTTACAATGACTTGGGAGTGCACCATGAGCAGATGCACGCAGAAGCCAACTTGCCTCAGCAGGAAGAAAGCAAACGAGAGCGCAGCAACAAAGATTTGGAAAGAAGGTTGAATTTGGATAAAAGGAGGCAAACCGTGAACTCCGTACGAGAGAGGAGGTCAGGTGAAGGAAACAGATTGGAATCAAAGCACTTAAAAGAAAAGAAGACGACCCAGCAGAAATGTAGGACAGGATCAAACAGTAGTAAATTGCACAGTAGTGAGAAAGAAACGGTGCATAAAGAGGCAATGTCAGAAAAATGTAATAATATTGATGTAGCAGAAAACTGTTTACTTGAAGTTACCAGTTCGATAGCTGGGAGTAATGGAGAAGCTACGAAATCCAGTTACACAGAAATCCAAGCTCATGCACAACAGATTACACCAGATACATCTAATGATGAACAGTCAGAGCGCAGAAATAATGGCAGACCCAATAATGTAGATTCAATAGCAAGAGAACATGAGACTGATGTAAACAAATCTCTCTCTCCAGATGCTGCCTCTCCGTTGAACAGAAGTTGTGATTCTGACACAAATGAACTGGTATCCTCTAAATTAGCCAGCTGTAAATGCTCAGATGCTGTGAGACATACTGTATTAGACTGCTCAAAAGGTGTAAATGAGGCACAACAGATGGAAAGAAGCAGTAGACAATATATGTGCACTGAACCATCTGAAGTAAATAGTTCTTACAAGACCTTCGCTAAAGTGAGCGATGCGACAGAGCATGAAACTAGGATAGATAATGACTCTTTTTTACAGGGAACCAAGAGTGCGTCTCTAAAAGAGAACAATGCTACTCTACCCACCACTTCATCTGGAAATGTAGTTTGCTCAGATTCCCCGAGTTCCAAGTTTGTTGCCCATTCAGTCATGCAAGAAGCACAGCGAGGAACAGAAGAGGCTGGGCCCTTAAAAGATACAGTGACATTACCATGGACTTGACGGGTAGTCAACCAGTCGGCGCGGAGGCGGATGCTGAAATTAGTGCCGTTTTGCAAAGTGTCGACCAAATCTCACTGGATTCGGGCCAACTAACCACTGGTGCAGAAGAATCTGAGTGTGCTGAAAGACCTATTCCCGAAGAACCTGAGGGTGACTCTTGGGATGCCCTTTTCAATGATGACGGAGATTGCTTGGACCCTCATCTCCTAGAAGAGGTAAAGGAAGCTTTTTTTAAAAAAAATTCTGAAATATGATTGGCTGGTAAAATAACTTCCTAATTGTATTTTTGTATCTCGTACAGGAATTTTTGATTATATTTCCATATGCACTTCTAGAAAACTTAGCATCATATGATCTTCCATCAAAGTTGTGTTCATGATTTTTTTTAATATTTGTTCTTGGGATATGGGTAATGTTGGCAAGGCCACGTTTATTGTTCATCCCTAGTTACCCTGAAGAGGTAATGGTGGGCTTTTGTGAACTGTTGCAGATCTTGTGCTGAAGTTGCTTCCAAGATGGTGGTCGGTAGGGAATTCCAGGTTTATAACCTAGTGACAATGAAGGAACATCAGTATGTGTTCAACTCAGGATGGTGTGTGACGTGCAGAGGCACTTGGAGATAATGGTGTTCCCATGATCTCGCTGCTCTTGCCTATCTTGCTGGTGGAGGTAACAGAGGTGGAAGGTGCTGTTGAAGTAAGCTTGGTGGGTTGCTGCAGAGCATCCAGTAGACAGTACATACTGCGGTCACAGTGTAGCCATGGCAGAGGGGGTGGATATTGAGTCCTGTGGCAGGAGCACTAATCAAGCAAACTGCTTTGACTTGGATGGTGTTGAATGTCTTGAGTTAGGAAGGATGGTGTTGTTGTGGTTGCACCTACCCAGTTGAGTGGAGAGTATTCAATCACACTCCTGAGTTTAACTTTGTAGATGGTGGAGAGGCTTTGAGGGGTCCAGATGTGAACCACTCATTGGAATGTACTCTGCCTCTGCCCTGCTCTTGTAGCCAAACAGTTGATGTAGCTGGTCCAGTTAAGCTTCTAGTCAATGGTGATCCGCCAGGATATTGATGAGATGGGGCGTCGGGTGATGCCATTGAAGGTCAGGGGAAAGTTGGTTGGGCTGTTTCTTGTTCAAGATGGTCGTTACCTAACACTTCTGGGAAAGGAATGTATCTGCCACTTGTCAGCCCAAGCCTGGATGTTGTCCACAACCTTCTGTAGGCTGGCATTGGCTGCTTCAAATTATGAACAAATTATTTTTTTTGAAACTGGAAAGAAACGAAAAACATTTGGTGACCTGGGGGTGTTTGTGCACAAATCTTTGAAGACGGCAGGAGAGGTTAACAAAGCAGTTAATAAAGCGCAGACCTGAAACGTTAAATCTGTTTCTCTCTCCACGGGTGCTGCCTGGCCTGCTGAGTGCTTCCAGCACTTTCTGTTGTTATTTCAGATTTCCAGCATCCGCAGTATTTTGCTATTGAGTTAATAAAGCATATGGGATCCTGGGCTTTATAAATAGAGGCATAGAGTACAAAAGCCTGGAAGTTATGCTTCACCAATATAAAACACGAGTTCGGCCCCAGCTGGAGTATTGTGTCCAATTCTGGGCACCACACTTTAGGAAGGATGTGAAGGTTTTGGAGAGGGTGCAGAAGAGATTTACTAGAATGGTTCCAGGGATGAGGGATTACAGTTACGTGGATAGACTGGGGTGGTTCTCCTTAGAGCAGAGAAGGCTAAGAGGAGATTTGATAGAGGTGTTCAAAATCATGATGGGTTTAGATAGAGTAAATAAAGAGAAACTGTTTCCAATGGCTGAAGGGTCGATAACCAGAGGGCTCAGATTTAAGGTGATTGGCAAAAGAACCAGAGGCGACATGAGGAAAAACGTTTTTATGCAACGAGTGGTTAGGATTTGGAATGCGCTGCCTGATAGGGTGGTGGATACAGATTCAATAGTAGCCTTCAAAAGGGAATTGGAGAAATACTTGAAGGAGAAAAAATTGCAGGGATATGGGGAAAGAGCGGGGGGAGTGGGACTGACTGGATTGCTCTTCAAAAGAGCCGGCGCAGACTCGATGGGCCGAATGGCCTCCTCCTGTGCTGTACTATTCTAGGATTCGATATGCAAAGATGATCTCAGTGAGGCAGTGGAAAAAGTATCAAAAGATCCAAAACAACAACAACTTGTATTTATATAGCGCCTTTAACGCAGTAAAATGTCCCGAGGCAAAAAGGGCAAACTAATAGCTCAGTGAGACGGTGAAAAGGCAGAGGATATTTTTAAAGCTCCAAAATTGGCAGGAATAAAATGAAAAGTAGATAGAATCATAAAATCATGGCCCCTCATACCATCACCAATCTCATAGCAGCACAGGAGAAATGGTTACAAAATTGGCGTGAAATTGCTCAAGTCAGTGTTCAGAACAAAGGGCTTCAGAGTGTCCGTGACTCGGAATCACAAGATAATTACGGATGAGGACGGCCATTCAGCTCATCTTGGTTCACCCATCCAGAGTCACACTGAAGTGTCTCTCTTTCAGCATCCAATTGGTACTTAAATGAATCCAGGGTTTTCGCCTCCACTACTCTTATCAGTCCGCTCCATGTGTGGATCACTCTTTGTAATTACCTTCCTGATATCAGTCCTCCATTTACCTTCAACCAGTTTGAACCTGTTGCCCCCATGTCCTGTTCTTGCAGCTTAATTTGAAGGGATTTACCTTTTCCATACCATGTACTATCTTGTAGCCCTTCAGAAGATCACCTCGCGGAAACCTTCTTTTGAGGCTAAAGGGCCTAAGTTTCTTAAGCATTTCCTTACAGCTGAGAACCACTAAGACGAAGGATTAGCCCTGGTTTAAAGCGATAAATTCAAGCCCCTCATGCCATCACCAATCTCGTAGCATGAATTAGGTACAATCAGAAAATTAATTCACTCAACACTTGTTCTAAAATGAGGGAGGGACAATAAAGACTTAATATTTTTCTATAAAAGGGTAGCCTAATGGACTAATCAGGATATCTTCAGCATGAACTCGGGGCAGCAGGCAGAATGCCAACAGCTGGAGCTCAGGTACCTCCAGACGCCTGGAAAGTTCCAACACAAAATTAAAAATTCCGACAGCCAATCACAATGTACAATTCCATCCACCAGTGGCCTTAGCAATGACTTATTGGGTGGCAAAATTAAACCGGCACATTTTCTCTCAAGGTAAGCTGTCCACCCTCAATTTAATGTCTATGCTCACTGCAGCAAGGATGTCCGTGCAGCAAGCATTCCTAGTTCAATAATAAAATAGGCTAGATACAGAGCAAAGATCCTCGTGATCATTCCCGTTAATGTGCTTTAACTCCAACTTCAGGGGACTTCCCCTATCTGACCAATGTCAATTTTCTTGCTTCCATTTTGCACGCCAGCCATTCTTAGAAGCTATCTGATGGAAGTTGCCATTTCCTGCCACACACACACTCAAGTTTTGCGTGTGGGCCTACAATCACTTGGAATGGGATTAATCTGCCCAAATTCATTATACGGTAGAGCCGTCGCATTCAACAGCGAGAGAAGGAGACTTTCATTTCATAAACCCGGGCTTAATCTGAATCTATGTTCCAGCATAATCTAAACCCCATGCTACATAAGAACAGAAGACATAGGAGCAGGAGTCGGCCATTCGGCCCCTCAAACCTGCTCCGCCATTCAATAAGATCACGGCTGATCTTCGACCTCAACTCCACTTTCCCGCCTGATCTCCATATCCCTTGATTCCCCTGGAGTCCAAAAATCTATCGATCTCAGCCTTGAATATACTCCACGAGCATGTACCCAGTCTTCAACGCAAGAGGATATGTAAAATAATACTCTCAATTCGCTGTCTTCTAACCTCGTGCATCAGACCACCACAACCAGGTTACTACATTTAAATACAGTGCAACTCCCATAGCCCCCAGATATGCCTTGTACCTTTCTGTCTTCATTGATTTCACAGGTCCTTTGGAAATGAAATGCTTGTTGTCATCATAACTGATCCCCAGCCTAGACTGATAGTTTTCAGAACTCTTAATGTCTAGCCACTGTAGAGATTCCCCCGGAGAACACAGCAACTTTCTCAAGGCCTTGTCAGCCCAACTCTTGACCAGGGATAATTGACATATGGGACACAATGATTCCAGAGCGGCTGGGGAATCTTGAATAGCGATATGGGAATGGATGACTATTGTGCAGTTTTTGTTGTTAATTGTTTTGAGGATAGCTAAATATTTATACAGAAAGTCCCAACTGAAGATTAAATGGTCTATGGAAAATAGAGGCTCACAGGCTGGATGGCCTTTGCTTTCTTATATATTTAAAACTAGGATTTCCAGACATAATCCTGCTACCGCGGTCCAATTAAAGCTCTTTAGAATGCAAAGTGGTAGTTGCTCAGTCTATAATGCTCAACTGATCCAATTAGCTGCCCCCTCTACTCTCTCTCTAATACCATCTCGTTATATTGAGTACGCACATTTTTTTAAAGCAGATCGGTCTGATAGGATGGAGTAATCTCTTTGTTAAAATGGAATCTTCTGGTCCCCTTTTAATAGGTTTAAGGCCTGCTGCAAATACAACAGCTTACCTTTCTATATTGCTCATCACATGCGGAATAGTTAGGGTTGCCAACCCTGGCGTCTCCAGGAATTGAAGATTGATTTTCAAGACGCTGCGGTGAGCAATTCGGGAGAAACGTCATCGGAGCATTCAAAAAAATTGTGTTTTTTGTTTTGCCTTTTTTTTGTTGAATACTTTGTTTATTAGCTACAAAAATATAAGAGTGGGGTGGGGGGGGGGTGGAATGCCTGTTTGACAGTCAAGAATCATCGAATTGAGTCAGGAAGAGTCTGTCCACTTTCCATTTGGCGTGGGAATGCGGCGTGCCATGGGGATGGACGTGTAGGGCGGCCAATGGTAAGAGCGTGGGGGCGGGGCAGTGATGTCATGAAACCTCCAGGAATGCAGCCAACCAGAGTTGGCAACCCAGGAACAGTGCCCTGGAAGACATTACAGGCCAGAGGAGAGAAATTGTGGTGGTGGGTGGGGGGGAAGAGCAAGGGCAGAGGTCAAAGAGAGAGCGGTTTTAAATCGACTTTTAAAAGCCATGGAGAAGATGTTGAGGTCGAGACGTTTAGGGAGGGGACGGGACAGGAGCACAGTGATGGAGGATGTACACGAGGAATAGCTGAAGGAAGGCACAATATACGACACAGAATCACCTCTCCCACGTTAAAACAGCGGTGATGACGACATTGCACTGCATATTTATCATGTGTCTTGCAGTGATGTTAGCGGCAACTTTCTTGATCAGCAACTTTTGTTCATATGGCTCGAACTAAGTTAGAATGCTCCATCAGTTCTGCCGTGTGTCAAAATGATAGATTCATTTTATGATGCACCTTTCAAGCTGTTTCTGGCTGTAATTTTCATTCTAGTGTACATATTCAAAGCCAAAGCACACGATGACAGTTTGATGGTAAAATATTGAAACTTCGTTCTTCTTTGCACTGTAAAACATTCGAAGACATCTTTCTGAAGTGATACAAGTGCAAGTTGTTGATCAGATTGGACAATATCTCTAATTTCTTTTTCATTTTCTGTTGATTCGGAAAGGACTTCTATCCCTGCTTGTGTATTCACCAAACTCATGGTCACACGGGCGTTTTGTGAAGCAAATATATCTTGCTTCTTGAAGGCATACACGGAGGAGTGTGTTTTCATTCTGAAGGTTGTTTAAGTACTGAACATATGCACAGGGCTAGTCATAATGGATGAGCAATTGTTTTGATGAGAGAATTTGGTAGTTAACAAAGAACTTTGGTGCAATTCACGCACTCAGAGTGCTAGTTCTGAAGAACTTGTATTGAAGAAAGAGAAAAAAATTGCATGTATATAGTGTCTTTCATGACCCTAGGACATCCCAAAGTGCTGCACAGCCAGTGAAGTACTTTTGAAGTGTAGTCACTGTTGTAATGCAGGGAAACACAACAGCCAATTTGCGCACAGCAAGCTCCCACAAACGGCAATGAGATAAATGACCAGCTAACCTGTTTTTGATGCTGTTGTTTGAGGGATAAATGTTGGGCAGGACACCCGGAGAACTTCCGTGCTCTTTTTTGAATAGTACCATGTCCACCTGAGCGAGCAGACTGGATCTTGGTTTAGTGTCTTATCCGAAAGACGGAACTCCCGACAGTGCAGCATTCCCTCAGTACTGCACTGAGGTGTCAGCCTAGGTTATGTGCTCAAGTCTTTGGAATGGGGCTTGCACCCACGACCTTCTGACTCAGGTGAGAGTGCTACCCACTGAGCCACGGCTGACACTTAAGACACATTAAAGGGGCATAATACCTTTCTGTATTGTTGCACAATCCTAAATGTCACAAACTCAGAAATCCATACACTTATCCATACACAAATCCAGAAACCGGTGTGTCTCAGTTGCCTCCTTAAAACTGTTTTTGGAGACAGCAGGGAGGCTAATTTTCGTGAAACTCTCGCTAATGTCACTTGAACGGAGCTTCACGGTCTAACACTGGGAGAAATCTTACACAAAATTGGTGTTCGTGAGAGATGGGAAGAATATTGGGAACTAAAAAATGACCAGTTAATTTCACAATGCCACATTCTTCATTTAGCATCTTCCACCTGCCACTGGGATCAAACCCAGGTACCAAAGAGGACAGCCAGCAATGTTTCAATGATCTGTTTCTGGTCCAGTCTATGGTTCCATTTTGCCACCTGAATGGCTATTCATGGTGCCCACTGTCTTGATTCATTTTGGCCAAGGATCAGCAGTTCTTGGACATTTTCACAGAACATGTGCCTCTGAAACCTACGATCGTGTTCTGTAGCAATGACATTGCTGTAGCCTCTCACAACCTTCAGTTTGATGTGGATTCAGCACAGATCTGCCTCCCGCCTTCCCCCCCCCATCACCAGCGTTTCATTAAAAAAAAATCTTCTCTGTTTCTTCCTCTTGGAAATATTGACTCCTGCTGCTTTCTGCTTCAAGTGGCAGTTCTTAATATGTGAGCCTGGGCAGGCAATTCAACCTTTGGGTATATATTGAGCCAATGATTGTTCTTGCTCTTCAACATTCACACACGCGTTTTAGAACATAGGAACAGGAGGAGGCCATTTAACCCCTCGAGCCTGTTCCGTCATTCAATGAGATCCTGGCTGATCTGTGACCTAACTCCATATACCGGCCTTTGCCCCATATCCCTCAATACCTTTGGTTAACAAAAATCTATCAATCTCAGATTTAAAATTAACAATTGCCGTTTGCGGGAGAGTTCCAAACTTCTACCACCCTTTGTGTGTAGAAGTGTTTCCTAATTTCACTCTTGAAAGGTCTGGCTCTAATTTTTAGACTATGCCCCCTAGTCCTAGAATCCCCAACTAGTGGAAGTAGTTTCTCTCTATTTACCCAATCAGTTCCCCTTAATATCTTAAAAACTTCAATCAAATCATCCCATAATCTTCTAAATTCCAGGGGATACAACCCTAATTTGTGTACTCTCTCCTCATAATTTAACCCTTGGGAGTCCGGGTATCATTCTGGTAAACCTACGCTGCACTCCCTCCAAGGCCAATATATCCTTCCTCAGGTGTGGTGCCCAGAGCTGCTCACAGTGCTCCAGGTGTGGTGCCCAGAGTTGCTCACAGTGCTCCAGGTGTGCTCTGACCAGGGCTTTGTTTTCCAGCAAGTGTTCAGGTATGGGAAATCTTGCATCATTTTTTCTTTTTCTTTTCCCCCTCACCCCTGTCCTTTACCCTGTGCCGTGACTAAATTTAAACCCTTCCCCTTCTCCAGCTAACTCAGCGCAGACTGGGATTAAACCTTGAATCTTATTTGCATGCCGGCCTCACTACCAACTGAGCCATTGGGGAAGGTCTCATACGCAACACCTGAAAATAACAGATCTGAAAAGACCCACTGGTCTATCTATCCTGTTCCATATAATTGCGATGCCTTGTGCATCACGACACTCCCTACCCACCCGGAACCCTGGAATCTCCAGGGAGAGGTGAAAAACCCAGGCTAATTAGGGGAAAACAATCCGGAAAATACCTCTGACACCCTTAGGCAAATGAAACTAGTGGAGGATGTCACACTGACCCTGGCTTGTATTACAGGATACCTAATTAAGGATTAATTAAGGAAAGCCAGCACAGATTTGTAAAAGGCAAATTGTGTTTAACTAACTTGATGGAGTTTTTTGATGAGGTAACAGAAAAGGTTTATTAGGGCAATGCGGTTGATGTGATGATCTTCTTCGGCAGTCCCTCGGAACCGAGGATGACTTGCTTCCACATTAAAAATGAGTTCTCAGGTGACTGATGAGTCCAATGCGGGACCTACAGTCTCTGTCACAGGTGGGGCAGACGGTGGTTGAAGGGGCGGGTGGGTGGGGTGCTTGGGTTGACGTGCGCTGTTTGCGCTTGGCTTCCGCTTGCTCCCGGCGAAGAGACTCGAGGTGTTTGGCGCCTTCCCGGATGCTTCTCCTCCACTTTGTGCGGTCTTGGGCCAGGGATTCCCAGGTGTCGGTGAGGATGTTGCACTTTTTCAAGGAGGCTTTGAGGGTGTCCTTGAAGCGTTTCCTCTGCCCACCTGGAGCTCTCTTGCCGTGTCGGAGCTCCGAATGGAGCTCAGAGTAGAGCGCTTGTTTTGGGAGTCTCGTATCGGGCATGCAGACGATGTGGCCCGTCCATCGGAGCTGATCGAGCGTGGTCAAAGCTTCGATGCTGGGGATGTTGGCCTGAGCGAGAACACTGACGTTGGTGCGCCTATCCTGCCAATGGGTTTGCAGGATCTTGCAGAGGCAGCGTTGGTGGTACCTCTCCAGTGCTTTGCGGCGCCTGCTGTACATGGTCCATGTCTCTGAGGCATACAGGAGGGCGGGTATCATTGCTGCTCTGTAGACCATCAGCTTAGTGCCGGGTTTGAGGTCCTGGTCTTCAAACACTCTCTTCCTCAGGTGACTGATGGCTGCACTGGCACACTGAAGGCGGTGTTGGACTTCGTCATCGATGTCTGCCCTTGATGACAGTAGGCTCCCGAGGTATGGAAAGTGGTCCACGTTGTCCAAGGCCTTGTCGTGGATTTTGATAATCGGGGGGCAGTACTGTGTGGCGGGGGCAGGTTGGTAGAGGACCTTTGTCTTACGGATGTTTAGTGTAAGGCCCATGCTCTCGTACGCTTTGGTGAAGGTGTTGACGATGGTTTGGAGTTCGACCTCCGAGTGAGCGCAGACGCAAGCGTCGTCTGAATACTGTAATTCGACGACAGAGGATGGGACGACCTTGGATCTGGACTGGAGGCGACGTAGGTTGAACAGTTTCCCGTTTGTTCTGTAAATTAGCTCCACTCCAGCGGGGAGCTTACTGAGGGTGAGATGGAGCATTGCAGCAAGGAAGATCGAGAAGAGCGTTGGTGCGATGACACAGCCTTGCTTGACCCCGGTCCGTACATGAATCGGGTCTGTGGTGGAACCGTTGGTCAGGATCACGGCTTGCATGTCGTCATGAAGCAGGCAGAGGATGGTGACAAACTTTTGAGGGCAACGAATTTGAGGAGGACACTCCATAATCCCTCACAGTTGACAGTGTCGAAGGCCTTTGTGAGATCAAAGAAGGCCATGTACAGCAGTTGGTGCTGTTCCCTGCATTTCTCTTGTAATTGACGTGTGGTGAAGATCATGTCCATTGTGCCCCTTAATGGGCGGAATCCGCATTGCGACTCTGGGAGGAGCTCTTCGGCCACTGGGAGAAGGCGATTGAGGAGGATTCTTGCGATGACTTTCCCTGTGGCAGACAGCAGGGAAACTCCTCTGTAATTATCGCAATCGGACTTGTCACCTTTCTTGAAGATGGTCACAATTACGGCATCTTTGAGATCCCCTGGCATGCTCTCCTCCTTCCAGATAAGAGAAATGAGTTCATGAATTCGCACCAGTAGTGCTTCTCTGTCATGCTTTAGTGCCTCGGCAGGGATTCCATCTGCTCCTGAGGCCTTGTTGTTTTTCAGTTGTCGGATGGCCTTTTCAACCTCATGCCGGGCTGAGGTTGTACTGAGATGGTGGCGGGTAGCATGCTGCGGGATGGAGTTGAGGACACTCGCGTTGAAGACAGAGTCTCGGTTAAGGAGATCTTCGAAGTGCTCCTTCCAGCGGGCACTGACTGCCTCTCTGTCCTGATGTGATATACATGGACTTCCAGAAGGCGTTTGATAAAGTGCCGCATACTAAGCTTGCCAGCAAAGTTGAAGCCCATGGAATAAAATGGACAGTGGCAGCATGGATACGAAATTGGCTAAGTGACAGGAAACAGAGACTAGTGGTGAACAGTTGTTTTTCAGACTGGAGAAAGGTATACAGTGGTGTTCCCTGGGGTCGGTACTAGGACCACTGCTTTTCTTGATATATATTAATGACTTAGACTTGTGTGTACAGGGCACAGTTTCAAAATTTGCAGATGACACAAAACTTGGAAGTAAAGTGAACAGTGAGGAGGATAGTGATAGACTTCAAGAAGACATAGACAGGCTGGTGGAATGGGCGGACACGTGGCAGATGAAATTTAATGCAGAAAAGTGTGAAGTGATATATTTTGGTAGGAAGAATGAGGAGAAGCAATATAAACTAAAGGGTACAATTCTAAAGGGGGTGCATGAACAGAGACACCTGGGGGTATATGTGCACAAATCGTTGAAGGTGGCAGGGCAGGTTGTGAAAGCGATTAAAAAAGCTTACGGGATCCTGGGCTTCATAAATAGAGAAGTCGCACAACACCAGGTTATAGTCCAACAGATTTATTTAATTTTACAAGCTTTCGGAGCTGTCGCTCCTTCCTCAGGTAAGTTAGCAGTGAGAGAATCTCCCAGAATTCACAATTTAAACACAGACAAAATGTATTCAAATATTTCCCTACATCAAAGACACACTAAGAGCACAGCCAAGACAATGAGATGTGTCCCAGGGGGTCCAACGTGTCAAACCACCTGCTGGCTGCATATCCTGTCAATTTGTGTTGGTTCTTGTGCTAGTCTTTTTAAAAAAAAAACACCTGGGAAGACCGGCCATGATGTCAAGTCACGTTCTGTATCGTGACATGAACCCGATATCGCGATTGAGGCCATCCTCATGAGTGCGGAACTTGGCTATCAGTTTCTGCTCTATGATTTTGCGCTGTCGTGTATCCCGAAGGCCGCCCTGGAGAACGCTTACCCGCAGATCCGAGGCTGAATGCCCCTGGCTGCTGAAGTGTTCCCCGACTGGGAGGGAACCCTCCTGCCTGGCGATTGTTGCGCGGTGTCCGTTCATACGTTGTCTCAGTGTCTGCATGGTCTCGCCGATGTACCATGCTCTGGAGCATCCTTTACTGCAACGTATCAGGTAGACAACGTTGGCCGAGTCACATGAGTATGTACCGTGTACCTGGTGGGTAGTGTCCTCACGTGTGATGATGGTATCTGTGTCCATGATTTGGCATGTCTTGCAGAGGTTGCCGTGGCAGGGTTGTGTGGTGTCTTGGTTGCTGTTCTCCTGAAAGATGGGTAATCTGCTGCGAACGATGGTACTTTTGAGGTTCGGCGGCTGCTTGAAGGCGAGTAGTGGAGGCGTGGGGATGGCCTTAGCAAGGTGTTCGTCGTCATCGATGACATGTTGAAGGCTGCGAAGAACATGGCGTAGTTTTTCCGCTCCGGGGAAGTACTGGACGACGTAGGGTACTGTGTTGGTTGTGTCCCATGTTCGTCTTCTGAGGAGGTCTATGCGGTTTTTCGCTGTGGCCCGTCGGAACTGTCGATCGACGAGTCGAGCGTCATATCCCGTTCTTACGAGGGCGTCTTTCAGTGTCTGTAGGTGTCCATCGCGTTCCTCCTCGTCTGAGCAGATCCTGTGTATTCGCAGGGCTTGTCCATAGGGGATGGCTTCTTTAACGTGGTTAGGGTGGAAGCTGGAGAAGTGGAGCATCGTGAGGTTGTCCGTGGGCTTGCGGTAGAGTGAAGTGCTGAGGCGTCCGTCTTTGATGGAGATTCGTGTGTCCAAGAATGAAACCGATTCTGAGGAGTAGTCCATGGTGAGTTTGATGGTGGGATGGAACCTGTTGATGCTATCGTGTAGTCCTTTCAGTGATCCTTCGCCGTGGGTCCAAAGGAAGAAGATGTCGTTGATGTATCTGGTGTACAGCGTTGGTTGGAGGTCCTGTGCAGCGAAGAAGTCTTGCTCGAACTTGTGCATGAAGATGTTGGCGTATTGGGGTGCGAATTTGGTCCCCATGGCTGTTCCGTGTGTTTGGGTAAAAAAATGGTTGTCGAAGGTGAAGACATTGTGGTCAAGGATGAAGCGGATGAGTTGTAGGATGGCGTCCGGAGATTGGCTGTTGTTGGTGTTGAGTACTGAGGCTGTCGCAGCGATGCCGTCATTGTGGGGGATATTGGTGTAGAGTGCCGATACGTCCATCGTGACGAGGAGTGTTCCTGGTTCAACTGGTCCATGGGTGCTGAGTTTCTGCAAGAAGTCTGTAGTGTCGTGACAGAAGCTGGGGGTTCCCTGTACGATGGGTTTCAGGATGCCCTCGACGTACCCAGAGAGGTTCTCACACAGGGTTCCGTTGCCTGATACGATAGGACGTCCGGGTGTGTTGGCTTTGTGTATCTTTGGGAGGCAGTAAAAGTCTCCTAGAGGCATAGGGCTGGATTTTGAATGACCCACGGAGTCGGGTTTGGAGGCGTGTGGGGGGTTAAATTTGCGGGATCGGGGGTCCCGACTCCATCCCGTCTCCACGCAATTTTGACAAAATCAGTCGCGGGGTTCCCGCCTCCAAGAGGCGGGAGAGGCCATTAAAGCCCTTAACAAGCCCTAAATTGGCTCTGTAATGCCATTTTAAACATTTTAGCTAGTTTAGCCCTTTTCTGACGTGAAGTACGCCTGATGTGAAACACTCCAGTGAAACCTGGCGGGAGCACAAGTGGATAGCTGATAGTCAGCTGCAGGTGCACTATTACAACGGAGATGTGATGAAGGTAGTAGTAGTATTAGGTGTGAAAGTCGCCTCTGCTGCTGCTGCATTGAATGTCTTCAGAGACTGCATGGCCTTTGCTGTGAGAGGACTTGGATGCAAAAAAATTCTCATTCTCTCTCTCTCTCTCTCTCTCTCTCTCTCTCCTCTCCCCATCCATTTTGCATCCAGGTCCTCTCTCAGCAACAGCCAGACAGTCTCTGAGACCAGATACACAGTCTCTGACCTGCAATGCAGCAGGAATGATGACATCATCAGAGGCGACTTTCAGACTGAAACCACTAATTAGTTCATGGGTTCCCACATGCTGGAACTCAATTGCCCAATTAAGTGAAAATTGCATCATTCATCCACATTAATCTGGAGTCGGGGGGGGAACACGAAATGCGGATGACACGACCCCAAGACAAAATCCAGCCCATAGAGTCCAAAAGCAAGGAAGTTATGATGAACCTTTATAAAACACTGGTTCGCCCTCAACTGGAGTATTGTGTCCAATTCTGGGCACCGCACTTTAGGAAGGATGTGAAGGCCTTAGAGAGGGTGCAGAAAAGATTTATGAGAATGGTTCCAGGAATGAGGGACTTCAGTTACGTGGATAGACTGGAGAAGCTGGGGTTGTTCTCCTTAGAGCAGAGAAGGTTGAGAGGAGATTTGATAGAGGTGTTCAAAATCATGAGGGGTCTGGACAGAGTAGATAGAGAGAAACTGTTCCCATTGGCGGAAGGGTTGAGAACCAGAGGACACAGATTTAAGGTGATTGGCAGAAGAACCAAAGGCGACGCAAAAAAAAAACATTTTTACGCAGCGAGTGGTTAGGATCTGGAATGCAGTGCCTGAAAGGGTGGTGGAGGCAGATTCAATCACAGCTTTCAAAAGGGAATTGGATAATTACCTGAAGGAAAAAAATTTGCAGGGCTACGGGAAAAGGGCGGGGGAGTGGGACTAGCTGAAGTGCTCTTGCAGGGAGCCGGCACGGGCTTGACTGGCTGAATGGCCTCTTTCTGTGCTGTAATCATCTTTGCTTCTAAGATTCTACCTCATGCAAGATGATCTCCGCCCCAGCCAGAAACAAGTCCAGCTCCTTGCCTGCAGGAATTCAGCGAATCACTGTTCACCTCACAAGCCGGCAGCCTGTTCCACAGGTCCACTATTCTCTGGGGAAACAAGAATTGTCTAATATCCAACCTAGTGCAACCCTTGCGTAGCTTGTAAGCATGATCCCTAGTCCTCCTTAACCGATCCAATTGAAATAATTGGTCCATAATAAACACAATCTAATAGCTTCATTATTTTATAAACCTCAATCAAATTTTCCCTGAGGCTATCCTTCTCGCAAGTATACTTTAAGCCTATCTGGGTAACTGAGATGTTTTAAACTGGGAATTTAAAAAGAGGTTGGAAAAGTTAGGACTGTTCTCCTTGGAACAGAGAAGGTGAAGAGGTGACGTAATAGAGGTTTTCAAGATGATAGGTTTTGATAGAGTAGATAGAAAAAAACTATTCCATCTGGTGAGTGGGTTAATAACCAGAGGTCATAGATTCAAAACCATTGGCAAAAGATCTCTAGGGGAGATGAGAAATGTTTTCACTCAGAGAGTTGTCGGGATCTGGAACGTTCGACCTGAAAAGGTGGTGGAAGCCGATTCCATCAATAATTTTAAAAGGGAGTTGGACGGGTACTGGAGGATGGGGAACTCACAGGGCTACGGACAAAAAAAGGAGATATGGAACTAAGCACGGCTGCTCTTTCAAAGAGCCAGCACAGGAACGATGGGCCGAATGGCGGCCTCCTGTGCTGTAAGTTTCTGTGATTCTATGAATTAATCTTGTGGCCCTCCTCTGCACCCTTACCAAAGCCTCAATATCTCCCACCATTTGGGGAGACCAAAACGGGACACCGTATTCTAACTGAGGCCTAACCAAGGTCTTGTACAAGGACAAAATGGTATGCTTCATTTTGTAGTGAATTGTCCTGTGAATACAGCCTAGAACTTTGTTTGCTTTAGCTATAGCTTCACGCCACCGGTCATGAACCTTGAGGAAAGTGATGCACTATAACACCCTCTTTCTTTCACCACTGGCTTCAATTCTGTTCCCTCTAGGTGCATGAATACTTAGCATTAGACCTGCCCACTAACATAACACTATAGTTTTCTAAGTTAAACATCATTTACCAAACACGGGCCCATTCCTCCAACACAACGAGATCCGCTTGCAGTAGTAGAGCATCCTCTACAGTCCTCACATATCTTGGTGTCATCCACAAACTTGCGGATCATTTTCCTAACCCCTAAGAACAGTAAGAAATAGGAGCAGGAGTCGGCCATTTGGCCTTTCGAGCCTGCTCCGCCATTCAATAAAATCATGGCAGATCTTCTACCTCAACTCCACCTTCCAGCACTATCCCCATATCCCATGAGTCCCTTAATATCCAAAAATCTATCGATCTCTGTCTCAAATATATTCAATGACTGAGCATCCACAGCCCTCTGGGGTAGAGAATTCCAAAAATTCAAAACCCCCTGAGTGAAGAAATTTCTCCTCATCCTAGTCCTAAATGGCCGATCCCTTATTCTGAGACTGTGACCCCTGGTTCTAGACTCCCCAACCAGGGGAAACGTCCTCCCTGCATCTACCCTGTCAAGCCCTGTAAGAATTTTATGTTTCAATGAGACATCTAGGTCATTAATGAAACTAGTAAATAGCAAAGGTCCTAACCCCAATCCCTGCAGGACACCGCTGATATCTGGCCGCCAAGCAGAGACAGCAACTTTCTGCCTGCAGGCATTCAACCAATTCTCAATCCACTGCAGCAGATTACCATTAATCCCGCAAGATTCTATCTTGTAGAGAAGCCTCTTGTGAGGTACCTTTATCAAAAGCTTTCTGAAATTCCAGGTAGACAATGCCTACCGGGTTACCCTCATCCACTAACCTGGTGACTTCGTCAACAAAAATGATAGCAAATTCATAAGACACAACCTTCTTTGGAAGCCATGTTGGGTGTCCCTGCGAAGGCCTTCTCTGTCTAAGCAGCTCTAATATCTTTGAGCATCTTGCATATTACTGAAGTACTCTCAGCTTAGCTTTTGACAGTTTTCCTTTCATTGAGGCCATAATAATAATTAGATTCGATGATAGAAAGTGAGATAAAGGCTATACTTTATTTTTAAGCTTCAATTTACATGCTTAAAAGCCACTCGAGCTTTTTTGCCTCCGTGGCTTACAACAGCCTCGAAAACTTGTCGATTTAAATCACAGCCACGCTGCTCCCGACCATCCATTATACTGCATTATCGTACGACTTCAAATGCTGGTGATATTTGTTTTTTGACAGGAGGATAATGCAGCACCTCAATGTGACACGGACAGTAAAGAAATCCAATTAGTACGAATGTTAACATGCCAGGGTCTGTCTTTCCCGAGGAGATGAAGTGCAGTATTTAAAATAAGCAGAACCCTCCTTGACTCCGGTGTATACATTTCTTGTAATTACAGTTGGTTGCTGTTGGGTGAATAATCTGTCGGGGACACAGTTTAGTTTCTAGCATGTGCGGCAGTTCTATTGATGAAGTCTGGATGCGGCTGTCTCAATGGGAAGTTCCGTGCAAAATAGAATCATAGAAGTTTACGGCACAGAAGGAGGCCATTCGGCCGGCCGAAAAGAGAGCTATCCAGCCTAATCCAATGAATTATAGCCTCACTTCTCCAACTCCCCACCACCAAAAATGTACGGAGTGTTTGTGCAGTTTTGAATCAAACTTTTGTTATCTTAGTCCCTGAACTTGCATTCCTTTCCTCTTTCAGCTAACCGCTATTAGCAAGCCTAAGAAGAGTATTCAGGATCCTCGCTTCAACTACTACAACTACCAGCCAGCGGAGCAAGACATAGATGATTCTGAATTTTCCCACATTGTTGAGATCTATGATTTTCCTTCAGGATTTAAGACTGAAGATTTGCTACGAGCTTTCTCCATTTATCAGTATGTATCCAACCATACTATTACTAGGGTGGAAATAGTTTGGAGTCCTTTGGATGACTGCCGAGTTAACCAAACAAAAAACCTCCAGATTGTTTACTTGACCGATGCTTTCACTGTATAGTGTCTCCATGATATTGCCAGTGTGGTCCCACATCTCATGTGGATCACTGAACATGTTGCAGTGCACTGTGACAACAGCCTCCAGTAGCCTGTTTAGGGAAAGGAATTGCCCAGTCTAATACTGAGGCATACAGACCAGAAGATCCCAGGTTCAATTCATGACCTGTGTGGAGTCAGCTGATCTCGGCAGGGGGAGCAGTTGGAACATTACAACTGGCCATGGTTGGTGTCCCCAGGGTAAGGATGGGAAAGTCAGCCAGAGTTGATCACTGTTTGATCGCCTGTGTATGGACGTTGGACGAGGACAGTATTGGACTCGGCTGTGATGCCTTTCAAGGAGACACTCACTGCGTAGGCTCATGTAGGAAGGATGGCTACATAGGTGAGGTACTGGAGGACCGCTGGGGCCAGTAATACTATACTTCAGCACGACTTGACATCTTCAGGAGAGGAGGGAAGAAAATGAAGTGGGGTGGCGGGGGGGGGCCGGGGGCGGGGAAGAGAGGAGTAACCTGTTGAACTCTATTATGTCTTTTAGACCTGTGACTGCACAATAATTATCCACATCAAAATTTAATTGGAAAATAAAGTACAGGAAACAGTGACATTTCTTGTCCTGTATTAAAAGGAAGGATGGCCCTCATTGTAGTCTTCAGACCCCTCTGGTGTTGCTATACCCTATATCTGCAGTCTTCTACAGCCCTTCATTCGAGTACATATCTTCTGCTCTTCTGATCCTGGTCGATTTTCCCCCCTCTTCCCTTTCCGTTAATGGTTGCAGAATCTTCATCCACCATTATCTTCCACCTGGATCTCTCTCCCTAAACCTCTTCATCATTGACCCCCCCCCCTCTCTCTCTCTCTACCGTCATAAATTTGCTCAAAACTTACTCTTGGACTCCTAGAGTCTCTCCCAGTACTGAGCTGAGATGTTGTGAAAGTAGCTTGTGGTACCTCGCACTCTGGTTTCATTCACTTTTCCCCCTGCTTTCTCGGAAAGCCCCTGATCTCCATTCAGCACCTCCCCGCTTGTGGGACAACTGCGATCCGTCTTGCGGGCAACCATGAGTTCAAACCCTGACTTTCCTCTCTGTGGTGTGCCAATTTGAAGGACCAACACCTTGCATTACACTTTCGGCTAACAGGTGTCATTTTCTTGCTTGTACATCGTTCAGTCACTCGCTAGTCTAATTGGGCGCATTCAAGGTGCAGCATAAACATCCGCTCTGAAATAATTGAATGGTATAGGTAGTAATTTGCACCAAGCCTCATTTTTGTGAATCTGATTTGCATTTAGACTATAGCCTTTAGGACCAGAAGGCAAAACCTTTCATCAGTGCATCCTTGCAACTTTCTGTGTTAGTTTATTTTAATGAATGCAGTTTAGATTTGAAGGTGGATTCTTTTGAAGGTCTAGGTAATTGATCCTGGAGGAAAGGTCTCCTCATTGCAATTCTGCATGAATGTGGCATTAGCAGACATTAAATGTCTGACATTTTTAATATTTGAACTTAATTTTTGGAAGGGTAGCTATAGTGTATGTTACAAAAGAAACTGATATTGACTCTTCATAAATCTACCATTCATCTCCTGAAGATGATTTATTATTCCATGTTTGGCTGGCTTTGCTGTTGTGAGGAGAAAAATCTGAAATGCTAGCCTCATTAACTTACCTTGTATCCAAAGTGCTAAGAGTATTTCTGACCAATATATTGGAGTCCTAACCCTTGCCTGGCCAAGTAAGCAGCAACTCCATATCATTAGGACAACAGAAGGTGTGACTACAACCTTGGACTCGATTCTTCTTCCTCCTATCCTTAAAAAAAAAAAAAATTGATTTGTTAACTCTTGGCTTCTAAATGATGAACTTGCTCTTTCAAGCAGCAACAGGTTCAACTATTTTGGTTGACACTAAAAAACGCATTATAGATTGACACAGCCCAATCTGTGACATTGGTAATATTCAAGTCTTGGATTGGCTGAAAAAACTTCCATTGTAGGCAGTTTATTTTTTAAAGGTTGCTTTCTCCTTTGCAATGGTAGCAGCGAGTTGGAAGTAAAAAGTTAAAAAATATATATTTTTAAAATTTAGAGTTAATATAACGGAGTATATTAGGTAGGGCAAGAGTAAAACTGAAGTCAAAATAGAGAGGGAGAAGACTGAGGAAAGAGAACAGGATGAACATAGGTAGAATAGTGGTTATGTTACTGGACTAGTAATCCAGAGGCCTAGACTAATGATCCGGCGACATGATTTCAAATCCCACCACGGCAGCTGGGGAATTTAAATTCAATTAATTAAATAAAATCTGGAATAAAAAGCTAGTCTCAGTAATGGTGACCATGAAACTACCGGATTGTTGTAAAAACTCATCTGGTTCACGGATGTCTTTTAGGGAAGGAAATCTGCTGCCCTTATCCAGTCTGGCCTATATGTGACTCCCAGACCCACAGCAATGTGGTTGACTCTTAACTGCCCTCTGAAATGGCCCAGCAAGCCACTCAGCTCACCACCACTTTCTCAAGGGCAATTAGGGGTGGGCAATAAACGCGGGCCTTGCCAGCGATGCCTACATCCTGTGAATTAGTATTTTTTTAAATTTCCTATATTCCCCAGAGTTTAGAAGAATGAGAGTTGATCTCATTGAAACATAGAAAATTCTTAAGGGGTTTGACAGGGTAGATGCTGAGAGGCTGCTTCCCCTGGCTGCGGAGTCTAGAACCAGGGGTGACAGTCTCAGAATAAGGGGTCGGCCATTTACAACTGAGATGAGGAGAAATTTCTTCACTCAAAGGGTTGTGAATCTGTGGAATTTTCTACCCCAGAGGGCTGTGTATGCTCAGTCATTGAGTAATATTCAAGACCGGGATCGATAGATTTTTGGATATCAATGGATATGGGAATAGTGCGGGAAGGTGGAGTTGAGGTAGAAGATCAGCCATAATCTTCTTGAATGGTGGAGCAGGCTCGAATGGCCAACTCCTGCTCCTAGTTCTTATGTTCTTATTAAAGTGCTTAGTTTTATTTCACGTTTATGTAAAATTGAGAGTTTGGTGTTCACTTTAGTAGTTTGGGGTTATTGCAGTGATACTCCTCATATTTGAGTCATTTTTTGGCTGTAATAGTAGTGTTTATATCAGTGTCAGCGCATGAGCTAAAATCAGAAATCAGGCCCAGGAAGATGGAAATTTCCCTGAACCTCCCAGCAGACTAAGGTTAAAAGTTCAAAAATCATTTTTTTTTTTACATTACCACAGAACTAGATAATGGGTTGAAAATTTCTCTCCCTCACTGGTCATTTTTCAATAAGAACACATATCTGGTGCATTCGTCCAGTTGAATTTATGTACATGGCAAAAAAATCACTTGGAAATGGTTGATGGTTTTGCTGATTTATTTACTTTGGAATCTTCAGTTCTAGAATTTCTGATGAGTCATAAATAAGACTCTCCTCAGCCCAGTCAACCAGTCGAGGTGACGTCATTTTTTTTTTAACCGGTGAAAGTAATGAGATTCAGGAATACTTTGCCAACACTAATTTGTCGGCTCTTTTCATTTAATTTTTTTGTCCGATAAATATTTTCTTTCCATTGTTTTATTTTTTAGTTAAAGCTCCCCCAATGACTCAGCGAAGTTATCCTGCCAGCAGCTGAATTATACAGGCCAAGAAGGTTCCATCTTTGATTCATAGCGATGAGCTAACTGATCCCAGTGAGGCTGGTGCTAGAGGAGCTCGCATTGGTCTCAATGTCCCCTGGTCCAGGGAGGATGTTGATGAGAACAGGAGTAGGCCATTCAGCCCCTCGAACTTGTCACGCCATTCAATGAGATCATGGCTGAACTCGAGCCTGTTCTCCCCCCCCCCCCCCCCCCCCCATTCATTGAGATCATGGCCCCTCCCAATCACTGTAATCTCCTCCAGCCCCACAACCCTGCGAGATGTCTGCGCTTCTCAAATTCTGGCCTCTTGAGCATCCCCGATTTGAATCGCTCAACCATTGGTGACCGTGCCTTCGGCTGCCAAGCTCTGGAATTCCCTCCCTAAGCTTCTCCGCCTCTCTTACTTCTCTTTCCTCCTTTAAGAAGCTCCTTAAAATCTACCTCGTCACCTGCCCTAATATCTCCTTGTGTGGCTCGGTGTCAAATTTTGTTTTATAGCCCTCTGAAGCGCCTTGGGACGTTTTATAGAATCATAGAAATTTACGGCACAGAAGGAGGCCATTCGGCCCAGCGTGTCTGCACCAGTTGAAAAAGAGCTCTCCAGCCTAATCCCACTTTCCAGCTCTTGGTCCGTAGCCCTGTGGGTTACAGCACTTCAGGTGCATATCCAAGTACTTTTTAAATGTGATGAGGGTTTCTGCCTCTACCACCCTTTCAGGCAGTGAGTTCCAGACCCCCACCACCCTCTGGGTGGAAAAAGTTCTCCTCAACGCCCCTCTAATCCTTCTACCAATTACTTTAAATCTGTGCCCCCTGGTTATTGACCTCTTTGTTAAGGGAAATAGGTCCTTCCTATCCACTCTATCCAGGCCCCTCAGAATTTTATACACCTCAATTAAGTCTCCCCTCAGCCTCCTCTGTTCCAAAGAAAACAAACCCAACCTATCCAATCTTTCCTCGTAGCTAATATTCTCTAGTCCTGGCAACATCCTCGTGAATCTCCTCTCTACCCTCTCTCTAGTGCAATCACATCGTTTTACTACGTTAAAGATGCTATATAAATACAAGTTGTTGTTGTATCCTAACTCCATGGCTTAACTAGCAATCTCAGAATCAAAATTATTAACTGAGCTAGCATCTACAGCTTTTTGTGTGACCGAGTTCCACACTTTTACCACGGTTTGCGTGAAGAAGTGCTTCCTAACTTCTCTCCTGAATGGCTCCAGGGTTGGGGGTAATATATTGGCATGGATAGGGGATTGGCTAACTAACAGAAAACAGAGAGTCGGGATAAATGGGTCATTTTTGGGTTGGCAATCAGTAACTAGTGGGGTGCCACAGGAATCAGTGCTGGGGCCTCAACTATTTACAATCTATATTAATGACTTGGATGAAGGGACCGAGTGTACTGTAGACAAATTTGCTGATGATACAAAGATAGGTGGGTTAGCAAGTTGTGAGGAGGACACAAAGAGCCTGCAAAGGGATATAGACAGGCTAAGTGAGTGGGCAAACATTTGGCAGATGAAGTATAATGTGGGAAAATGTGAGGTTATCCACTTTGGAAGGAAGAATGAAAAAGCAAATTATTATTTAAATGGCGTGAGACTACAAAATGCTGCGGTACAAAGGGATCTGGGGGTCCTAGTAGATGAAACACAAAAAGTGAGCATGCAGGTACAGCAAGTAATTAGGAAGGCTAATGGAATGTTGGCCTTTATTGCTAGGGGGATAGAATATAAAAGTAGGGAAGTTTTGATGCAACTTTACAGGGCGCTGGTGAGACCACACCTGGAATACTGCGTACAGTTTTGGTTTCCATATTTAAAGAAGGATATACTTGCATTGGAGGCAGTGCAGAGAAGGTTCACTAGGTTGATTCCTGGGATGAAGGGGTTGACGTATGACGAAAGGTTGAGCAGGTTGGGCCTATACTCATTGGAGTTTAGAAGAATGAGAGGTGATCTTATTGAAACATATAAGATTCTGAGGGGGCTTGACAGGGTGGATGCTGAGAGGATGTTTCCCCTAGTGGGGGGATCTAGAACGAGGGGGCATAGTTTCAGAATAAGGGGTCGCCCATTTAAGACGGAGATGAGGAGGAATTTCTTCTCTCAGAGGGTCGTGAATCTTTGGAATTCTCTACCCCAGAGAGCTGTGGAGGCGGAGTCATTGAATTTATTCAAGGCAGAGATTGACAGATATTTGAACTACAAGGGAGTCAAGGGGTATGGGGAGAGAGCGGGAAAATGGTGTTGAGGCCAAGATTGGATCAGCCGTGATCTTATTGAATGGCGGAGCAGGCTCGAGGGGCCGATTGGCCGACTCCTGCTCCTGTTTCTTATGTTCTCTCCTGCTCTTGATGGCTTTCCAGCAGCCCCAGCTGGACTGGCGCATACGTGGATGTCGGGTGGGGACAGAAACGGACTTAGTGGGACTTAGAAGCCAGCAGCCTCTGATATCGGGGTGAGCATGCGACCAGCTGATAGGTAGATTTATCAACAAACCGGTGAGACTTGAGCTGATGGATCACTGAGCACATTCTGTCACATGTGGATGTATATTTATTAGAGTCTGTTGCTCGGCTCCTTTTGAAACTTGCCATCTTTAGACGTATCCATGTGAAAGAAATGAGGTTTGCATCAGCAGCTTCTAGGAGTAGAACAAAAATCACATCAGATTTTCACCTGTGACCTCTCCTCCAAGGGGATATTCTTCTTTTGGACCTTTACATTTATTGATTACCTTATCATTTCAAAGCACTGCACACAATGAATTACTACTAGAACGCAGCAACTGTTACATTGGCAAACACAGCAGCCATTCTGGACCAGGAGCTTCTTACCAATGTGTGGGTGGTTGAAACAAAGGCAGACAATGCTGGGAATGCACAGTGGTTCAGTGAGCATCTGTAAAAACAAAAACAACAACCACTTGTATTTGTATAGCACCTTTTTACATAGTAAAACGTCCCAAGGCGCTTCACAGGAGTATTATAAGACAAAAAATTTGACACCAAGCCACATAAGGCGAAATTAGGGTAGATGACCAAAAGCTTGGTCAAAGAGGTAGGTTTTAAGGAGCGTCTTAAAGGAGGAAAGAGAGGCGGCGAGGTTTAGGGAGGGAATTCCACAGCTTAGGGCCCAGGCAACAGAAGGCACGGCGACCAATGGTTGAGCGATTGTAATCAGAGATGCTCGAGGGCAGAATTGGAGGAGCGTAGATATCTCGGGGGTGGGGAGGGTGTTTTTTGGGGCTGGAGGAGATTACAGAGATAGGGAGGGGCGAGGCCATGGAGGGATTTGAAAACAAGGATGAGAATTTTGAAATCGAGGCGTTGCTTAACAGACAAATTAACATTCAGGTCTAACTCATCGTTAGAACTCTGAATGAACTGTTACTCTTTTCAGGTGGTATTGGTGAAAGGAATATTGCCGGGTGGTGACTCTCTGCTCCTCTTCGAATAGTGTCATGCGATCTTTAATGTCCACCTGAACCGAGGAACAGGGAGACAGTCCCTTAGTTTAACACCTTATTCAAAGGACAATGCAGCACTTCCTCTGTACTGCTTTGGAGTGTCAGTCTAGGTTATGAGTTCAAACCTGGAATAGGGGCTTAAATCTACAAGCAGCTGATCCAGAGGCAATAGGTCCACCAACTGTTTAAAGTCTCAAGTGAGTGCCCAATGAACTTGAATCTATCACAAAACATCTAAGAAGTTGCCACTAAATTGACAGTTTTTCCCTCTGGGCACCACACCACAGAATCACAGAATCCCCACAGTGCAGATAGAGGCCATTTCGGCCCATCGAGCCTGCACCGACACATATCCCACCCTATCCCCGTAACCCCACATATTTAATCCCCCTAACACTAAGGGTCAATTTATCATCGCCAAATCAACCTAACCCACACATCTTTGGACTGTGGGAGGAAACCGGAGCACCCGGAGGAAACCCACGCAGACACGGGGAGAATGTGCAAACTCCACACAGACAGTCACCCGAGGCCGGATTCGAACCCGGGTCCCTGGTGCTGTGAGGCAACAGTGCTAACCACTATGCCACCGTGTTGCCCGTAGGAAGGATACATTGGCTTTGGAGGGACTGCATCGTGGATTTACCAGAATGATACCTGGACTCCCAAGGGTTGAACTACGAGGAGAGATTACACAAACCAGGGTTGTATTCCCTGGAATTTAGAAGGTTAAGGGGTAATTTGATCGAAGTTTTCAAGATATTAAGGGGAACAGATAGGGTAGATAGAGAGAAACTATTTCCGCTGGTTGGGGATTCTAGGACTAGGGGGCATAGTCTAAAAATTAGAGCCAGACCTTTCAGGAGTGAAGTTAGGAAACACTTCTACACACAAAGGGTGGTAGAAGTTTGGAACTCTCTTCCGCAAATGGCAATTGATGCTGGGCCAATTGTTAATTTTAAATCTGAGATTGATAGATTTCTGTAAACCAAAGGTATTCAGGGATATGTGGCGAAGGCGGGTATATGGAGTTAGGTCACAGATCAGCCATGATCTCATTGAATGGCGCAACAGGCTTGAGGGGCTAAATGGCCTCCTCCTGTTCCTATGTTCCAAAGCCACAAGGATAACTAATACAAAAGCAAAATACTGTGGATGCTGGAAATCTGAAATAAAAACAGAAAATGCCGGAAATACTCAGCAGGTCAGGCAGCATCTGTGGAGAGAGAAACAGAGTTAACGTTTCAGGTTGATGACTCTTTGTCAGTTCTGGGGTCAGATATAGGCCAGACCAGGTAGGGGGTAACAAGTTCCCTTCCCTGAAGGGCGTAGTGAACCAGTTGGGTTTTTAACGATAATCTGGCTGCTTTCAGGGTCATTATTTTCCTGATACCAGTCTACAAATTAGCAGATTTATTGAATTCAACTCTGTGTCTGGGTTGCTAGGTCCAGTTTCATAACCATGAAGCTACTGCACCCTATGTAAGGCATGTTAGGGCAGATAAACCTCACCTCAACGACTAAATTGTTGCCCCCCTCACAAGAATATCCCCTGAATTTTCATGCACCTTAACTCCTTAAATATTCTTTAAATTATTGTATGTATAAAGCTAAAAATATCCAATTACTTGGAATTGAGTAAAAATTTGCATTTTTGAGTTAGCGTGCAAGGAAAACAATAGCTCGGGGCTGATTATGTTGCCAATATAAAGTGCTCCAGGATATTTACATGGGAGCGAATCCCTCTTGGTTTAAAATGACCTTTTACATGCCTACGCACAGAGCAAAGAGAGGCGCAAAATTAAAGAAATGAATTTATTAAACCGTCATCGGAAGGCTCCCCAGTTTAGTGGAAGAATTTTTCTTTAACTTTACACAAAGAAAAAAAAATCTACACCCCCCCCCCCCCCCGGTGTCTTTTTCATTGCTTTTCCTAATGTACATTAATTTCAATAAATTACTCATTTTCCTTCCCTGTAATTACTGTAAATGTTCACCAGCTGTTCTCTACTCCTTTGACAGGAACACTCTGTGGTCACCATTCATCACCACGGTTGCTGTTCCATTTGGGATTTTGCCTGCCACACATCAGGGGTACATGAGAACTTGCACTCCAGTTCTGGTCTAAAGATCATCCAGCCTGCTCTCCTCTTCCGTGTTTCCACGTCTCCGCCCCCACCACATTAAAGTTTGATCGAAATTTAATTTAATGTGGTGAACTTAATGAGGCTGTTCCCTTGTGTCAGAGGAAATGTAGAAGAAAAAAAACTCCGGCTCGAAAGGTGGGAAGTGATGGAGGACATTTGTAGAGAGCTATATGTGGAATACGAACAGTTAACCCAGAGCCACTGTTTCAAGTTAAATCACAAATGCATTACAAGGGGGACATGAAGGTAAACTGGTAAAAGGTGCCAGTACTGATGTCAGCAAGCAGAAATAGTGATTAATACCTGGAATGCCTGGTTGGGTACTGGAGGCAGAAATCTTTCAAATCAGTCAAGAGCTTGTTAGCCGTAATGATAGAGGGGAGCATAAGGTTCAATGCAAGGAGGACATATATGGGTTGACTAGCATCCCTTATCAGTAATCAATACTCACCTTTTGTGACCGGCAAGGATTACTGACCAACTCTGCAACTTTACACACAAGTTTGGTTACGCTGTAGCACTTAAAAAGGTTGTCTTGGCATTTGGGATTTAGATCCCAGTGTGAAAAGTCATCAGTAAAGTGGCCCCCATTAAAAGGCCCTGACTGAATCTAAGCCGACACTCCCGTGCAATGCTAAGGGAATCCTGCGCTGTCCAAGGTCCTGTTCTCAGAATGAGACGTGAAACCCAAGACCTCATTTCCCCGTCCAGGTCAATGTTGAAAGAGGCCCATAGTGCCATTCAAAGAAGAGCAGGAAATTCTCTTGATCTCCTGGCCAGCATGTCTCCCTCAGCCATCTAAGGCAAAAACAGTTGTTTGTTTCATTGCTGTTTTGTGGAACATTGTCGCACACAAAACAGCTGCTGCTATCAAGTCTCCGACTGCAAAGTAATTCATTGTGAAGTGCTTTTGAGTGCTGATAAGTCGCTATATAAACGCAAGTCTGACTTTCTAATCAAGCCATATTGTGTATTCCACAGAATTGCTTGCCATTATGGTTGGGGGGTTACAAGTTCAGCATTCAGTTGTGCAAAATTAATTTCTAAACGCCTTGTAATTACACCATTACTTCAATAATCAGATTCATTGCTGTCGCAGTGTATCACTTTGTTATATTTGTGCTAGGAGGGAGGTAATCTGATTTGACAATTCCAGCTGTATTGCAGTGCCTGTGAAGTATATCTAGCTGTTGCTAATTACTTCTTATTTTCACATCTCCAAGGATTAGTAAGGTGATTTTCTTTTTTGTTGAAATTGTGTAATTCTCTCTCTTTTTTGTTTTCCGTCTCCTTGTGAAGTACATTATTCCCTGTTGAGGTGGATACGTTGGTAATCGGTTGACAAGCCTCTGCAGTATTGCTCAGAGCTAGGTCTGAAGATCCACACGAGCAGTTTCCAACCTGCCCCCGCCACGATACTCCCCGTGGGGAACTTGCTATGTGGAGAACAATATCTAATTTCCAATTTGGCTCACTTTTTGTGTCTGATTTTTTTTCTCTCTCTCTCTCTCTCCTCCCCTCCCTTCTTGTTGGGCTACAGTTCCACAGGCCTTCCAATACCTTGTCCAATTGGTTTCTCCTCGTGAGGCTGGACAGTCAGTGTTGGCAGGCTATTTACCCACAACCGAGCCCATTCTGTCCTCACCTATACACATACACACAACCCTGGCTGATTTCCGCCTCCCTAACCCAGGGCACTGAGGCCAATTAGCTGCTAGCTTAATTGAGATTGGAATTGTGAAGGGTTTTGATAGAGTAGACACAGAGAGAGCGTTTCCACTTTTGGGGAAGAGCAAAACTACAGGCCATCAATATAAGATAGTCACCAAGACATCAAATATGGAATTCAAGAGAAACTTCTTTACCCAGAGAGTGGTGAGAATACGGAACTCACTACCACAGGGAGTGGTTGAGGCGAATAGCACGGATGCATTTAAGGGGAAGCTAGATAAACACATGCGGGAGAAGGGAATGGAGTGTTATCCTGATGGAGTTAGATGAGAAAGGATGGGAAGAGGCTCAAGTGGAGCATAAACGCTGGCATGGACTGGTTGGGCCGAATGGCCTGTTTCTGTGCCGTATATCCGATGTGATTCTATGTAACTTAATATAAACTGAGACTTAAACTAGGCACGTTCTGCTCAGTATGGCTGAGCTGCATGCTGCCTTTGCTAACTGCGACATTGGGGAGCCTGGTCTTTTTGTCTTCATGGATTTTTGTATCTCTCAACAGTTTTTATTCTAACAGCTGTCTCATTCCTTTTTTGCAAATGATCGGACTCTGGTAACTGTGAGTGCTTTTTTGGTAGGAAAAAAGGATTCGATATCAAATGGGTGGATGACACGCATGCATTAGGCTTGTTTTCCAGTGCGATTGCAGGTATGTTTTGACTCTGTTGAGTAGATTACATTCTGCATTGAATTATATTAAACTTATCCAAAAGTTATTTTTTTTTCTACAGCACACAGCAAATCCTCTTTTGAAGTTGGTATCTTAAAAATATTGTACATGGGGGGTCAATGGAATGTTGACCATTTCATTTTGTTTAGTTCTTCCAGTTCAATGTGAGAGCACCAACTCTAATTTAGGGCAGCAAAGCGACAAACCCCATTAATTTTAAGAGTTTTGGGTTGCGACCTTCTTAAGAATGGCTGCCAGGATACACTATTGCTGAGTTGCTTTGCCTACCTTACGTAGCTGCTTCCATTCCCTTTGCATCAATACATGACCCTTGTTTCTGATCAGCTCCGTTCTCCAGTTTCCTCCCTCTCCCACATCTGAGAGGGAGAGACATTGCAGTCTTGTGTCGTGCAAACACAAGGGCCTTCGCCATATCCTAACTCCCAGTATGTTGCCTGTCCCTGGGAGGAGAAGGGGACCAGGACCACTGCGTTTGTCAGAGGCCATGTGGAGTGAGCAAGTGGGAATCGGAAGCAGAGAATTGGAACTGCAGGGGGAAAAAATCCAAGGCTTTGCGAAGTGAGATGGGAGAAGAAACAGAGGAAGGTCTTAAAAGATTAAAAAAAACACTCCAACAAAGATTAAATCAAAGGTCACACATAAAAGAACAGTGAAGCTATAAATATATCACTGCAGATTTTCCTATATTTCCTTAGTGGTTTTCCTTTTTGGATTATTTTTTTATTTTTTTAAACCGTTCACTTGTTTATGTCCCATTCTTGGTGCATTACATCTGTGCGTGCAAGTGTGTGTACGTATGTGTGTGCACCCAAGGAGCAAACGCACAGGAAGTAGAAAAAAAAACTTTTTCAGTCTGCTTAAATGTCTAACCTTAATTTGGGAGCACTGCTTATTTCACGGAAGGTTATTTGAACAATGCATTGAGTGCAAACAGCTGTTGCCTACTGATTAACTAAAATGTGCCAGTGTCTGACGTTTAAATAAATCCTTCTGATTCTTGTCATTTATTTTTGCTCTTTTTTCTTTGCAAGCAACATGTGTAAAGTGACTAACGAGTCTTCACTTTATCATGTTTCCTTCAGAGAATTGTTTTGCACTTGTCAAGCTGAGCGATGTTGGTGCTGAAAAATGGAATGCACTTGCCTTTTTTTTCCCCATCAAAGGTGTATTTGCATTGATGGAGTACCACAGACAATAGACGCACAGAACTCCTTCCGTCGACAGCACTCATTACTATAAATAGCACATCGGCAACTCACCCACATTTTCATGGGTCTTAAGAACTACATTCAGGTCTTTAGATAAACCTAAGAGCCAAGATCCAGAATCCTTCCCTTTTAGAAACTGGAATCGTGGGTCTCTAGTCTTGATTAGAATGGCAGCAGAAAGGAAAGTAAATAGGAGAGAGCAGCATGCAGAGGTTAAAGGTCTCTGTCTGAACATCGCTCCTTCAGACCATTTTTATAATGTAAGAAGCATTTCTAGGAACATAAGAACAGGAGGAGGCCATTCAGCCCCTCAAGCCTGTTAGATCATGGCTGGTCTGTATCTTAACTCCATTTACCCGTCTTGGTTCCATATCCCTTAATAGCCTTGCCTAAGAAAAATCTAGATCTCAGTTTGGAAATTTTCAATTGACCACCTTTCCCACCCCCCCCGCCCCTGCCCAGCCTCAACAGCCTTTTGGGGGAGAGAGTTTTACAGATTTCCACGACCCTTTGTGTGAAGAAGTGCTTCCTGACATCACCCCTGAACGGCCGAGCTCTAATTTGAAAGGTTATGTCCCCTTGTTCTGGACTCCCCCCACCTTAAATAATCACATAAAACACCTCAATTACATCAGGTACAGCATGTTTCTGACAGAGTAAAGCTTCCTGTGCTTTCCCCAACCCATGTACTGAAATCCCAACCTTCGAGTTCCCTTCATCTTTACCAGCCTTAATTTAACCAATTTCCACAGCAGTCATCCTTGTAGTATTAATTTGTGCTGAACTGAAGTGGATTGAGACTGCCTCTTTTATGCAGTACCTGTACAGGCAGCAGCGAGAGTGGAGACTTCAGTTCTTGTGCTGCTGCAAAACCAGGCTTCAGAACTAGATGAACACTAAGGCGCCCTGGCTCCTGTCCTTCCTCCAGAGAAGCATTGCTCCATTTTGCAATATTATGACCATGAATATTGGATAATAGATGGCTGTCAGGGAGCTGCAAAATCGTAATTCAATCAAGTGGATCCTCGGTGACATAAATTGTGACAATGATGTGTTCGAGTGGTTTACTAACAGGAGCAGACTGCAAGTTTTATCACAGGCTGACATGCCATCACTCCTTCCCCACCGGATGGCCTGAATAGTAAGTGGAGATGCACTGAGCCACCTGTCTGAAATCAATTGCATTATGGCAGTAAGATTAAAGCCAAAAAAACAAGAATCTTAAATAGACACAACAGCAAATGCTGGAAATTCACAGCAGATCAGTCAGCGCATGAAAGAGAAAGATTTGTCAACATGAGTGGATTCTAAACGATCTGTAGCTCTCAGGAAAGACTGAACAGGCTGGGGCTCTTCTGTAGAAAAGAGAGGGGAGACCTAATCGAGATCTTTAAAAATTATGACGGTGATTCGATAGGGTAGACGTAGAGAAGATGTTTGTGGAGGCGACCAGAACTAGGGGCCATAAATATAAGATGGTCACTAATAAACCCAATAGAGAATTCAAGAGAAACTTCTTTACCCAGAGAGCGGTGAGAATGTGGAACTCGCTGCCACAGGGAGTGGTTGAGGCGACTAGCATAGATGCATTTAAGGGGAAGCTAGATAATCACGAGGGAGAAAGGAATAGAAGGATATGTTGATAGGGTGAGATGAAGAGGGCTGGGAGGAGGCTCGTGTGGAACATAAACACCGGCATGGACCAGTTGGGGCCGAATGGCCTGTTTCTGTGCTGTAAATACTTTGTAAAGTTCCCACCTGAAACAGCAACCTCTCTTTCTCTGTTAGACACTGACTGACCTGTTCTGCTGTTCCAGCGCAGTTTTTACCCCTGCTTTCCCCCCCCCAAAGTTTTCCAGCAGTCGTGTAATTTCTTTTTGATCAGTAAGAGATAGTCTCTCGCCACATAGTGGGCAACAAGTCGGAAGAGCTTTTAATTATGGGGTGTTTACCTCAAGTCTGGGAATTGAAAATTCATGTTTCCAGACTCATTGCTGACATGAGTCATAGGAACAGGAATAGGCCATTCAGCCCCCTCGAGCCTGTTCCGCCATTCAGTGAGATCATGGCTGATCTGCGACCTAACTAATATTTGGGTCCTTGAGTGCAGAAGGTGTGGCGAGGAGCTACAGGATATGATTTATAACCCAACAAGTGGGATGGCCTGAGGGAGAATAATGGTCAGTGCCCTTACTAAGATAAAAATCATAAACCATGGCTCCTCATCATCTGTTCTGTTTATACAGCACATTAGCTAAATAGTTAAAACGTTAAAAACTGGGGAGACCAAACGCAGATTGGGTGACCGCTTCGCGGAACACCTCCGTTCAGTCTGTAAGGGGGACCCCGAGCATCCGGTCTCCTGTCACTTTAATTCACCGCTCCACTCCCACTCTGACCTCACCGTCCTCGGCCTCTTGCATTGTTCCATGGCAGCTCAACGTAAGCTCGAGGAGCAGCACCTCATCTTTCGATTAGGCACTTTACAGCCTTCTGGACTCAACATAGAGTTCAACAATTTCAGATCATAACCTCGGCCCCTATCATATATATATTTTTATCCACACTTTTTGTTTGTGTTTTCTGTTCTTCTCTCCCACATGGCAGCTGTCTTTCATTCTGCCAGCGCAATTCACACTTCATCTAGAGCCATCCTTTGTTTCTTAACCTGTCCCATTACCATCTCCTTTTGCCTTGAATATCTCTTAATGTCTCTTAACCTCTCCTGCCTTCTATCCTATCACAGACCTTCCCTTTTGTTCTTTCATCCCCTCTCCCCTTTCCCAGCCCCTGCACTTGCTTAAAAATCTGTTCCATTTCCTGCTTTTTTCCAGTTCTGACGAAAGGTCATCGACCTGAAACGTTAACTCTGTTTCTCTCTTCACAGATGCTGCCTGACCTGCTGAGTGTCTCCAGCATTTTCTGTTTTTATTTCAGATTTCCAGCATCTGCAGTATTTTCTTTTTGTATTAGAGTTAAAACATTAAATTCGTTGTAAGGGAATCAAGGGATATGGGGATCGGGCGGGAAAGTGGAGTTGAGGTCGAAGATCAGCCGTGATCTTATTGAATGGTGGAGCAGGCTCGAGGGGCCGTCTGGCCGACTCCTGCTCCAAATTCTTAAGTTCTTATGTAAAAGTTCATTTTAAATGTGAGCGTTATTGATGTGGAGATTGTGCACTGCTTATAATGATCACGACGCAATCTTCAATTCTTCGGGTGAGATGTTAAACTGCGTGCTACGATTTTTGGGTTGTGTCAGATATTTCTTGTGTTCAGCAACAGATATCCCCCCCATAAGGGAACGCTTGCCTCTCTAATCCAAAGTGTTACCTTGGATGCACAATATCTGGCAACGCAACGTTGTCCAGGGTTAAACAGAATATTCCTGCTGCTATAATTTGATAATGAGAAATATCATGAGCCCTCTTGAATTCTCCAGGCCTAAAAGAGTTGGATGACACTAAAGCAGGTTTATTAAAAGTAAAAAATTAGACAGTAGCAAAAGATCAAAACAGCAGATTTAACTTGCAACTCCTGGTGCACAAAATAATAAAAGACTCGATGCTTCCCGAATAAATCTGAATCTGGATCAGTGTTCATAATATAATTTATAGATGAGGTTGCATCTACCCTTATGAAGCTTTCAAGTGCTTTCTAATCAATGGAATGTAGAAACCTTGAGCACAGGCTGCAGGATCTATTTCCATCTGGACATGGAACTGTCCGTTCACCCTTCCCAACAGGTACATCCTGCGGAACACCCCTTTGCCTCAGTCAGGACTGCTTTAGAATTGCTCCGCATCAGTCTAAATCGAATTCAGTCCTCACCAGTTTCTGCGGCAACCAATCCAAGCCCTGGCTTGAGCCACGCACGAGATGCTCGGCACAAATCCCATTTCTGACCAAGGTGCAAAACTCCATTTTGACTCGATTGATCAATCACTGAACAAAGCACGCAGCTGGTTTCTACTTTGGGCACATCCACTCTTAATGAGCTTTGCAAACAAAATGCATTTGTACAAGAGGAATGCGTTGTCTCCGGAAACTGGGCTCACTCAGTGGCATTTTCCTGGCCCCAGTGAGCATGAAAGGCCACGGATGGTGCCTGGTGATGCTTGTATACTCTAGCAAGCCAGGCTATCCTGCAGCAATCATTTTAAAGTGACTACCAACATCCCATAAAAAAATATTAAAATATCATCTTTATGATTCGAAATATGATGATCCCTCTCTCCGTCCCAATTGAGGTTCAACTTGCTTGAGTCGGATGTTAAAAATCCGATGACACTATTTGAAGAACAGCACATAGGTTCATCCAGTGTCCCAGCCAACGTTCCTCTCGAAGTAAACAACAACAACTTGAATTTATATAGCACCTTTAACATAGTAAAATGTCATAGAATCATACAGCACAGAAGGAGGCCATTCAGCCATCGTGCCTGTGCCGGCTCTTTGAAAGAGCTCTCCAATTAGTCCCACTCTCCCCCTGCTCTTTCCCCATAGCCCTGCAAATTATTTCTTTTCAAGTATTTATCCAGTTCCCTTTTGAAAGTTACCATTGAATCTGCTTCTACCGCCCTTTCAGGCAGCGCGTTCCAGATCACAACAACTCACTGTGCCAAAAAAAATTCTCCATCTCCAATGCTCCCGCTAAGCCGCGCAACGGTCTGGAGGTCAAGCGCAGGCCGCTCACTGGCTTCTACAGGAAAGAAACCGCGCGTGCGGGAAAATTTGAATGGGCCACGCACCCAGTTAAAGGGACCATGCACTAAAAAAAATTAGCGGAACATAGCTCATCTCCCCTCTGGCTCTTTTGCCAATGACCTTAAATTTGTGTCCTCTGGTTACTGACCCTCCTGCTAGTGGAAACAATTTTTCATTACTTACTCAAACCCCTCAAAATTTTGAACACCTCTATCAAATCTCCCCTTAACCTTTTCAGCTCCAAGGAAAACAATCCCTGCTTTTCGAGTCTCTCCACATATATAATACATATATATTATATATAAGAACATAAGAAATAGGAGCAGGAGTTGGCCATACGGCCCCTCGAGCCTGCTCCGCCATTCAATAAGATCATGGCTGATCATCGACCTCAACTCTACTTTCCGCTCGATCCCCATAGCCCTCTATTCCCCTAGAGTCCAAAATTCTTATCTATCTCAGCCTCGAATAAACTCAACGATTCAGCATCCACAGCCCTCTGGGGCAGAGAATTCCAAAGATTCACAACCCTCTGAGTGAAGAAATTTCTCCTCATCTCAGTCCTAAATGGCCGACCCCTTATCCTGAGACTGTGACCCCTAGTTCTCGACTCTCCAGCCAGGGGAAACAACCTCTCAGCATCCACCCTGTCAATCCCCCTCAGAATCTTAGATGTTTCAATGAGCACCTCTCATTCTTCTAAACTCCAGAGAGTATAGGCCCATTCTACACAATCTCTCATCATAGGACAGCCCTCTCATCCCAGGAATCAATCTAGTGAACCTTCGTTGCACCGCCTCCAAGGCAAGTATATCCTTCCTTAGATAAGGAGACCAAAACTCTGCACAATACCCCAGGTGTGGTCTCACCAAGGCCCTGTGCAATTGTCGCAAGACTTCCTTACTCTTATACTCCAACCCTCTTGCAATAAATTTGCCTTCCTTATTGCTTGCTGTACCTGCATGCTAACTTTCTGTGTTTCTTGCATGACACCCAAATCTCTATGATTTTTTTAAAAACCATTTATTTCTGCATCTAACCTGAATTATATTTAAGGGGGTGATCAAGCTATTGTTTTTGTGGGCTGCACAGGTTGGTACTATGAAGCCCCAGAGTCACACAGTTTAAATCCGTGCTCCCATTAATTTGTATATATCCCATATTGCTGATACTACTACAAGTCTTAGTGGTCTGATTTAGGATTTATCCACCAACAAGCAACCACACTAAAAACAGCCATTTCAAAACTTTCAGGCCCACAAAGTTTAAATGGGACAATCCAGCAGGTAAGAAATAACAACAACAACGTGTGTTTACATAGCGCCTTTAACGTAATAAAACGTCCCAAGGCGCTTCACAGGAGCGATTATCAAACAACATTTAACAGTGAGCCACACAGGTGACCAAAAGCTTGGTCAAAGAGGTAGGTTTTAAGGAGCGTCTTAAAGGAGGAAAGAGAGGTAGCGAGGCGGAGAGGTTTAGGCAGGGAATTCCAGGAGCTTAGGGCCTAGGCAACAAAAGGCATAGCCATCAATGGTTTGAGCGATTATAATTAGGGATGCTGAAGAGGGCAGACTTAGAGGAGCGCAGAGATCTCGGTGGGGGGGTTGTGGGGCTGGAGGAGATTACAGAGATAGGGAGGGGCGAGGCCATGGAGGGATTTGAAAAGAAGGATGCGAATTTTGAAATCGAGGCGTTGCTTAACCGGGAGCCAATGTAGGTCAACGAGCACGGGTGATGGGTGAAAGCTTGGTGCGAGTTAGGACACGGGCAGCCGAGTTTTGGATGACCTCACGTTTACGTAGGGTGGAATGTGGGAGGCTAGCCAGGAGTGCGTTGGAATAGTCAAGTCTAGAGGTAACAAAGGCATGGATGAGGGTTTCAGCAGCGGATGAGCTGAGGCAAGGGCAGAGACGGGCGATGTTACAGAGGTGGAAATAGGCGGTCTTAGTTATGCTGCGGATATGTGGTCAGAAGCTCATTTCAGGGTCAAATATGACACCAAGGTTGCGAACAGTGTGGTTCAGCCTCAGACAGATGTTAGGTAGAGGGATGGAGTCAGTGGCTAGGGAACGGAGTTTGTGGCGGGGACCACAGATATAAGCATAAATGGGACTGAGTAGCCTGGCCTTTTGAGGGCCAGATTACCCTGGCCCAAGAGCTGCAGCTGGCCCATAGGCCTCAGTTTGGACTATCCTGCTATACCTGATTACATAGAATTACATGGACTGTACAGGCCATTCGGCCCAACTGGTCCATGCCGGTGTTTATGCTCCACACGAGCCTCCTCCCACCTCTCTTCATCTCACCCTATCAGCGTATCCTTCTATTCCTTTCTCTCTCCTGTGTTTATCTAGCTTTTCCTTAAATGCATCTATGCTGTTCGCCTCGACTACTCCCTGTGCTGTGGTAGCGAGTTCCACATTCTCACCACTCTCTGGAAGCACTGCAGTGACACGCAGTGCCGAAGGTTGAAGAAGATTCCATGCCCAGCACTGATATTCCTCCTCTTGGCGAGGATAAAAAGGCACCAAAAAATATTTTCAAACATGCAAGTTTTTTCACGCAAGTAACTGTGCTCTAGTAACTTTAATATAACTTTACTATTGATTTGAAGCTCCTTCATTGTACTGACAAAGTGGGGTTGCAATGTACAGGCTTGATGGTCATGACCCAGGTAAATAGAACATAAAATAACAAAATGTTCCTTATTTGCACAATGATTTGCACCATTAAACTTTGCACATGTTACTGGTAGCAACTTCCAGCCAATTTTTAGCTGTATTTTGTTTGTGATGCATTTCAACGATGCTGAGAAGATTATATTAAAATTTGTTCAATTCTGCTGCTCGCAGAATTCAGTAGATAGTTGTCCGCGCCCACAGGCCGATGAGGAAACAGATTTGTGCTCCTCAACTACTGCTGCTACATAAATAAATCAGTGGGCATAACCTGCTGTAGTCGCACAAAATAAAGGTGCATCAGTCATGCACGGCATCTCGTCTGATGCTGGAACTCCTGTGGAATCATAGAGCGTTCCAGCACACAGGGAGGGAGGCCATTCAGCCCATTGTGCCTGTACCAGTTCTCCTGAAAGAGCTATTCATTTCATGCCTATCCCCATTCCCTTTTAAACGTTTCTTTTTCCAATATTTACCCACTTCTCTCTTTAAAAGCTCTAGTAATTAAAAATAACATAAAATGGATAAACAGCTGGGGCTGAGGCGGATGCCAGGCCGATGGGTTGAAGTGTGACTGGGCTGGGTGTTCAAGGTACTAAGGGGACCGGAAGGGGAAGAACATTGATTTAAAAGTAGCTCAGGTTGGTATGAGAACACTGAATTGTGGGGGTGGGTTACCAGGTTGAGACAGAGGCTGTGTTGCAGACCAGAGTTCGGTGTGAGGATGGCCAGCAGTCTGGTAGCGGGAAGGCTGGTAAAAAAAAAAAATAGGTTGGGCTTGTTGGTAACAGGGATGCTGGATGGTAACCTTGTGTGCTCAGACCAGGAGCAGGGAGGCTGGCCGGACAGCAGGGACAGAAGTAGGCAGGGAGGGAAAACTTATTGCAGGGAGCTGGGCAGAGCGTTTCTGTAAATACACCTGGGTTGATGGGTCAGGGTGGAAGGTACTGCATTTTTAAAAATTCTTTCCAGGATATGGGCGTTGCTGGCAAGGCCAGCATTTATTGCCCATCCCTAGTTGCCCTTTGAGAAGGTGGTGGTGAGCCGCCTTCTTGAACTGCTGCAGTCCGTGTGGTGAAGGTGCTCCCACAGTGCTGTTAGGGAGGGAATTCCAGGATTTTGACCCAGCGACGATGAAGGAACGGCGATATATTTCCAAGTCAGAATGGTGTGTAACTTGGAGGGGAACTTGGAGGTGGTGGTGTTCCCATGCGCCTGCTGCCCTTGTCCTTCTAGATGGTAGGGGTTGCGAGTTTGGGAGGTGCTGCCGAAGAAGCCTTGGCGAATTGCTGCAGTGCATCTTGTAGATGGTACACACTGCAGCCATGGTACGCCGGTGGTGGAGGGAGTGAATGTTTAAGGTGGTGGATGGGGTGCCAATCAAGAGGGCTGCTTTGTCCTGGATGCTGTCTAGCTTCTTGAGTGTTGTTGGAGCTGCACTCATCCAGGCAAGTGGAGAGTATTCCATCGCACTCCTTAGTTGTGCCTTGTGGATGATGGAAAGACTTTGGGGAGTGAGGAGGTGAGACACTCGCCGCAGAATACCCAGCCTCTGACCCGCTCTTGTTGCCACTGTATTTATGTGGCTGGTCCAGTTAAGTTTCTGGTCAATGGTGGCCCCCAGGATGTTGATGGTGGGGGATTTGGCGATGATAATGCCGTTGAATGTCAAGGGGAGGTGGTTAGACTTTCGCTTGTTGGAGATAGTCATTGCCTGATACTTGTGTGGCGCGAATTTCACTTGCCACTTATCAGCCCAAGCCTGAATGTCGTCCAGGTCTTGCTGCATGCAGGCATGGACTGCTTCATTATCTGAGGAGTTGCGAATGGAACTGAACACTGTGCAAACATCAGCGAATATCCCCACTCTGACCTTATGATGGAGGGAAGGTCATTGATGAAGCAGTTTAAGATTGTTGGGCCTAGGACACTGGCCAGTAGAGAGTTTTCCCCCTGATTCCCATTGACTTCAGTTTTACTAGGGCTCCTTGATGCCACACTTGGTCAAATGCTGCCTTGATGTCAACGGCAGTCACTCTGAACTCACCTGGAATTCAGCTCTTGTCCAAGTTTGGACCAAGGCTGTAATGAGGTCTAGAGCCGAGTGCCTGAGGCAGGTCGTGCATTGACACCTGGGACAGTTCAAGTGTGGGGCAGCGGTGAAACAGCAGGAATGCTGCGTGCAGAGTCAGGCCTTGCACAGGAAGAATTGTCGAATTTTGCAACACAGCAAAAAGGGCTTTGGGCCCATCGTGCTTATGCCAACTCTCATAGGATTGTTCGCTTATTCCTAACTCCCTGCACTGAGCATGCTGACTCCTACTAGGCTTGTGTACCACAATTGCCCGCAGCCCTTCAGTATCGAAATAGACATTCTTAACCTCTATCCTTTTACTCTTTTAAAAGAAAATTATCCACTTCCCTTTTAAAAGCTATTATAGATTCTGCATCCACCATTGTTTCTGGTCGGGAATTCCTCTTTTTTAAAAATATCTCCTAACTTCTTTCTTCATTCTTTTGGTGATCATCTTAAATTTATGCCCTGCAGTTACTTGACCAACCAGTGGAAATAGTTTTTCCTTCTCTACTTTTTCCAAAACCCCTCATAATTTGGAATGACTCTATAAGATCTCATCTTAGCCTTCTTTATTGTAATGAAAAGACACCCTGTTTCTCTACTCTCTCATTACTAAAACCTCTCATCCCTGATATCATCTTCGTGAATCTCTTCTGCACCCATCTCCATGGCCTTGACATCCTGCCTAATGTAGCAGGGGTATTAACCCATTAAAAATAAATTAGATAATGCCCGCGTTAAAATAGTGCACAAAGAAATATCAAAAAAAAATGTTATGCACGTTTCTGCTAATATTGCCAGCAGTAATTTCTCGGCTTGTGTCTTTGAAGAGACCGAGAACCTGAGTTTGTAATGATAACCGTTTGGACTTGACCTCCATTTTCTGTTGGCTGCTAGGCGACACCTCCCTGTGTGCTGGAACCAAAGGTGTGGGTCAGATGCTAGCATATCACAGGAAGGTGTCCAGAACTTCGCTGCTGAAGCGATGCCAAGTACCTTCAGTCAACAACAACACCAACCTGCATTTATATAGCGCCTTTAACGTAGTAAACCGTCCCAAGGCGCTTTACCGAGCTACATAAGGAGATACTCACGCAAATGACCAAAAGCTTGGTCAAAGAGTTTGGTTTTAACGAGCATCTTAAAGGAGGAGAGAGGGATAGAGAGGCGGGAGAGGTTTATGGAGGGAATTCCAGAGCTTAGGGCCTTGGTAGCTGAAGGCACGGCCGCCAATGGTGGAGTGATTAAAATCGGGGATGCTCAAGAGGCCAGAATTGGAGGAGCACAGATATCATGGAGGGTTGTCGGGCTGGAGGAGATTACAGAGATAGGGAGGGGGCGAGGCCAAGGAGGGATTTGAAAACAAGGATGAGAATTTTAAAATCGAGGCGTTGCTTCACCGGAAACGAATGTTGGTCAGCGAGCACAGGGGTGATGGGTGAACAGGACTTGGTGCGAGTTAGGACATGGGCAGCAGAGTTGTGGATGTCACTGTAAACGTTTTGCACATCACTGAATCCTTCCTGTGACGCGAGTACTCAAGCTGCATTTTATGGTTTATATTCCTTCTCTACTGAAGCTGACGAGTTTTGCCGGGTTTATGTCCTGCAAGTGTCGGCAGCCCTTCTGTACCAAAATAGGCATTCTCTGTTTGCGAGCCTGGGCCGTGAGCATCTGCAGCTTATTTTTCCATGAAGCTATCACAGCCGAGCCCCATCCATTCCCCACCCTAAAGGTCCACTTGCCATCGTGTGTCACTAGATAGTGATCGGGAAGGAGAACCCAGTCTACTTTTTTCCCCTGCCTAACGTAGGAACACCGTGGCCAGTTTTCGTGTCGTTAAAGCTAAGATCGGGGGGGGTAGGATTTCCTCAGGTGGGTGGGGTTCTCTCAACCTCGCCCTGTAACTACAGCAGAAGATTGGTGGAAATCCCAGGAAAACAGAGTATCCCCTGGGGCTTCCGCAGAGGTTACGGCGGAAGATTGGAGAACTCCCGTGGAAATTCTGCCCCCTGATTCTTCAGCTTGGGTTATCCTCGCCCTTTTACCCCTTTTGTAATCTGGACGCACCATCCACGAGCAGGCTGCAGACAGGGTTCCAAGCCTCTGCCAGCGAATCTCTGTAACTTCCTTACTAGGAGATACCGAAGGCTTGCTGGACCTGCTTGCCTTTTCCTGCTCGTCAATTTCGTACGTTGGTATGTAAGTTCTGGGTCGACCAACCTCGTCTTATTTTTGTTCCCTTTGCTATTTCTCCTGTGGGGGTTGGGGGCGGTGGAGCACCTGCCCTTGCATGCTGTAGCTGGAGATCAGGAACTAACCACTATGAATTGTGGAAGCAAATCTGCGCTGAAGCATAATTTATTAGAACTCCATATCTGGCACCGCAGTGCCGGCCTGTGCACGGTGCACTTTTCAGTAGTAAATCATTTTTAAGACTGAATTAAATATGGATAATGAAACGCCTTTGCACACTCAGCAAATGGATTTGTCTCCCAGCCAGCAGGCTTTGATTGTTATCAGCATCTGTGGCGCACAACTGCCCGAGAGTATAGGTGATCAACATCTCTCGAGGAAAATGTCCTGACATCTAGTGAAGGTTGAAACTCATCTCATTTAAAATGCTATTAGTAAGTGGGGGGAAAAAAAAAAGTAACAGCAAAGGGAGCTTGCCACCGTTATTCACGGGATAGAGATAGGGGAAGGGCGCCCAGCACTGCATTGTACAGATCAGATCATTTATTGCCAAGTTTGGCATCATCCAACTGCAGATTTTGTTCATTTGTTCTCGAGATGTGTGTGATACTGACGATCCCTAGTTGCCCTGAGAAGGTGGTGGTGGGCTGCCTTCTTATCGAATCATAGAAATTTACAGCACGGAAGGAGGCCATTCGGCCCATCATGTCTGCCGGCCGAAAAAGAGCTATCCAGCCGAATCCCACTTTCCAGCTCGGTCCGTAGCCCTGTAGATTACTGCACTTCAGGTGCATAGCCAAGTACTTTTTAAATGTGATGAGGGTTTCTGCCTCTACCAGCCTTTCAGGCAGTGAGTTCCAGACCCCCACCACCCTCTGGGTGAAAAAAGTTCTCAACTCCCCTCTAATCCTTCTACCCATTACTTTAAATCTATGCCCCCTGGTTATTGACCTCTCTGCTAAGGGAAATGGGCCCTTCCTATCCACTCTATCCAGGCCCCTCATAATTTTATACACTTAACTGCATTTAAATTCCCCAGCTGCAGTGAGACTTGAGTTTACGTCTTCAGGTCCACACCTCTGGATTACTGGTCCAGTAACATAGCCACTATGCTACCATTCTACTGAAGGGGTGATTGTTCTTTTTTTTACAACCGAGGGGTTTACTAGGCTATTAAGAGTGAACCATACAGTGTGAGACTGAATTCATATGTAGGCCAGACCAGGCAGGGGTGGCAGGTTAACTCCCCGGAAGCGCATTAGTGAACCAGTAGGTTTTTACAAGAATCCGGCAGCTTTCACGGTTATATTGTGGTACCATCCCCCAAGCTGAAGTCACCCCGGGTTACTAGAGCAGGACTATTCCTACTACATACTGTGTGTGTTTTATTCATCTTTGTCGGAGCATATTCCACTTTATATTCATGTTGCATTTTCTCTAACCTTGAAGAGAAGAAAATATATCCTCATGTTCCTGAGAAATTGTCACTATTAGTAAACAGTATACAGCTTTTTTTTTTACATTGTTTAAAGCAGTGCGTATGGGTGACATTGGAGAATGAGCTGGGAGGGCTTACTGAGCCGGACAATACAAATTGACAACAGCAGCTGAAGATGTAGCACAGTAGGGTTAATAACCGTATCTGCTAATGTTAATTCAGCTCCTTCACAGTGCCTGGTTCAGTAACTCCTCCCAGCCAGTTGCCCTAATCTCATCCACATCCTCTATTTAAACACAACTGTTCAAACAATAGGATATCAATCTTTACAGCAGCTTGCCTTTTTATCGGAAAGGTTTTATCCTAGCATGCGGATTTTGGATATATCCGCTTACGCTGCACACAGGCTCACGTGGCACTGATGCATACATGTTATGTATCCAGATGGATCATTGTACATAGTCACCTGGCACTCTCTCTCACACATACATAAACTCCAGCACCATAAAATACTGGAGCCACAACGTCTGCAATCTCCAAGTTGGCCTCTGTGTGAACTCACCCAGTGTTTACTAGACTTTGTGGCCTTTCACCCCTGTGCTCGCTGACCTACATTGGCTCCTGGTTAAGCAAAGACTCGATTTCAAAATTCTCATCCTTGTTTTCAAATCCCTCCATGGCCTCGCCCTCACTATCTCTGTAACCTCCTCCAGCCCCACAAGCACCCCGAATTATCTGTGCTCCTCTAATTCTGCCCTCTTGAGCATCCCTGATTATAATCGCTCAACCATTGGTGGCTGTGCTTTCTGTTGCCTAGGCCCTAAGCTCTGGAATTCCCTCCCTAAACCTCTCCGCCTCTCTACCTCTCTTTCCTCCTTTAAGACGCTCCTTAAAACCTACCTCTTTGACCAAGCTTTTGGTCACCTGCCCTAATATCTCCTTATGTGGCTCGGTGTCAAATTTCTTGTCTTATAATCCTCCTGTGAAGCGCCTTGGGACATTTTACTACGTTAAAGGCGCTGTATAAATACAAGTTGTTGTTCAGAGACACCGCTTCATCTCAGCAACAGAATATCTCATTGAGCATTGCATGGAATAATCTCCTTTTTTTATAAAACCTCGTATCCTCTGAGCTAATGTGAGCAGCACCATGACAGATTTGCTATCCTGCGATAACAACGCGAAGCAGCCCGTTGCGAAACTGCTTTGCTCCATTATAAACTCTGGTTTTGATTTTACTTGCATCACTTGGCTCTTCTGGGGGAAAAATTCTGGGGAGATGTTGATTTGGGTAAAGCTGCATTTCCTCTTCGAAACAGTCATTCGTAAAAAAAGAAAATGCATAAATCAGTTCAGGACTGGTCAAATCGCCATTGTTCGGGGTTCAGAGACGATGAAAACTTTTGGTTCGGTTACTGTAAGCTCAGAAGAGTACTGAATCTCTCTGACTATCTAGCTTTAAGTATTGTTCCATGTTCTGCGCTGTGTCTCGCTTTAACCCACCAAATCATTTCACTTGATGTTGGAGGACTTTTTATCTTGCCCTGCCTCTCCATTTTGTTTCTATTAATAGCTGCCCTTCGACACAAAAATTACATAGAAGATAGGAGCAGGAGTAGGCCATTCGGCCCCTCGAGCCTGCTCCACCATTCGATGAGATCATGGCTGATCACCCAAACTCAGTACCCTGTACCTGCCCTCTCCCCATATCCCTTGATACCTTTAGCTTTAAGAAATATATCTAACTCATTCTTGAATATATTTAATGACTTGGTCTCAACTACCTTCTGTGGTAGAGAATTCCACAGGTTCACCACTCTCTGGGTGAAGAAATTCTTCCTCATTTCTGTCCTAAATGGCTTACCCGTTATCCTTAGATTATGACCCCTGGTTCTGGACTCTCCGACCATCGGGAACATCCTTCCTGCATGTAGTTTGTCCAGACCTGTCAGAATGTTATATGTTTCGATGAGATCCCCTCTCATTCTTCTATACTCCAGCGAGTATAAGCCCAATCGACCCAATCTCTCCTCAAATTATTCTTTTTTAAACAGCTGGAATACGCAGAGACCAATGTTCCCATGTCTGGAGGGCCCGTGCAGGCCGGTCACCGACTTTCTGAATGGACCGCGCACCCAAAAAAACAAGTTAGAGGGAACGTTGGCAGAGACTTTCCCCTTTTTGGACTTGGTTGCATTCTAATCCAGGTTCGCGAGGTGGAAAGACGGTTCCTTCCTGGGGAGGGATGCCAGGAGAGTCACTCTGTCCCACTCTCTCCAGTTCCATTGGGGTGGTCAGAGTTGCCCCCAAGCTACGATGTTCTGCAAACGGAACGCCAACCCTTTGTTGATATTTTCCTCTGTGTGTTTATTGACCTTGGGAATCCACCCAGCTCTGGGTGCTCAATAAAGTTAATTAGGATAGAAACGCTTTGCTTTGCTGTATTTACTGCTGCTCCTCGAGACGCAATTAATCATGGTTGTTTTCTCGAATCCCTATAGCACGTGACGCGATCAGTACCAAGCATCCCATGCTGAAGACTCGACCTTTGTCACAAGCATCTAGATCATCGAAGGTTAAGGCTAGAAGCTGTGCAGGTGAGAAAAGGACCGTAATTGCAGTCAATTAAGGCTTTCACAGTTTGCTGATTAAAGAGACAATTTAATAATCTGACCCACATTTGTCAAAAGAAAGCACGTAAAGCGAAGCTCACATTCTCCTGGCACAGGTCTGCTTGGTCCCTGCAGCGGTAGTTACTCATAGCTGATCAGGCTGTACTTACAAGTTAGGTTAAGCAATTATCAGACACGAGATTTTGTTTCTACTGCTTGTCTGCATTTTATGGGCTGTCACTAAAGAACCCGAATGTGTAGTCACCCCACCCCCCAGCTGCTTGGACTCTTGTCTTTTCATCGTATTTTCGGACCCCTGGATTCTTCTGCCCCCCGCAAACATGTTTTTAAATTTTTTTAACTAAATTAGTTGAGTGTTCGGTATTTGGTCACCATAACACCCCTCCCCAGCACCAGAACAAAAAGGAGCAAATGGTTTTCATTTATGAAGATAAATTGGCCTCAGTACCCCAGGCTTAGCGACGGGGGGTTACTCAGTCTGACCCAGGGTTCCTGTTCTTACTAATTGGTGATTGCGCTCTCTTCCCCAGCTGCTCTCTCCCTCTCCCTCTCTCTCTCTCTCTCTCTCGCTCTCTCTCTCTCTCTCTCCCTATATCACATTCTGGCTTGCCTCGTCTTTCTCTATTTTATCGATGCTGCTATTGATGCCAGTGATCTTCTGAAATATTCCTGACTTGGTCCTTCGAAGCACCAGCTACATTGTCCTATAGACTCTTCCTCCTCTCTACGTTCTTTTATGTATTGATATCAAGACTCGTCATAAAGACTCCAACCCTTGCCACAGTCTTCCCCAGGACATTAAAACTGTGGAACTCCTTACCTTCTCCAGTCCGCCCTTCCTCTGGCAACCTTTAGATTTTTTTAAACGCGGAATCATTAGGTCCTGATATACCTGGCCTTCTCTTTCACTCTCTTTTCAATCTTTCTGATATCACGCACAATAGACCTTGCGTCTCAGTACGGCTGAGGTACAGGAGCGCTGGTGAACAGAACTCCATCAGAGTCAGCACCTTCAGGAGAGGAAGCAAGAACGAAATAAAAGGATGGAGTTACATAGAATTATATAGAATTTCACAGCACACAGAAACAGGCCATTCAGCCCAACAGGTCTATTGTTGATGCTTCACACGAGCCTCCTCCCACCTCACATCTCCCCCCTCCCATCTCCCAACAACATTTCATCTGACACTACCAACACAGTTACAAGGGAAAAAATTACAGGACGACGGGGAAAGAGCAGGGGAGTGGGATTCATTGGAGAGCTCTACCAAAGAGCGGGCACACTGGGCCGAATGGCCTCCCTCTGTGCTGTATCATTCTATGATTCTAATCGAGGTTGTTAACCTTGAACTGTGTGTGTTAGTTTGGCTCCCTCGTACTACCAGGATCAATAACCGCTTGACAGGGGTCCGCAACACCCATACATTTTATGAGATTTGAAAACAAACCAGTAAGAGTGTCAATGGTTCTTTAGTCCTTGTTTATCTTTTAAAACAATATTAATGACAGCATCCATTAACATTCCGACAGGGGGAAAAGACTGTCGTCTTCTGAAATACGTGCATGTTTTAGCAACTAGCATTTCAGTCAGTATGCACGTCGAGAAAAACAAAACAGAAAATGCTGGAAACACTCAGCATGTCAATCAGCATCTGTGGCGAGAGGGAGGTAGGGATAAAGTTTCAGCTCGATGGCCTTTCATCAGACCTTGCTGAGTGCTTCAACAACAACAACAACTTGCATTTATACAGCGCCTTTAACATAGTGAAACATCCCAAGGCGCTTCACAGGAGCGATTATCAAACAAAATTTGACACCGAGCCACAAAAGGAGATATTAGGACAGGTGACAGCGGTAGGTTTTAAGGAGCGTCTTAAAAGGAGGAGAGAGAGGCGGAGAGGTTTAGGGAGGGAATTGCAGAGCTTAGGGCCCAGGCAGCTGAAGGCACGGCCGCCAATGGTGGGCCGATTAAAATCAGGGATGCGCAAGAGGCCGGAATCGGAGGAGCTTGAAGGGTCGGAGGAGGCTACAGACATAGGGAGGGGCGAGGCCAGGGAGAAATTTGAAAACAAGGATGAGAATTTTAAAATCGAGGCATTGCCAGGCCAGGAACCAATGTAGGTGAGCGAGCACAGGGGTGATGGGTGAACGGGACTTGGTACGAGTTCAGATATGGTCAGCAGAGTTTTGGATGAGCTCAAGCTTACAGAGGGTGTAAGGTGAGAGGCCGGCCAGGAGAGCATTGGAATAGCCAGCATTTCCTGTTTTTATTTCAGATTTCAAGCATCTGCAGTAAATTGGTTCATGGAGACTGGTGTTACTATGCACAGTGACACCTAGTGATTCGGGACAGAGGTGCAATAAACTGCATTCAGCCTGCACAGTGACACCTAGTGATGCGGGACACCAGTGCTATAAACTATATTCAGCAATGGATTACTGCGTGGCAGATAATCTCCCTTGCAATAGCATTTCTGTCACTTCTCAAGGTGCCCCTCGCTCTCTCATCACAGAATTGTATAATGTCCATTCAAAAAAAAACACACTGCTAATTTGCAGACCGATCCTCATGGGTGCTGAGAACAGGAAAAGTATGCAATATATTAGAGCAAACAGTATGCTACCAGTCTTGTGCTTAAGTGCAGTACTTGGTAAGACTGGTATTGCTGGTGAGTGTGAAACCTGCAATGATTGCTGTGCATAGACCCTTCTCTACCCATCGCAATACTGTACATGAAATTGCATTGAAATGTTGATGGGTGTGTCCAATAAAGAAAGAACTTGCATTTCTACAGCCCCTTTCATGACCTCAGGACGTCCCAAAGCGCTTTACAGCCAATAAAGTACTTTTGGAGTGTAGTCACTGTCGTAATGTAAGAAACGGGGCAGCCAATTTGCAGACAGCAAGCTCCCATAAACGGCAATATGATAATGACCAGATAATCTGTTTTTTTAGTGATGTTGATTGAGGGATAAATATTGGTCAGGACACTGGGGAGAACTCCCCTGCTCTTCTTCGAAATAGTGCCGCGGGATCATTTATGTCCACTTGAGAGAGCAGGCGGGGCCTCGGTTTAATGTCGCATCCGAAAGACGGCACCTCCGACAGTGCAGCACTCCCTCAGTACTGGCACTGGAGTGTCAGCTGAGATTTTTGTGCTCAAGTCTCTGGAGTGGGACTGAAACCTACAACCTTCTGACTCAGAGGCAAGAGAGAGAGAGTGCTACCAACTGAGCCACGGCTGACATATCAATAGATGACCAAATTAACCGTGTTTGAATTTGGATCTTGACGGAAACAATGAGCTGGAAATACAATAATTTGGAATAAATACCTTCCCTGTCTTCTGATCTGATCATCCCTTGATTTAATTATAAGGAACGTTCCATGGGGCCAGGCCTCACCGTCTCTGTGCAGCTTTCAGCATTTTTCGCTACATGATAGACTCGCCTCTCATTGCCCTGAACTTAGTCAAAGCTAGACATTCACAGCAGAGAGACCTGAAAGATAGGTTAACATTTCTGGCAAAGAGTCGAAAGTTAACCTCATCTTTCTCTTTCTGATGCCAATAGATGCGCACTTCTAGCACGATGCTTTAATTTCGAATTTGCAGCATTCATGATTTTTCTTTTTTAAGAAAACCTGATGTATTATCAGCTAGAAAGAAGAGTTTCATAATCAAGATAACTGCACTTTTCAAGCTACTCTTGAAATCATAGCTGCCATGATTCTATTGTGTGGACCGTGCTGTAATAATCCTGTCATTGAGCATTACATTAGAATTCTCTAGTGTACTGGAACTGCAAGGCAACAGTTGGTGCCGAAAGATAGGTAGCTTACATATTTCTCTGTGTCGGAAGTTGAATTATTTCTCCATAATTCCACTACTCCCAAATCAGCAGTTCACATTTGTGTGAGGCATTAATAAAAAATAGAATTTTATAGTTAAAAAGCTAGTGCCCGTCACGAACCTTTGGCTTTAATGTAACATCCACATTACTGCCTGGTTACAAGTTCACAGTTGCAGATTTAATTCTTCCATTTGTTCTCGTGGCGTGGGCGTCGCTGGCGAGGCCGTGCTTATTACTAATCCTTAGGTGCCCTGAGAAGGTGTTGGTGGTGGTGGGCTGCCTTGAACTGTTCTGATCCTTGTGCTCCCGAGGTGGCGTTCAGGCAGGGAATTCCAGGATCTTGATCCAGCGAGGTTGAGGGAATACCGGTTTATATGCCCCCGCCAGGATGGTGTGTGACTTGGAGTCGATTGTGTTCCCGTGACATCGCTGTCTTGCAATTCTCGGGTGGTAGAGGTCACAGGGTTGGGAGTTACTATCAAAGTAAGCTTTGTGAGATACTGCAATACTGATCCTGTAGATAATACATAAAGCAGCCAGAGTGCACTGGTGGTCGGCGGGGGTGGATGTTGAATCCGCACTGTTGCAGACCACAGCAGAAAATAACAATTAGCAATTGGTTATAATGCCTCATTAAAAACTGCTGTCTGAATGTTGCATTAAATTTAAAATCGCACACCACATTCCGCTCATAGATGCGCACAGCTAGAGTCTGGTCCATTTGAGTATTTATTATGCAAAGTGTGGGTTCACAGATAATTGCTCCGATCCTGTATTATTTGTGCCTGGTCTTTGAGAAGAGAAGTACTGCGGTGTTCCCATGATTTGGCGCTGAAAGGTCACTTCCGATTTGGCAATTTGTAACCGGTTAGTTAATAACGCATGGCAGATGTATTTATCCAGGGGCGGGGTGAGAATAAATTTGTATGTGCCCTCCTGCGTTTTACCTACCTCAGAAAAGTGAATGGTTATTTAAATAATTAAAAAAGGAGGGCGGGGTGAGATCTTTATTTTGCAAACTTCAGCAAAGCTGTGCGAGACGAGCAGGAGCAGACCGTGTGATATAACGCAACATGGAGTAAAGCGAGCAAAACTGATTTTTTTAAAAAGGCAGCGGGAAGAAAATGTACAAAACTAATCCTCTTGCTTTTTCAAATACACTCTAGCCTATTACCATGATAGATTTAGTAAGCTCGAAACGATAAAATATTGCTGTACTACAAAGAGATTATAAGATCACATTTTCCAAAGTAATTCTCACAAGTTTTATGAAGTGATTTACAAAAACCATGTAATTGAAAAGGAATGTAATTGTTTTAATGTGGTCATAACTGATGTGTATACTAGTATTAAACGAGCTGTTATCTGTGAGTTACTGTTCGTTCCCCATCAATATGCTGCTTGTGTTGTCAGTCGGGGAAAACATCCATTTGGCACATCTAATTCTCAGCTTTGAGGTATGCAGAATGTTTTTGTTTTATTAAAAAAAAAAAAAAAAAATCTTTCTTCTTCCACCTCTTTCTGTTTGTTTAGAATTTCTCCTACCTGCGAAGGAACGACCTCAGACGAGCGCCATGCTCGCTAGAAGGCTAGTCATTGGAGCCCTGGGTGTGAGAAGCAATCAAACCAAAGCGGAACGAGAGGCTGAGCGCAAAAAGCTGAAGGAAGCTAAGGGTAAGATGAACATTTCGAGACGGTTGGTGTTTTCAGGGTTGCAGCACCCCTCGGCACATCCTGTAACTACTGGGTGTCGGAGAGTGTGTGTGTGGGGTTGTGTATGGGGAGGGGGGGTGGTGTGGGTGTGTATGGGGGTCGGGGTGTGCTTGTGTGAGAGAGAGAGGTGAGGCGCATTTTACTGATCTACGAAGACATTCCGCCAGGTGTCAGATCAGTAACAGTGTTGAAACATGTTACATAAAGGTGATGATGTCTCTACAATTCGCCATGTAAAATAGCCCAGTGTCTTGTCAGCTTCAATCCCACAAGCCGTGCTTCCTGTGAGCCCGTGCTCCACTCTGTCTAGTGATCAAAATGCTGAAGAAGTTATTGCCAATAAAAGCGCTGGTATTGTTAAATTCATTAATCTTTGTGTACTATGTTAAATGGCTGCCTGTGAATTACTGCCCTGTGAATGCAATGACAGATATCCCATGCCCTCAGTATAATATATATAGGGTGTTATAATTTAGTGTAAGGCCTATCACTGCTGCACAACAAGACTGTACGTTTTATTTGCTAGGGAAAAACGTTTGCCAAATGTCATAATCTTGTGTTTTAATTAATCTTCCTATGCTATAAAGCAAAGATGCTCACCCAAACTCAGTGGCCATAATAGAGGCCAATATTAATGGAATGTAGCAGACTTCCAAGAGCAAAACCAGACTGCAACAATAATACATAATAATTAAATAATTAAATAAATAAATAAATAAATAAATAAACAAACAAACATGCATACATCCGGGCCCATGTGGTCGAATAGTAACAATCCTCACTATCTCATCTCGCACATGAAGAATGACCACTTGGGCCAGGTACCAGACGGCACCCAGTGCACAGGAAATATACGGCCAGCCAGTCAGCATCTGAAAAGAGAAAACATGGTGGATTGTTTCTCGTGCATGCCCCACACTCTTCGCCCCTCCATTGGCGGCCGTGCCTTCAGCTGCCTGGGCCCTAAGCTCTGGAATCTCCCTCCCTAAACTTCTCCGCCACTCTCTCCTCCTTTGAAGATGCTCCTTGAAACCTGCCTCTTTGACCCCTGTCTTAATATCTTCTTATGCGGCTCGGTGTCAAATTTTGTTCGATAATCGCTCCCGTGAAGCACCTTGGGACGTTTTTACTACGTTAAAGGCGCTATATAAATGCAAGTCGTTGTTAGAGACCCTTTCTCAGACATGGGATGAGGAAGTCGACCCTTTATAGGACTGACCCAAACTAAGTAGAGAGAGAAGAACATAGAGGGGTACGCACCATAGATTCAGGCTATAAAACGTCTTGGAGGGAGATGGTGAGGGGTTCCAGCCGCAACAGGAGAAAGGTGGCTGGTAATTTTGGCAGGAAAGTTAATTTTACTGATGGTGGGGTGGGGGGTGCATGCCCACACTTTGAGAGCATTGGCACAGGCCCTCTTGGCCCTTTGCCCCCTCTGCCAATCTTTGAGCACTGGATGCTGGGGCTCAACAGGTAGCATCCAGTGTTCAAAGAGCACAAACAATAGGAAACACGGCAGAAGATGCGTTTCCCTCAGTTGTATGCGTTCATCATTCGCCCGCCCACAGACGGGCCGCTTGCCCCAACGGGCCTGGCCCCTGCAATTTTTTTTCCCCACCTCCCTAGCATAGAGCCTCTGAGACGAGCTGTCGTCTCCCACTAGTGACCTAGCTGAGATCTGCTAACTCGGCACAGACCGAGGATTGAACCCGAGATCTTACTGGGCTCTACGGCTTGATCACTGAACCCAGTAACGCTCATTCATTTAACCACCACATGTTTAAATGAAGTCTCATTCCTCATATTTCCCCAATGTTGGCACCCTGTAACAAGTCGCGCACCCTGCTCCATTGCTTATTGATGATCCGTGTAAATAAAATTGTGTTCAATCTGTGGTGATCACATCGCAGTCGTGAATTGGCTGAAGGGTCGGTAACCAGAGGGCACAGATTTAAGGTGATTGGCAAAAGAACCAGAGGCGACATGAGGAAAATCTTTTTTACGCAATGAGTGTTTAGGATTTGGAATGCGCTGCCTGATAGGGTGGTGGATACAGATTCAATAGTAGCCTTCAAAAGGGAATTGGAGAAATAGTTGAAGGAGAAAAAATCGCAGGGATATGGGGAAAGAGCGGGGGGAGTGGGACTAACTGGATTGCTCTTCGAAAGAGCCAGCGCAGACTCGATGGGCCGAATGGCCTCCTTCTGTGCTATACTATTCTAGGATTTAATCCTTCAGTAAAGATGCTCACACATCAGCTACATGAGTCTCCCAGCTGCTAATGTTTACCCTGACATCCCGGGGGTGTGGGGTGGGGAGAGACTGGGAAATCGTCCCCAACAATTGCACTGTCTAACTGATCAAACTCTGAATAGCTGGGAGTGTCTTCTCGACTGTAATCTCATCTCACAGTTCATATAACAGTAATAAACCACTTGATTGTTTATGTGGTTTATTATATCGTCTAAAGCCCTCTCGTGAGACTACTGCCTTGTAGTCACTATCCTATTATCTATTGTCCTGTACTGTTACAAATAATTTTACCTAAAAATTTCAATGCTGATTTATCTCATAACTAAAGACAATAATCAAGTCTTTTTAAAAAAAAAAATCATGTTATTTAATGACGTGCATTTTGTTGGACTGGGGTATTTTAAATTCAAATCCTGATATCGAATGCATGATGTACATGTGCTTTCACACAAGGTGACGCATATTCGTATGCCATGTGCATATAAACACACGAGCTAATTTATATCCAAACCTTCAAATGTTCAATCAAGTTGCCAAGGGCAAAATAGATACTTGTAATATTTCCCTCAACTCTTACACTGCCATTCAAATCCACGCCCTCACCCTTTCGCAATAAGACTTTTATCCCGCAGTAGAAAATGTCCATTTTTCTTCTGCTGAAAGGAGGAGTCGGGGATTAATTTTGCTTCAGAGAGACAATAGAGGTCAGTAATAAAAGGGTCGTTTTTAAGAAATAAATTCCTTGCTGAAACCAAATAAAGCAGTACCAGATGGAATGCGTCCAAGAGTACTTAAATAAATGAGAATAGAGGCATGGGATAGTGTGATGGGAATTTTATATAGCTCATTGGGCATGGGAGCTGTATAGTCACTGATTCCAAACTTTAAGAAAGGTTAAAGGGGTGATCTTGTGAACTGTGTGCTTGTTAACTTAGAAATCTATATGGTGGGGAAGGAAACAATGGAGTCTGTTAAAATGTGTTGAATATCTGCAAAGACAATAATTGCAAACCACACGTGGATTTAAGAGGGGCCCAAATGTATTGAGCCACGTTCGAGTTGGTGCTGGTGATAATGTGTCTTGATATTAAATATCTTGACCTTCAAAAAGCATTTGATAAGGTCCTTAACAAGAGGATTGTGACCCTACTGAAAGCTCGTTGGGTGGGGGGGGGAAGTAACGAATTGGGTGGGGAACAAGAAATAAGCAATGGTCTTTAGTAATAGTTCTAGTGGGGAGCATAGTGTCTTTATGGGATTGGTCCTGGGAATCCTGCTCATATTTTTTATAAATTATCTGGGAGACTATTCTAAGTAAAACGTTTACATTTACAAGGTTATTGAAGGACAGAATATTTTGAGGAAAGCGATGAAACCCAAAAGAGGTCTACAGAGAAGAGTCAGCCGACCAGATGAGTAGCAGATGGGAGCGAGGTTTTTCTAAAGTGCAGGGGGGCTGTAATTGTAAGCCAAGGAATCCAAGAACTAAATGTATTGTAAGGAAGGGGTAATAACTTCACACTGCAACTTCTGGATTAGACCGTGAATAGGTGAGGTAAATGCAGACTCTGCTACGTTCAAAAGAGAAGACCGATTATTAATTTGGCTTGGAGGAGAGGAAAAAGGGCTTGATGCTCAGGTAAAAAAAAAATTGCTGGAAATCTGAAACAAGACAGAAAATTCTGGAAATGCATAGATCACAATCACCCCAAAACAAATGGATGAGCGGTTTATCTTCAGGTTTAAGATAAAGATTGAGAAGGACATAAGTAATGGTCAGCATGGATTTCAAAAGGGAAAGTCTTGCTTGACCAACCTCATTGAATTTTTTGAAGAGGTAACAGAGAGAGTAGACAATGGTAATGCAGTAGATGTAATTTATCTAGATTTTCAAAAGGCCTTCGATAAGGTACCCCATAATAGACTGATGAACAAGGACAGAGAATGCGGAGTCAGGGGACAAGTAGCAGAATGGATTGCTGGCTGGCTTCAGGACAGAAAGCAGAGAGTAGGAGTAAAGGGTAGCTATTCACAGTGGCAGAAGGTGGGTAGTGGTGTTCCACAAGGATCAGTGCTGGGACCACTGTTGTTCACAATTTACATCAATGATTTAGACTTTGCAATCAAAAACACAATTTCTAAATTTGCGGATGACACCAAATTGGGGGGCTAGTCAATACTGAGGATGACTGCAACAAATTACAGGAGGACATTAATAAACTTGCAGAATGGGCATATAATTGGCAAATGAAGTTCAACACAGATAAATGTACGGTATTACATTTTGGTAGGAAGAATAGGGAGGTCACTTATTACTTGGAGGGTGCGAGCCTAGGTGGGGTAGAGGAACAAAGGGATCTCGGAGTACAAATACACAAATCACTAAAAGTTGCGACACAGGTTAGCAAGGCCATTAAAAAAAAGCAAACCAAGCACTAGGGTTTATTTCTAGAGGTATAGAATTGAAAAGTAGGGAAGTTATGCTAAACCTGTATCGAACCTTGGTTAGACCACACTTAGAATACTGCGTACAGTTCTGGTCGCCATATTATAAAAAGGATATAGAGGCACTGGAGAGGGTGCAGAGAAAATTTACACAGGTGATACCAGAAATGTGAGGGTATACATATCAGGAAAGGATGAACAGGCTGGGTCTCTTTCCTCTTGAAAAAAGAAGGCCTGAGGGGTGACCTAATAGAGGTCTTTAAAATGATGAACGGTTTCATTACAAGAGGATTTGAGTACAGGAGTAAAGAAGTCTTACTCCAATTATATAGGGCCTTGGTGAGACCACACCTGGAGTACTGTGTACAATTCTGGTCTCCTTACCTGAAGAAGGATATACTTGCCATAGAGGGAGTGCAACGAAGGTTCACGAGATTGATTCCTGGGATGGCGGGACTGTCGTATGAGAAGAGATTGAGTAAACTAGGCCTGTATTCTCTTGAATTCAGAAGAATGAGAGGGGATCTCATTGAAGCGTACAAAATGATTACAGGGCTTGATAGGGTGGATGCTGGGAGAATGTTTCCCTTGGCTGGGGAGTCTAGAACCAGGGGCCACAGCCTCAGGATAAAGGGTAGGCCATTCAGGACTGAGATGAGAAGAAATTTCTTCACACAGAGGGTGGTGAATCTTTGGAATTCTCTACCCCAGAGGGCTGTGGAGGCTCAGTCATTGGGTATATTCAAAACCGAAGTCGATAGATTTCTGACTAGTAAGGGAATCAAGGGATATGGCGATAAGGCCGGTGAATGGAATTGAGGCAGAAGATCAGCCATGATCTCATTGAATGGCGGAGCAGACTCGAAGGGCCGAATGGCCGACTCCTGCTCCTATTTCTTATGTTTTGATAGAGTGGATACAGAGAGAGTGTTTCCACTGGTGGGGAAGAGCATAACTAGAGGCCATCAATATAAGATAGTCACCAAGAAATCCAATAGGGAATTCAGAAGAAACTTCTTTACCCAAAGAGTGGTGAGAATGTGGAACTCGCGATAAGTATAGATGCATTTAAGGGGAGGCTGGACAAGCCTATGAGGGAGAAGGGAATAGAGGGTTATGCTGATAGATTTAGATGAGGAAAGACGGGAGGAGGCTCGAGTGGAGCATAAACGCCGGCATGGACTGGTTGGGCCGAATGCTCTGTTTCTGTGTCGTATATCCTATGTAAAACAAAGACCAAAGTAATAAATTGGAATAAAAGCTGATTTTAAGGGGATGAGAATGGAACTAAGGAAAATAAACTTGAAAAATTTACTGACAAACAAAGAAATAGAAGAGCAGTGGGAAACATTTAAAATGGTGATCAATAGAGTCCAGGAGAAATATATTCCACTAAAAACCAAGCACGAACAAACCAGTAATGACACACCACGGATGAATAAAGAAATAAGGGCAAAATTGAAACTAAAGGAAAAGCCATACACTAAGTACAGAGACAACAAAGGAGCGGATGACAAAAGGGAATACGAAAAGGTTAAGAAAGAAGTCAAAATGCAATTAGGAAGGCAAAGAGAAACTACAAAATTAAATTAACAAGGAATATAAAAAGAAATAGTAAAATATTCTACAGACACATTAATAACAAGAAAAATCAGGATAGGGATCGGGCCACTAAGAGATGCACACGATATGGTAATGACAGTGAAATGGCAGAAATATTAAATAATTACTTTGGTATTTACCAGGAGACTAACATGGTGGTCATGACATTAGAAGAAAAGATTTAAAAAGATATAAAGACATCTAAGATAGAAAGGGGGGAGATAATTGATAAAACTAATCAAACTTAGAGAAGATAAAACCCCTGGTCCAGATGGATTGCATCTGCACATATTAAAAGAAATTAGGGAAGAGATAGCAGAGGCATTATTACATGTATATAAAAATTAATTAGAAAAGGGAATAATGCCAGAGGACTGGCGGACAGCTAATGTGTTCCGATATATAAAAAGGGAGATAGAACAAGCCCAGGGAACTAGAGACCAATTAGCTTAACATTGGTGGTAGGAAAGATAATGGAATCCTTAATCAAAGATGTAATAGAAAAGCATCTACAAACTGAAAATAAAAGAAAGTGTAGTCAGTGCGGATTCCAAAAGGGAAGGTCATGTTTGACCAATCATATTGAATTCTTTGAAGAAGTAACAGAAAAGGTAGATAAGGGTAATGCAGTAGACGTAATATATTTGGATTTCCAAAAAGCCTTCGATAAGGTACCGCCTAGTAGATTAATGACTAAGGTCAGAACATGTGGAGTCAGGGGACAAGTAACAGAATGGATAGCAAGCTGGCTACAAAACAGAAAACAGAGTAGGGATTAAAGGTAGTTACTCAGATTAGCAAATGGTGGGAAGTGGTGTTCCACAAGGATCGGTGCTGGGACCACTGTTGTTCACCATTTGCATAAACAATTTGGACTCTGGAATCGGAAGTACAATTTCAAAATTTGCCGATGACACCAAATTGTGATGGGGGGTGTAGTTAATACAGAGGAGGACTGCCACAAATTACAGGAAAACATTAATAAACTTGCAGAATGAGCGTGTGATTGGCAAATGAACTTCAATATAGGTAAGTGTGAGGTAATACATTTTGGTAGGAAGAATAAGGAGGCCACATACGCCTTGGAAAATAAGTGTCTAAATGGGGTAGCGGAACAGAGGGATCTGGGGGTACACATATGCAGATCATTAAAAGTAGCGATGCAGGTTAATATGGCGATTTAAAAAAAAAAACACAGCACTGGGGTTCATTTCCAGAGAGATAGAATTGAAAAGCAGATAGTGTATGTTAAACTTGTATAGAGCCTTTGTTCTGGTCTCCATATTATACAAAGGATATAGAGGCACTGGAGAAGGTGCAAAAAAGATTTGCTAGAATGATACCAGAACTGAGAGGTTATACCTATCAGGAAAGATTGAACAGGCTGGGGCTCTTTTCTCTAGAAAAGAGAAGACTGAGGCGGTGACTTGATTGAGGTTTTCATATGAAAGGGTTTGATAGGGTAGACGTAGAGAAGATGCTTCTACTTGCGGGCGAGACCAGAACTAGGGGCCATAAATATAAGATATATCATAAACTAATAAATCCAATAGGGAATTCAGGAGAAACTTCTTTACCCAGAGAGTGGTTATAATGTGGAACTCGCTACCACAGGGAGTGGTTAAGGCGAATAGCACAGATACATTCAAGGGGAAGCTAGATAAATACATGAGGGAGAAAGGAATAGAAGGTTATGTTGATAGGGTGAGATGAAGAAGGGTGGGTGGAGGCACGTATGGAGCATAAACACCGGCATGGACCTGTTGGGCCGAATGGCCTGTTTCTGTGCTGTAAATTCTTTGTAATTTGTAATAGTTCAGGTGTAGGTACTTCATCAGATCTAAAGGAGGTTCCATACCCAAAGCTTTGACCTTTCTTTTCTCCCTTTGAGTGCTGGCAGGCTTGATGCATATTTCCAGCGTTTTCTGTTGCCAAGATACAGGGAAGAGAAAAGGAGTAAAAACTGTTAAGTGATCTAAAAATTCATTGAGTTTGATGGGCCAAATGTTCATGTAGTTAAGCACTGTGACTCTTAGTGATGAGTGCAAATTAGTTTCTTGAGCAGATAAATTGCAGCTAACATGATTGAGCAGGTTTCATAGCCTGTGTATGAATGTCAGTGGGTTATTTTTAACCTAGAATAATGCTGTGTAAACTTAATTTTGCATGGTTGTCAATGATGGGATTATAGAGTGGGAACATTGGATCATTATACGTGTGTTTCACTGGGAAAGGGACATTTTCCACTTGACTTATCCAGTCATCTTCCCCTTCGAGACATTTATTACATAGCAGGCCATAACAACAAATACTTGTATTTATATAGCGCCTTTAACGTAGTAAAACATCCCAAGGCGCTAGAAGTTGGTTTTAAAGAGCGTCTTAAAAGAGGTGAAGAGGCAGAGCGGTTTAGGGAGGGAATTCCAGAGCTTAGGGCCTTGGCAGCTGAAGGCACGACCGTCAGTGGTGGAGCGATTAAAATCAGGAATGCTCAAGAGGCCAGAATTAGAGGAGTGCAGATATCTCGGTTGTTGGGGGGGGGGGGGGGGGGGGGGGGGGGGGGGGCCGGAGGAGATTACAGAGATAGGAGGGATTTGAAAACAAAGATGAGAATTTTTAAATTGAGGCGTAGCTTAACCGGGAGCCAATGTAGGTCAGCGAGCACAGGAGGGTGAACGGGACTTGGTGCGAGTTAGGACACGGGCATGCTAACCCCCTCCTGCCTGAGGATTGCCATCTCCTGCCTCCCTGTTGCTGGATAATTCCCACCATGTCTCTTGCTCTCTCTGGTGAGGATAATAAAGGAAGGGATAACTATGGAGTTGAGGACATCTACAGTATTCATAGCAGTAGCAAAAGATCTGTATTAAAATATAAGCTTGCAAATCCCACAGCAAAGCGAGTTGTGAAGAAAAGAAAAAAGAGGAATACAGAAAAGAAAGAAAGACGGGGCTGGTGGTGGTGAAATTTGGGCGGTTTCGCCAACGGGCAGCCGATTCATGATGCCCAGATGGCAAATTGAAAACCTCTCTCTCTCAATCCTCGCAAGCACTTCCTCCATTGGTGTGGTATCAGTGTTCACTATCAAACGAAACAAACCAAATATAGTTAGTAAAAGAATGTTTATTCTTGGTAACATGTTTATGAGACACTAGCTGCACCCTCCTTACTGCAGTGCGGTGCCCTCCTTGTTACCGCGATTGCCTCTGTTTACATTTTGCTCAGCACTGGATGAAGCCACTGGGCAGATTTGCATGGATCAAAGCGCTGCCCTTTTTGACTTCTGAGGGTTCTGAGCTGTCTTATTTATAACATCGAGTCGCAGCTTCTCGCTGGATTGGTTTGGTTCTCACCTTACTCCTCAAATATGCTTGATTTTACACTATAGATTAGCTGCCTGCAGCCTACATGTGTGAATATTTGATCAGGAGAAACTGTTTCCAGTGGCAGGAGGTTCGGTAACCAGAGGACACAGAGCTAAGATAATTGGCAAAAGAACCAGAGGGGAGATGAGGAGACATTTTTTTTTTACGTAGAGTGTGGTTATGATCTGGAATGCGCTGCCTGAACTTACATTCCCACCCAGCTTTGTATCATCAGCAAACTTGGATATATTACATTTGGTCCCCTCGTCCAAATCATTGATATAGATTGTGAATAGCTGAGGCCCAAGCACTGACCCTTGCGGTACCCCACTAGTCACAGCATGCCAACCCGAAAATGACCCGTTTATTCTCTGTTTTCTGTCCGTTAACCAATCCTCAATCCATGTCCGTATATTACCCCCATCCCATGAGCCCTAAGTTTGTTTCATAACCTCTTGTGTGGCACCTTCTTGAATGCCTTCTGAAAATCCAAATATACCACATCCACTGGTTCCCCCTTATCTATTCTGCTAGTTACAACCTCCAAAAACTCTGAACAGATTCGTCGAGCATGATTTCCCTTTCATAAATCCGTGTTGACTCTGCCCAATCCTATTATTATTTTCTAAGTGCCCTGTTACCACGTCCTTAATAATAGATTCTAGCATTTTCCCATAATATTTACGCAGCCGCCCCCAATATCAGCGAGTTTATCCAAGTGAGAAACTGAGCTAGGCTTGATCCTCTACTTAGTTACCTGATCCCAGCCGCAGCGGCAGGAGTGAGACAAGTCTCAGCTGGAGGCAGACACAGACAGGGCTCCTGCTGCTGCTGACTGCTGCTCAACCCCTGCTAGAATGACGAGTGTGGGTGCTGACTGATTTTTTTTTCAGTATGGTGTTTCAAATGTAAAAACCCATTATCGTGTTTTGATTTTCCATACCAAGCTACCGAGAAATACGCAGGGGTAGAAATTGATTCCCCTCTTTTCTCCATTGGGACATATCCCATTGCTGAAGTTTAGAGGGCTTAGGTGCTGGTTAATGCCCAAGTGTGTGCAAAGGCACTGCTGAAGTTGAACCAGCTAAAACCTTGCCGCTAACCACAGGAACCGGTAAGATTCACACAGCGTGTCCAACCGCGACCACCAAGATGCTGGGCTTGTGAGATTTGGACACGAGTTGGAAGAGTCACGGCTCCCAGTAACTGGTTATATGATCTGGGATGCACTATCTGAAAGGGTGGTGGAAGCAGATTCAATAGTAACTTTCAAAAGGGAATTGGATAAATACTGGAAAAGGAAAGATTTCCAGGGCTATGGGGAAAGAGCGGGGTGTGAGACTAATTGGACGGCTCTTTCAAATGCTGGCACAGGATGATGGGCCGAATGGCCTCTTTCGGTGCTATAAGATTCTATGATAATCAACATCTGAAATGTGTGCTGCAATGGTGTCCCTTCGTTAGTTTATTGGTTTCTATATTTGAAAATTGTAAGTTTAAAAAGTTGAAAAGATACTGACTATCTTTAAATCTATCATATATTGATGCGGAGACACAGGAGAGCAACACTCAAGCGGGGGCCGGTGACCTCCAAGCACCATGTTCCGCATTTTAATTTGCAAGTGTGCTCGGGGGTGTTTGTGGCAGGTAGGAAGGAGCCCGGCGTTCACTCCTGCCTCTGGCGGCCACTCTTGGGGCGCAGGTACCGCCCAAGACCTCGTCAGAGGCATCCAGTCCGTCTCCTTTATGTCATGAGGTGTTGGCGGTGGTAATAGTACCACCTTCCTGCCACCAGCAGCATGTCATCAATACAGAAACATTTTAATTGAAGAAAGAAATAACATTTCTGTAGCGCCTTTCACGACCCCCGGACCTCCCAAAGCGCTTTACAGCCAATGAAGTACTTTTGAAGTGTAGTCACTGTTGTAATGTAGGAAACCTGGCAGCCAATTTGCACACAGCAAGCTCCCACAAACAGCAATGTGATAAGAACATAAGAAATAGGGGCAGGAGTAGGCCATTTGGCCCCTCGAGCCTGCTCCGCTATTTAATGAGATCATGGCTGATCTGAACTTGGGCTCTGCTCCATTTCCCTGCCCGCTCCCCATAACCCATCACTCCCTTATTGTTCAAAAATCTGTCTATCTCCACCTTAAATATATTCAATGACCCAGCCTCCACAGCTCTCTGGGGCAGAGAATTCCACCCTCTGATGTAATATTTACGACCCCCTGAGAGAAGAAATTCCTCCTCATCTCAGTTTTAAATGGGCGACCCCTTATTCTGAAACTATGCCCCCTAGTTCTAGATTCCCCCATGAGAGGAAACATCTTCTCTGCATCTACCTTGTCGAGCCCCCTCAGTAGCTTATATGTTTCAATGAGATCACCTCTCATTTTTCTAAACTCCAATGAGTATAGGCCCAACCTGCTCAACCTTTCTGCATAAGTCAACCCCCCTCATCTCAGGAATCAACCTTGTGAACCTTCTCTGAACTGCCGCCAATGCAAGTATATCCCTCCTTAAATGATAATGACCAGATCATCTGTTTTTAGTGATGTTGGTTGAGGGATAAATATTGGCCAGGACACCGGGGAGAACTCCCCTGCTCTTCCAATAGTGCCATGGGATATTTTGCATCCATCTGAGAGGGCAGACGGGGCCTCGGTTTAACGTCTCCTCCGAAAGACGGCACCTCTGACAGTGCAGCACTCCCTCAGCACTGCACTGGGAGTGTCAGCCTAGATTATGTGCTCACGTCTCTAGAGTGGAACTTGAACCCACGACCTTCTGACTCAGAGGCGAGATTGCTGCAAAAGGCAAAATACTGCGGATGCTGGAAATCTAAAATATAAACAGAAAATGCTGGAAATACTCAGCAGGTCAGGCAGCATCTGTGGAGAGTGTGCGACCACTGAACCACGGCTGACATACAAAAAAATAATTTGGCTCTGTCTTTAAGGTAACTCCCTGCTTCAAGTTCTGCCGGATAATGTACAGCAAATGCCCATTTTCGGTCTCGGGTTTGATGAACGCCTCCTATTCCTCTGGGATCAGCAGTGTCTCATCCAGATTCTGCTGCCACGAGCGAGATGTGACTTCCCCACAGTATTATCTCGAGCAAGTCTGCTGCAAACTGCAGCCTTGATTTACAGCTACAGCCACTAGATGAGGCTGTGCTATAAGATTTACCTGCACTACCCAATCTCGCAAAGGCTTTAAAAAAAAATCGAATCAAAATTAATCTTTGGCGCTTGTGAAGATAATTTATTTTTTATATTTATGTAGAACTGAATCGGAAAGGTATTTATCTATCTGGCTTCCTCTCCCTGAAGTTAAATAAATCTTTATATTGCTCAGTGAGAAACTTTTGGTTTTAGAAATGTGAGTTCATTTCAAGTCCATGCTTGACTGATTTTCTTTTGTTAAAATTTTATTTCTATTTAACTTTGTTATATTTCTTGCTTTTTGACACAAAGGCAATATTATCTGTCTAATATATTTTAAAAAATTTGACCAGGCACACATCCTGCCAACTTTTTCCAGTATAAGTTCCACGGTTCACATTAATAATGCAGACTCCCTCTGTAGACTTGCAATGTTATAATTGAACCCTTGCCCAGTGCAGAGCGCCACCAATGGCAGAGCGCCTAATTACAGCATGACAAAGTTTACATAGGCAGTTTCCATTATAAATGTAGACATGGGAATTCATATGGAAATATAAAATTAAGGACAGAATGTATGACTTCAAAATGGAGACTGAATTATATCTGCGTGCCCTGCTCCAATTATCCCCCACTCTCTGACCCCTCTTCACCTGAGGACTACACTCTGTCTTGACTCCCATGTGTAATATCATGCAAGATCGACTAGTATAACTTTTCAAAAAGTATTTCTCAGTATTGCCAAGACTGATATATCATAAGCAATTGTCTTGTTTGCTCTCTCTTTCATCAAATTGTTTCTCTCTCCGCTGCTGAAAACACTGATTTCTTGTTGGAGTATGGTTCCACAGGTCTTAGTCTCTCTCACTCACTTATTCCCTCCCTCTGCCGCGCCCTCCCAGTGGTCTCAGCACTGATCCTTGTGGAACACCACTTCCCACCTTCTGCCACTCTGAATAGCTACCCTTTACCCCTACTCTCTGCTTTCTGTCTTGAAGCCAGCAAGCTATCCATTCTGCTACTTGTTCCCTGACTCCGCATTCCCTGACCTTATTCATTAGTTTATTATGTGGTACCTTATCGAAGGCCTTTTGAAAATCTAGATAAATTATATCCACTGCATTACCCTTGTCTACTCTCTCTGTTACCTCTTCAAAAAATTCAGTTCGGCTGGTGAAGCAAGACTTTCCTTTTGAAATCCATGCTGACTTTATTGTTATATTTTTTATTTCTAGATGTTCTTCTATTTTCTCCTTTAGTGGGGATTCCATTATTTTTCCTACCACCGATGTTAAGCTGACTGGCCTATAATTCCCTGGACATGTTCTATCTCCCTTCTTAAATATAGGTATTACGTTAGCTATCCGCCAGTCCTCTGGCACTACCCCCTTTTCTAACGAATTGCTAAATATGTGTAGTAATGCCTCTGCTATTTCTTCCCTAGATTCTTTTAAAATGCGCGGATGTAATGCGTCTGGACCAGGGGTTTTGAGTTTCATTAGTTTATTTAGTATATCTCCTCGTTTTATTTTAAATGCAGTTAACTCATTACTAATCTCATCATCCGATGTCATCTCCACCTGTTCTATCTCCCTGGTAAATACTGAAGCAAAGTAATTAGTTAATGTCTCTGCCTTCTCTCTATTGCTGCCTGTGGTGTTATCCTCTCCATCCCTTAGTGGCCCTATTCCCATCCCAACCTTCCTTTTTTTATTTATGTGCGTGTAAAATATTTTACTATTTTGTTCATGTTCCTTTTTTTTAATCAGTGCTTCATATTGTGCAGGATCATTACACTTAAAATGGACACTTGGTGCAAAAGTCACTAGTCCCATTGCGCTTGGCCTATAAACACCTGCCGAAAAACGACAGTATTCTCACCCCTGCATAGTGCTACCCAAATGTCTACAGATCCAGCTTTTTGTGGTGAACAAGGGTGCAAAAGCAAATGAGATCACTTTTCAGGCCACTCCTTTCAAAACTGAAAGACCCAAGCATCTCAAATCTTTTCTCATAACTGAAACCTTTGATGCTAGGCTTCAGCCTCAAGGGCTCATCTCTGCAACGTCCCCAATGCTAGAATATCTTGCTTGGACACTACTTGAAGTGTGATATGCCCAAAATGCTATACAATTTGACCCTCAACAACTGGATTGGCATTGATTGCTGCTCTGCCTTGGTTGGACATGTTGAGCATGGAGTCTACTAAAGTCCCTTTCAACTTCATCCGTAGCTATTTCAGCACGATTCATTGCCATAAATGTCGCCCACTTACGTATTTTGACCCACTCATTTTGCAATTTTCTGAGCTGTCTCCTCTGATTTCAGTCCCCCTCCTAGTTCGGTATCTTCTCCCAAGTTTCTGTAGCAGTCATTCATATAAATTAGAAACAGTAGTGGTTCCTGGGGCAACCTCCCCCCATGCTCACATAACTCTCTCAAACGCCCATTGTTTTCTACCCTTCAGCCAATTTCTTATCCATTTTCAGGGTTTACTCTAAAGCCCACAGCCTTAAGTTTAGCTAAGTATTTGGATATTAAGGGAATCAAGGGATACAGGGATAATGCGGGAAGGTGGAGTTGAGGTCGAAGATTAGCCATGATCTTATTGAATAGTGGAGCAGGTTCGAAGGGCCGAATGGCCTACTCCTGCTCCTAATTCTTATGTTCTTATGTTCTAAGTAGTCTTTTGTGTGAAGCTTTTGGAAGTCTAGGTACAGCATGTCATGGGGCTTTCCAAAGCCCACTATTGGGACGTTACTTCTTCAAAGAAGTCAAGGAGGTTGAGCAGGCAAGATCTCCACCTTCTGAATCCTTGTAATTCTTCCTGTTTTTCCACCGTCTACAGATTTCAGCTCACGTAATGGAAGAACGATGACCCAAAAGACCAAAGATATAGAAATGTTACTGATATTCGGCTTGGCCCAATTATTAGGTTTAAACCGTGGCAAATTGCAATATAAAAACATTTTTTATTCAAAGTGCGTATTTTTCACTCTCGGTAAATGACTAACTCACTGTTCTTCCAATGTTCCATCTTTTCAGTGTTCATGCTGAATGTATTCAATCCACTGCCAAATTTCCAACCGGAGGCAATTAAGTTGAGAAACCTTACGATTTTTGTGCATGAAGTATGCTTTTGATGTGTGTTTGTTCAGGCTAAATAGATGAATGGTTCAAAGATTTGCAAACTGATTACTTTTATTTAGAGCTATTTACCATATCCAAGCATAAAATTTGGGGAAATGTAATTTTTGTGTTGATTAACACTCGGTTGCACACTGAGAGCTTTGCAACTCAACAACCTGGAGTAACATGCTTAATTCTGCTGAATAGACTGCCTCAAGCTCAATGAAAGTGGGAGCTGGATGGATTTCTACTTAGGGAGGGAGTGCTGCACTGTCGGAGGTGCCGTCTTTCGGATGAGACGTTAAACCCCGTCTGCTCTCTCAGATGGACGCAAAAGATTCTGTGGAGCTATTTCGAAGACGAGCACGGGAGTTCTCCCGGTGTCCTGGGGCCAACATTTATCCCTCGATCAACATCCTTAGAAATCAGATCATCTGGTCATTATCACATTGCTGTTTGTGGGAGCTTGCTGTGTGCAAATTGGCTGCCGCCTTTCCCACATTACAACAGTGACTGCACTTCAAAAAGTACTTCATTGGCTGTAAAGCACTTTGGGACGTCCTGAGGTCATGAAAGGCGCTATAAGAAAGAAAAATAAGAAAGGTTTGCAATTATATAGTGCCTTTACAAATGCAAGTCCTTCTTTCTGCCGAACAAGTCTTGGTGTTAAAGTGTGAGTAAGGGAGACTGCAGCAATGTAGAAAGGAGAGAGTGCGATCAAATTAATGGACGAATAGGAATCTCCAATTAACACTTGTATAAAGACATTGCAGTTCTGGCACTAGGCCTATGCTAGCAACACCACGATCATAAGTGCAAGGTTCTGTTTTTAAACTAATTGCACTAACTTTGTAATGAGCTCTCTGAATGAGGTCAGGATAGCTGCGGAGGGAAGGAACTATCAGACTGGTTCAGTGTTTGGCGCTCATCTGAAGCAGGGTGGAGTACTGCGGGGGAACTTAATCTGCACCAAAACAGTATGCTGATTGACGTAAGAAAACTACTAGGCACTTGGTCTCAGCGTTAAACAAAGCTTTAATCAACTGTTTTTCAACATGGAGATCTAGTTGTGTCCTTCACTAGTTCCTGTTAAAGAATGTCCTGAGCAAGCTGGGCCTATGCCCGAGTATTTATACTCTCCCTGGACAGCGCCACCAGCAGGCCGCCCAGTATTATTTCATAAGTCATTTCCACATGAATGACAAGATTCATGTCACTGATGGATTCGAAGTACCCTGGGCATCCCTCTCCTGTGTGTGTTCCTACGGGCTATGATTGACCTGGAAATACTAGCTGCTGAGCTGACACCATGTATAAAAAGTAGAAAATTTCTTCCATCGCCAGCAGTGACAATACCTCGCACCGGATGCAAAATCTGTACCTACCCGTTCTGAGACAAATCTGTCGTACTTCAGGTCTCGCACCTTTTCACACATTCAAAATAGTGTCGCACTTGTGTGAAAGTTAGCTAGTTTAAAATCTACAGACAAACTCTCCAGCAACACAAAATATCTTCTAATTGACCTCAGGATGTTGCTAAGAGCAATTAGCCTCAAATTGACCTCTGGTTGTTACAGTAATTAGACCCTGTGGCCTTAAAGGGTTGAGCCAGTTGCCCATTGTCACCACAATAACGCATTGTGTGTTACAGGATCTAATTAATGCCCCAGCTAAGAATTATTTTTAATGATTTATATTGATTTTTCCAGCTCTGAGCTAACATCTTCTCCGCTGAGTAATTTTTCTTTTAACCTTCTTGTATTGTCAAGTGGAGATAAAACCATTCCATTATTCAGCCAAAATCCAACCTAAGTTGAATGAAGCACAAACCATGTTAATTTTAATCGGGGGCACTGGTCACTGAATAAATCCAATTGTGTTTTTATCACATGGCTTTTTGGGGATCATGTTTCCAGCATGATCAGGAGTACTGGCCATTCAGTCCGTCGAGCCTGCTCTGCCATTCTATTAGATTGTGGCTGATCTGTACCTCAGCTCCATATCCCTTGATGCCCATTCTACAATTCCCTCCATTTTTTCTGTGAAGCACTGGCTTTGGTTTTCACCAATCCACCCTCTGGCATGGATCTCTGGCTAATGCCAGTTTCAGTGGTGTAACCCAAGTCACCAGCATTCTGGGCACCGTTGTAAATTTTTCTTTGTGAATCCTATTTGACCCTGACCATGTGCTTTCCATCACCACGACCGCCTTACTTCCACCTCCAAAGCATCGGCCGTCTCCGCCCCTGCCTCAGCTCGTCTGATGCTGAAGTAATCGTTGTTGCTTAAAACCTGTTCGTGAAACACTGGCTGCTGAGTTGACCTTGGTGGCAACTAACCTTTCTAGGCAAGCTGACTGCACTCCAAACCGTGCTAGTAGATTTATAAGCCCACGGGGTCTTTTTTATGTGAACATCACCGCACTTGTGACGGAAGATCTCAACCGAGCCAGCTGGCTTCCGTTCAGAGTATTCGTCTACTCACGGAACTGACTTGTTTAACTGAGGGAACCATGAACACCTGCATTTAGTCTGTTTTGTGGTGGCTTTTGATGGCTTTGATCAGAGTGTCTTAATATTTATGGCAGGGAAGCCATTCAAAAAGAATTCAGTGGTTTTATGAAATGTTCCAAGCTAGGCTGTTGCTTGACTTTAGAACTTGTTTGTTTAAACTCGGCCATATCCCCTTCCAATCTTAAGCAGCACTGTCTGTTTTTTCTGCTACTCCTAGCATGTACTGTTGGCTCAGAGCATTAGTGTTTATGAAGGGTCATTTTATTGTTAATTCTTCCAACATTTCTGGGTATTGTTCTAGTTTTGCAATATGTTGGACGTGATTGGATTAGGCGGGGAAGGCCCAGAATCACGATAAGGGGTGTGTTTCTTGTGGTTGGCATAAACATAACAATGTATCCTGAAACCCCAATCAATAAATTGATTTCAAACTAAGAGGTGGAGCATTTAGCGACTCTACACAGAACAATGCTGTGACAATCCCCCTCCCCATAAATTTAGACTGATTTCACAATATATTATGTTAAATGTGCATGATCGAATAAGAATTTTTAACACAGGAAAGCAACCCATCCCTTTTTTGTAAATCAACCACACCTACCCTTCCATATCTCTCGATTCCTTCTCTCCAGAACACCATCTAATTGAATCCATTTCTACCCTCCTCTTCAGTGGCCTTCCCGGATAGCTCCATATCTCTTCCTAAACCCCTCCCCCTCACTACGTCTCACCCCAACTTCAAAAGCCTATCTTTTCAACCTTTGATCACCTCCTAATAACTCCTGCTTAGTGTCCCTTTCATCCATCGCTTTCCTCCTCCCCCTCTGGGAAGTACGTTGAAATTCAAACTTCCCTGTCGTTGCCTGGCGTTTTGTTGATTGTGATGTAGGCCAGATGGAATAAACATTTTCTTCTTATGTATTTTAAAAGGAGAATACCTGGTAAGTATTGAGATGAATTTACTGTAGTTCTACATAGCATTTGGTTTCCATATGATTTCATCAGTACCAAAGTTCTTAAAAAATATATTTTCTAAAATATATAGTTCAACATTTTAGGACGCCACAAAGTTATGTGGAGAGACTAGAGAGGTTGGTCTCCTTAGAGCAGATAAGGACAAGGGGGGAGATTTAATAGAGGTGTGCACAGATTTAAGATAATTGGCAAAAAAATCCAAGGGAGATGAGTTTTTTTTTACTCAGTGAGTTCTGATCTGGAACGCGCTGCCTGAAAGGGCGGTGGAAGCAGATTCAATAGCAACTTTCAAAAGGAAATTGGATAAATACTTGAAAAGGAAAAATTTGCAGGGCTAATTTGCAGGGGAGTGGGGCTAATTGGAGAGCTCTTTCAAAGAGCTGGCACAGGCACGATGGGCCGAATGGCCTCCTGTGCTGCATGATTCTGTATGAAATAATTTAAATCAATTTTTTCTTTTCACTTGCAGAGCAGAAACAGCTTGCAGCGCAGCAAGTTGAAGACGCTTGGGAAGGAAGGTAACCCGAGAGCGCAGAAAGACCAACACTGAAGTGGACAGCAGAAGTCAACGGAGCGTCCTCTGCACTCTGAGCTCCTCAGTGTGAAAGTGCCCCTTCACAGTGCCTCAGTCTGCAGCACTGGGGGGGGGGTGGGTGGTTGGGATTGAAAGCAGTGCCTGCTTTAAGATGTACACAGCTTGTGGTGTTGCATTATCTGCACAGGGGAGAGGCTGAGAAGACCCACGAGAAGAATCATAACAGTATATAATACAAGATGAACTTGCGAAGCTGGAAGGTGTGTGCATTTATTGGTGAAGTCACTGTGCTGCCGTGTGTTGACGATGCTTTTTAACCTGTTTCTAAGGCTGTTTCTCTTTTCGATTTATGGAACAACCACTGTGGATACTTGGAGTCCAGCTACCAGCAGATTCCAGTCGTTCCCTGTGTATTCTAAGCAGCAACTTTTGCCCAATTCCTCATGTGTTTTCACTGATCCACAGATTTCGTCAGTGTGGGCTGCTGTTTTGAATCAGCCAGCTGGAATTATTGAAGGACCAGTTGGATGGGAGGATTGCAGGCTGTTTCAGGACGGATGGGCCAATTGGCCCTCCTCACTGATGATGCTGGGAACTCTTGCACTGTTTATCCTGTTTCCCTGCCTTCTGTCTTAACTGCTGCATAGACAACCTTTTGTCTCAGCAGAATATGTCGTTACTGGGGCAACAAAGGGAGTGTATTAGTATTCGGGTGTTTTTTTTTATCCCCTCTTCTCTTCACCCACCCTCCATCCCCAATGTGGGATGATCCATCTCTGGGATGCAGTCAATGGTGACCCCTACATTGATGTACACTGCCTTTAAACATCCCCACTGCCCGCCTCCTTTAATATGCCTCTAATCAATAGTTTATTAGGCCAGTTAGTCTGACTGCAGTTGGTCAGAAAATCGAGGCCTTTGAAACCATCCCTGATGAATATCATTTTCACCTGCAGGTGAATGTTTTACTTCAGCAATCTGTCGGGTGTGTTGGAAGAGGCAAAGTGCTGGGTTATTTTCGGGAATGATGTTAATAGTAACCGGAGTTCGTTTCTGGGTTAAAACGCACAGTAATTTGGAAACGACCCCGTGCAATATAATCTTGCGGAACTTGATGCCTTTGTATCAAATTTTATCAGCCTGCTGTTTTAACGGAGGTGTTTATTTTGAACCCAAGTTAGAACAGTGGGCATGCAAAGGTGTTCAGCATTTACGATAACATTGCACAGCATTGTAGCGCCATGAGTACTGAGACACTTCTAGCACAAGAGTAAGTGAGATTATGGAATCCCTACCATTTCCCCTCCCCCCCCCCCCCCCCAATAATAAGCAGACTCATCACAAACTTTAACAATATAGAGTAATATAAAAAGAATAAGCAATGCAAAGGGGGAAGTGATGTGATTTCAGAATTCGGCTGACTAGTCCATACTCAGTTTCAATTTAGGGGGTTTAACTACTGGATAAATGGGTGACTACTGGAGTTGGAACAGCACATGAAGGGAATTTACCCAGATGTGTTAACCAGTGCACTGTCGGAGGAAATCAAACCCCTCCTGACTGACTTCACCTGAACTCTTCGACTAGTTTACTCCCTTTTGATTACTCTGGGGTGCAATATGCAGCCTATTTGTCACGTTGTCAGGTGATCACCCAAGTAACTTGTAGAGCTGGGATCACAAGTCCCTGAGGTAGTAATACGTTGAACTTGTCATACACGCTCAAGGCCACTAGTGTACAGTGACTGAATAAGTCAAATTTAGTTGTTGCTACGTAGATTTTTTTTTTTTTTAATCAGCGTTTTGCTTCTGCGATTTTGTGCATTTACCGCGAAACCCCAAAAAAAACAGTGGCCGAGGGCACAGTGTGTCGCTCCAGACAAATCCAATCGTTGCTAATCAGTTAGAGATGTGAGGACCCAAAGAGAGTTGCTGTGTATATTTACAGTCTTCACTGGATCATCAGGTCAGTGCTCAATTTGAAAGCTCAGTCACTTATTTGTAGGATGAATTCTGAATTACTGATTGTAAAATCCGGACTGTTCAGTTGCATCAGGGTGCAAGTTAAATCAAGCATACCCATTTTTGATTGCACCGACTCCCATCTACCTCCAATCTTACCACATCTCTCTTCAGAAACTCCTCTAATTGCTTCTCTTGAATCCATTTACTCAGTCCAGCTTCAGTGACCTTCCACGATAACTTCTTATTCAACAATTCGATTATCCTTTGTTTAAATTAAAGTTCTGTCTGATTTCCTTTCATTTGCTAACTTCCTTGTTTTTAACTTGTGACCCGTTGTATTTAGACAGTTCGCCATACTGAGCAATTTGCCCAGAATTGGCATTTCAAAAATAAAAATGAAACTTTCCAGCAATGTATTAATTCACTGGGCTCTGGAGCCGATTAAATTACAAATGAAAATGCAACTGAGAGACCGGGTTTTAGAGGAATGGTAACAGGGAGCTGAAATCTCTGCACATATTTGAGAGATTTGTAAACCATTTTCTTAATTTTGAAAGAAACCTCTGTAAATGTTTGTATTTTTAAGAAAAGCTAAAATGAGGCAATAAATACAGCAATGTTTTTGATTTTACGAAGTTTGAAATCGACTTCATTTACATTGACCAGCCGAAACAAAGCCAGAGGTAACCATACAACTCTTAAGTAACCTTGGCAACCATCCTGTATCTGGTGATGGTCATTTTCAAATGTGTTTATTTTTCAACTTCTAATTTCCATTTTAAAACCATGTTTATATTTGCTCATTTTTTTTTAAAAATAGTAGTGTAACCGCCTCCAGTCCTACAACTCTCCGAGATCTCCGCACTCCTCCAATTCTGGCCTTGTGCGCATCCTCCGATTTCCTTCGCTGCACCATTGGCGGCCGTGCCTTCAGCTGCCTGGGGCCCTAAGCTCTGGAATTCCCTCCCTAAACCTCTCCGCCTCTCTCTCTCCTCCTTTAAGACACTCCTTAAAACTTACCTCTGTCCTAATATCTCCTTGTGTGGCTCAGTGTCGAATGTTGTTTGATCATCGCTCCTGTGAAGCGCCTTGGGACGTTTTACTACGTTAAAGGCGCTGTATAAATGTGAGTTGTTGTTGTACATACTCCTGGTGCGCTCCTGCAAATATCGACACTGACTTGGAGTCCCCTGCAAAAATGAGCACGCGCCCAGAGACCCCCTCCCTTAATTTCCGAAAGGAAATCAGCTACCAAAGGAAGACGCAGCAATCACCAAACAGCATATAGATGATGATTGCAGAAGCCAGGACCTACTTCAGTGATTTAAAAAATTAATATGGAGCTATGTAAAGCGGAATCTATTTGCAGTGATGATAGATGGGATATGTTCCATGCATCGATGCGGACAACCCGTGAATATGTGCTTGTGAGAGCCTTTTTACATAATGGAGCAGGAAGGACTAATGGTACTGGAGGAGGGATTTTGAACATTCAAACCTCTGAGTAAAGTTCCAGATCTCTGACGCAGTCTTTCATGGGTAGCAGATCCCCTTTTGCCATTACTGATGTCTTTGACCATAGAACCATTAGTCTGAATGTTATAAATACAGCATCGACTGCGATAGAGGAAGAGGACAAACATCTGTCCTATCTCTACACACCGGGCAGTGTGCCATCAGCTATGTAATCCAGCGATTACAGCAGATTCATGGTGAGCACCAAAGCATTTTTCAGCTTTTATCTCCTTAAAAAAATATATTAAATAAGGAGAAACTGTGGCAGAAGGGTTGGTAACCAAAATTTACCCCATCGTTTGTCTGGCAAGGGATGAGAGTTTTTTTTTTATTTCCTTCATAATTCCTGGGCTGGGATGGTTGATCAACAGCTGGGACAGAAGGGCATTTGAGGCCAGGATACTGGACTAATTTGGGAAACGGCTACATGCTGTAATTGGGAGGGTTGATATTCTGAGAGGATGAAATCAATGGGCCGACTCCGTCCAAACCTGTCTCTTGATCCGATGCCCTATTTGTTGGTCTGCTAACAGCATTATTTTCACCGCACTTAATCTGATCCAAGTCTGAAATGCAAGCGGACAAACCCCAAGGTATGTTTAGCAAAGTAATTAGGACAGGGCCCTATAAATAATGCTGTCGTGCTTCGCTTTGTGTTTCTATTTGTGAATCTCAGAAACGAGTAGAATTTTATAAGATATTTTCGGGGTTTGAGATCAGCAAATGCAAGATGTAGAAACGAGCGAGTGATATCAGGAAGAGGAGAAAATAGCTAGTGTTTTCAGCACAGCAATCTATCTCCAGGCACTGTTTTGAGAAAGGAAAGAAAGAACTTGCTTTTATATAGTGCCTTTCATAATCTTTACACCCAATGAATGGCCTTGGAATTTTGTTGTTCTTTGGGGAACGGAGCACTCTGCGACTCCTTGCCTGCCGCAATAAATGCTGAAAGGAGGGCATAGCTTGATCCAACATCCTATTTCTCCTCAGCAGAAGTCAGGTGGCAAACGATTGCAGGGGCTCTGCAAATTCGCCACAGCGTCTTCGGCAGCACCTCCCAAACCCGTGACCTCCACCACCTAGAAGGACAAAGGCAGCGGGTGCATGGAAACACCACCACCTCCAAGTCACACACCATCCCGACTTGGACATATATCGGCCATTCCTTCATCGTCGCTGGGTCAAAATCCTGGAACTCCCTCCCTGACAGCACTGTGGGAGCACCCTCACCACAAGGACTGCAGCGGTTCAAGGCCGCCACCACCTTCTCAAGGGGCAACTAGGGATGGGTAATAAATGCCAGGCTTGCCACGACGCCCACATCCCGAGAATGGATACAAACTATTTCCATCAGTTGCTGGTGCACCCCCGAGCCCTGCCATGAGGAATATTTGAAGCAGGGCTATATTTAGAAAGGCATCAACACTTGATTAGTTTTTTGGCCAGGCCCTTCCGAGCAGTTGCAGCCAGTGAAGTGCCCTAAATACATAAGTAACACGACTCAGAAAAACAGCGTGTCAAAATGGGGTGAACTGGAAGTCCGCTCCCCACCCCACTTCCAGTGAGAACCCCACCGATGAGGAAAATCCTTTAACACTTTGTTTCCCAGGAATATTATCAAACGTGTATTTTCTAAACTACTTTTTCAAGTTTCCGGAAAAAAATGTAAATTAATTATCGGCGTGTGGGCGCCGCTGGCAAGGCCAGCATTTATTGTGAAAAGGAACTGATTGCTATTATAAAACCAGACTTCTGGTGTCTGGTCTACCTGTTAGATTTTTAGCAGCTGCATATGTAATATGCAATGCCCTTTCAAAAGTAATTCAAAGCATGAAGTATTTTGAGAGTTTTTTGGGGGCATGAAAGGCATTCTATAAATTCAAGTATTATGTTATTTCCAGACAGCCTGCTCTAAAACCAGACTCTTCACCCCTGTGTGAATCTTACTTTTCTCCAGTGCTATCACTTTATCTGCCCTTTACAGACCATGATCACACATTAAGATAACTTGGGAACCTGAGTGAGTTGGCAGCACTATTGCCAGAATTGAATGTGGTATCTGAGAAAAACATTAAGTGAAAAAACTGTAATTCAGTCCATAAGACAATAACCTAGGAATCTGACACTTTGCCAACTCTAGCATTGGCCCAACTCTAGCATTGGCGCAACTCTAGCATTGGCGCAACTCTAGCATTGGCCCAACTCTAGCATTGGCGCAACTCTAGCATTGGCCCAACTCTAGCATTGGCCCAACTCTAGCATTGGCGCAACTCTAGCATTGGCGCAACTCTAGCATTGGCCCAACTCCAGCATTGGCCCAACTCTAGCATTGGCCCAACTCTAGCATTGGCGCAACTCTAGCATTGGCCCAACTCTAGCATTGGCGCAACTATGCCATTGTCCCAATTATACCATTGGCCTTGCAATGTCATTGGCCCAACTCTAGCATTGGCAGTACTTAACTGTTTAAATTAAGAAGCAGGAGAATAGCTTTACTGCCTTGCAATATTTCTGACTAGCACTAAAAGATTGAACTTTGAATGCAGGTTTATTCCTTTTAAGGAGTTAAAGGAGCTCCAAATATTTAGATGATGCTAAAGTAAAAGTAGCCACTAACTTGGATTAGCCATCACAAAATACTGTAGGCATTCCTCTTTGCATGGAATTGTGTAACAAATACGCACGTTGATCCAAATGCTGGCCGTCGGTCTGTTGGTTGCATGTTACGTGAAGAATGATCTCAGAGCAATCAATCTGCTCTTTGTGGTTGATAGAGTTCCGTAAAGAACAAAGACCTCAGTCAACATGAGGTGGATAGTGTGGGTGCACAGGGAATCAATGTGGCAATGTCATTTGCAGCCTTAAAAAGTGGACTGTATCACTTCACCCAGCAACAAGGGGCTGAATTAGATGCTCGAGTTTCTAGCTTCACATCTGTAACCAGGATCATGGATTTGGCACAATTACAGGTCTGTTATAATTCTATAATATATGTGGATAGACTGGAGAAGCTGGGGTTCTTTCCTTAGAGCAGAGAAGGTTGAGAGGAGATTTGATAGAGGTGTTTAAAATCATGAGGGGTTTAGACAGAGTAGATAGAGAGAAACTTGTTCTCATTGGCAGAAGGGTCGAGAACCAGAGGACACAGATTTAAGTTGATTGGCAGAAGATTCAAAGGCGACGTAAGAAAAAGCTTTTTTTACGCAGCGAGTGGTTTTGATCTGGAATGCGCTGCCTGAAAGGGTGGTGGAGGCAGATTCAATCGTGGCTTTCAAAAGGGAATTCGATAAGTACCTGAAGGGAAAAAAATTGCAGGGCTACAGGGGAAAGGGCGGGGGAGTGGCACTAACTGAAGTGCTCTTGCAGAGAGCCGGCACGGGCTCGACGGGCCGAATGGCCTCCTCCTGTGCTGTAACCATTCTATGATTCTATAACAAAGTCTAAAAAGAGCAGAAAATACAGGAAATTCACAGTAGGTCTTCAAGATCTGAATACAAAAAAGAATTTTGTGTATAGACTCTTTCTCAGAATTTGGAAACTGGAAGATGAGCAAGCCCTTGTATAAGATTAAACAAAACTAAGAGGCGTTAGATTAAAGAGTCCTGTGTACTGATACTTACCGAAGAGAAACAGTTTCGGGTTTAATAGCTTGGGATCCAGTTCTTTTCTAAAACTAGAAGAAAGTGAAAAAGTGTTGGCTGATGTCCAAAGATGGTCTCAATCAGGCAGTGAAACGTCCTTAGAAAAACAAGAGGAGTAAAAACAGCTCGGTCAGACAGTAAAAATCCATCACGTGGAAAGACAAAAGGAGAGGAAAGAATCTCAAAACGGAATGTGGAGACGGACAAGGAAATAGGGGAGACAGCTAAGGTCTGAAGTTACTTTGTGTATCAGCCTCCCAAAATGGCCACTACTTGTGAACAAGACAGATTGTTGATTAAATTAACATTTACCAACATAGACATCTTCATAGAAGAAATATTCACTTTTCAGGGACATTACAACTAGAACAAACACTTTCTGCTTTAAAACTCTTTTTGTGTTTTATTTTTGCATTCTCAAAATCATGAGGCTCTAGACAGAGTATATAGAGAGAAACTGTTCCCATTGGCGGAAGGGTCGAGAACCAGAGGGCACAGATTTAAGGTGATTGGCAGAAGAACCAAAGGCGACATGAGGAAAATCTTTTTTACTCAGCGAGTGGTTAGAATCTGGAATGCACTGCCTGAGAGGGTGGTGGAGGCAGATTCAATCGTGGCTTTCAAAAGGGAGTTGGATGAGTACCTGAAGGAAAAAAATTTGCAGGACTATGGGGAAAGGGCGGGGGAGTGGGACTAGCTGAAGTGCTCTTGCAGAGAGCCGGCACGGGCTCGACAGGCCAAATAGCCTCCTGCTGTGCTGTAACCATTCTATGATTCTCAGTTCTCCAATATTTATCTCACAAGCTCACTGTTCATGGCCTATCATGGACTTATGGCATTCATTATCCATTATAACATGCTGAAAAGACCATCTTTCTCTGTCCAGGGAGGCATCCCAAAGACGGCACTTCCGACAGTGCAGCACTCCCTCAGCTGGAGTGTCGGCCTTGATTTTGTGCTCGCGTCTCTGGAGTGGGACTTGAACCCACAACCTTCTGACTCTGAGGCAAGAGTGCTGCCCACTGAGTCATGGCTGACACTCAACTTGTAGCTTATATTAGGAAACCAAGGCCCTTGGTGCAGGATACCATCTAGATTGTAGGATGAGGGAATGAGAAGTTCTCAAGTTATGAAGTCCTGGGAATAAATGATTCATTATAAGTGCAGTGAAGCTTGATTTCAACACTGTGAAAGAGAGTATGCAGGATGGTGTATTTGCAAATGAGGAGGAACAGGAGAGTGAAGTTCAGAGGCGCAGTGACCGAGCTGATACAAAATAGATTGTGACAGAGGGAGAAAAAAGATGTTGAAGACTAGAGATGTGAGAAGAATTATCCATGAGATTAGCTTTTTCTTGTATCCTGTCTTGGAGTGCAAGAGGCAGAGTTTTCATCTCTTGAATGGTCTTGAAGGTTTGTAGAGGAATAAGAGCAGAACGTTGAGAGATGCAGTGACCATATAAGTAATATTAAAATAAAGGAAGACAAGTCAAGCTACATGGCTCTCCCTCACTGCCCCAAATGACGACGGTTCCACTTTTAACCAGAGTATTGCTTAATTGGGTTTGACTGTAGAATTTCAAATATGTGAAGCATTCACCATTTTACTGGCGAGAATAAATGGGCCAAAACCTGCCAGAATCAATCGTCTGGTTGACTTAACCCGAGCAACAGGAACATGTGGCAATAAACACTGATGGTGCATTGATGGGTGGGGCTGGATGCCCATTCTGGAGCATGTGGCTTGGCTGCTGTCTGCGTTGGATCAGACGCCAAGTCTATTATTGGTGCGTAAGCTGCTTCCTGAAGAACACCGCATGAAGCAATGCAGCCAGGCAAAAGGAAATCAAGGGATTTTACACTTTTACTGTGCTTCCTATGTTCTTTCATTTACAAACCAATGTAAAAAGGTCGTGTATGCATAAATATGCACTTTACTTTCGAGTTCCCACTTTTAATGAATACCTTTTTTTGTGCTTGTGATGATGGATGTTCCTGTTGTGAAATGGGGTACTTTACATTGAATGATATAGCACAGGAGGAGGCCATTCGGCCCATCGTGCCTGTGCCGGCTTTTTGAAAGAGCTGTCCAATTAGTCCCAATTCCACCGATCTTCCCCCATAGCCCCTGCAATTTTCTCCCCTTCCCCAAGTGTTTATCCAATTCCCTTTTGAAAGTTACTATAGAATCTGCTTCCACATTTCTGGCACCTAATGGGTAATGTTCCTAATTCGCACTCCTTGTAAGCAACCTCGCTCAGCGGTCTGGGAATCGACAATTCGGCCCAGATGCGCCACCTAATTTTCCGACCATTTTGTTAACGGTTCGAAAATCAAGCACCACCGATGCCCCAATTTTCGATACATGCTCCCGGTGACTGAGGCTCTCCCCGCTGGGTGGCGCGGTCAGAAAATGCCCAGAAGCACTCCCAAAATCAGCTATAACGTGGTTAGATGCAAAGTAACGATTGTGATCTAACAATGTGCCTCAGCCTCAGAAAACCAACCCCCACTGCACCAGTAAACAGTTTTCTATTCTTATACCAGCCATCGCATCGCCTCATTGAATGCCTCTCCCAATCTCTCTAACCTCCTACAACTCTCTGAGATTTCTGTGTTATTCCAATTCTGGGCCTCTTGCGCGTCCCCCATTTTAATCGCTACACTATTGGCGGCCGTGCCTTCAGCTGCCTTGGCCCTAAGCTCTGGAATTTCCTCCCATAACCTCTCCGCCTCCCTCCTGACCTCTCCTTCCTCCTTTAAGACGCTCCTTAAAACCCACCTCTTTGACCAAGATTTTGGTCACCTGGCCTACTTTCTCATGTGGCTCGGTGTCGAATTTTGTTTGATAACGCTCCTGTGAAGTGCATTGGGACGTTTTACTACGTTAAAGGAGCTATATAAATGCAAGTTGTTGTTGTGATCAGGAACACCGAACGTAAAACGTCCAGGAAACAAAGCTGAATTGGATGCTGGGAAGAGCGTTATTGGTCTCGCCACCCTTGCTGTACTGGCCTGGTGCTCAGAGGGGGAAGGCCGGATGCTGCTGTCCTGAGAGGTGGGCTCTACCTGGCAGGTGGACCCCGGCCATCGCCATTCCACTGGACCCTAGAGCTGTGGCAGCAACAATCCGTGACATGGCTGGTGTCATGGGAGATATCGGATCCTGAAAGCCCTGAGACACAGCGGGCAGCACGGTCTGGAAGTTGCTATTCATGCTGCGCTCCGATCCATCTCCCCTATTGCCCCCAGTCGCTGCAGTCTGTGCTTCCGTGCATCCGGAGCCACCGACTGGTTCTTGGCTGCTTCTTAGCTGGGAATCTCCTGCCGATCCCACTGCAGCTGCTACTCCATTGGTGCCTGCAATAAAGGCAAAGGCTCCATGATGCTGCAAAGGGCAGCTGTAGACTTGAGTTACACAACAACAACAACTTGCATTTGTACAGCGCCTTTAATGTAGTAAAACGTCCCACGGCGATTCACAGGAGCGTTATCAGGCAAAATTTGACACCGAGAGACACTAGAACGGGTGACCAAAAGCTTGCTCAAAGAAGTTAAGTTTTAAAGAGCGTCTTAAAGGAGGAGAAAAGTGAGAAGTCGCACAACACCAGGTTATAGCCCAACAGCTTTATTTGAAATCAGAAGCTTTCGGAGCGCTGCTCCTTCGTCAGGTGAAGGAGCTTCACCTGACGAAGGAGCAGCGCTCCGAAAGCTTGTGATTTCAAATAAAGCTGTTGGGCTATAACCTGGTGTTGTGCGACTTCTCACTTTTGTCCACCCCAGTCCAACACCAGCATCTCCGCATTAAAGGAGGAGAGAGAGGTAGAGAGACGGAGATGTTTAGGGAGGGAATTCCAAAGCTTGGGGCCTAGACAGCTGAAAGCACGGCCGCCAATGGTGGAGCGATGAAAATCGGGGATGTGCCAGAGGCCAGAATTGGAGGAGCACAGAGATCTCGGAGGGATGTGGGGCTAGAGGAGGTTACAGAGATAGGGAGGGGGTGAGGACATGGAGAGATTTGAAAACAAGGATGAGAATTTTAAAATTGAGGTGTTGCTGGACCAGGAGCCAATGTAGGTCAGCGAGCACAGGGGTGATGGGTGAACTGGACTTGGTGGGAGTTACACCTGTCACTTGCCGTGCATCCTCGGAGATTGACCTCAGAGCCCACACGTGTGGGTATGATGTTCCTCAAACATCCTTTTCAGGCAAGTCCCCATGACTTCTGAGTCCCACAACTCCAAAGTCATTGACAGACTTCTCAGCTTCTATGGGATGGTGGCTCATCAACACCCACTCTTCTGGTTCCCTCATGCTCTGAGGGTCACCCAGAGCTACGTAGAATCATAGAATGATAAAGCACATAAACTTCTGATTATTTTGTTAGTGCTGCTACCTCTTCCCTAGATTAAGGAAAGTACTTCACAGCTATAGTCATTAAACTCTTAACTTAATCTGTTGGTGATTTTTTTCAAACAAGAAGTGCAAGTTTAATAACAGTGGTTTGGTGAAAAATAAATGTCAAGCGTCCACCACAAATTAATTGGGAAAAAAAGTTTGATTTTTCTCTTGAGACCAGGCAACTTTTTGGACTTTGTAGCACTCTAGGAATTACTTCTTGATGTGCAGTACAGCCTGCGATGAGCCAGAGATAGATACTCTGCCGATGCAATCACAGAGAGTCTTTCTCCAGGCTCCCACCTCTGCCCAGTCAGCCCATCGTGCCTGTGCCAGGACATAGGAACAGGAGGCGGTCATTCAGCCCCTCGAGCCTGTTGCGCCATTCAATGAGATCATGGCTGATCTGTGACCTAACTCCATATACCCGCCTTTGGACCATAATCCCTTAATACCTTTAGTTAACAAAAAGCTATCAATCTCAGATTTAAAATTAACAATTGATCTAGCATCAATTGCCGTTTGCGGAAGAGAGTTCCAGACTTCTACCACCCTTTGTGTGTAGAAGTGTTTCCTAATTTCACTCCTGAAAGGTCTGGCTCTAATTTTTAGACTAAGCCCACAGTCCTAGATTCCCCAACCAGCGGAAATAGTTTCTCTCTATCTACCCAATCTGTTCCCCTTAATATCTTGAAAACTTCGATCAGATCACCCCTTAATCTTCTAAATTCTAGGGAATACAACCCTAATTTGTGTAATCTCTCCTCGTAACTTAACCCTTGAAGTCCGGGTATCATTCTGGTAAACCTACACTGCACTCCCTTCAAGGCCAATATACACTGCAGCAACTCGCCAAGGCTTCTTCGGCAGAACCTCCCAAACCCGCGACCTCTTCCACCTAGCAGAACAAGGGCAGCAGGCGCATGGGAACACCACCACCTCCAAGTTCCCCTCCAAGTCACACGCCATCCTGATTTAGAAGTATATCGCCGATCCTTCATTGTCGCTGGGTCAAAATTCTGGAACTCCCTACCTAACAGCACTGTGGGAGTACCTTCGCCACACGGACTGCAGCGGTTCAAGAAGGTGGCTCACCACCACCTTCTCTCAAGGGCAATTAGGGATGGGCAATAAATGCTGGCCTTGCCAGCGACACCCACATCCCAGGAACGAATAAAAAAAATATATCCTTCCTAAGGTGTGGTGCCCAGAACTGCTCACAGTACTCCAGGTGTGGTCTAACCAGGGTTTTGTATAGCTGCAGCATAACTTCTACCCCCTTGTATTCTAGTCCTCTAGATATAAAGGCCAGCATTGCATGAGCCTTTTTAATTATTTTCTGTACCTGTTTAATGATCTATGTACCTGAACCCCCAAGTCTCTTTGGACCTCCACTGTTTTTAGCTTTTCACCATTTAGAAAGTACCCTGTTCTATCCTTTTTAGATCCAAAGTGGATGACCTCACATTTGTCTACATTGAAATCCATTTATCACAGTTTTACCCATTCAATTAATCTGTCGATATCCCTTTGTAATTTTAAGCTTTCATCTACACTGCCTACAATGCCGCCTATCTTTGCGTCATTGGCAAATTTCAATATATGACTTCCTATGCCATCATCTAAGTCGTTAATAAATACTGTGAATAGTTGAGGCCCCAACACAGATCCCTGCGGACACCACTAGTCACATCCTGCCAATTTGAGTACCTACCCATTATCCCTACTGCCTGTCTCCTGCCGCTCAGCTAATTTCCTAACCAGGTCAATAATTTGCCCTCAATTCCATGGGCTTCTACTTTAGTTAACAGTCTCTTATGTGGGACTTTATCAAATGCCTTCTGGAAGTCCATATAATTAACATCCATAGACATTCCCCTGTCCACTACTTTAGTGACCTCAAAAAATTCAATCGGGTTTGTCAGGCATGACCTACCTTTCACAAATCCATGCTGGCTCTCTCTGATCAACTGAAAATTTTCGAGGTGTTCAGTCACCCTATCCTTAATTATAGACTCTAGCAATTTCCCGACAACAGATGTTAGGCTAACTGGTCTATAATTCCCTGGATTCCCACTCTCAACTTTCTTAAATAGCAGAGTGACATGCGCAATTTTCCAATCTAATGGAACGGTTCCTGAATCGAGAGAACTTTGGAAGATTATAGTTTGGGCATCTGCAATGTGCTCACCTACTTCCTTTACAACCCTAATAGAGCTGATAGAGCTATCCAATTAGTCCCACTCCCTCACACCGTTATCTAAGTCCACCCCAGGTAAAAGAATCTGAGATGGTGCCTGGCAGTGCAGTTCTGGCCTCTTGTGCCTCTCTGATTTCCTTCGCTCCTCCATTGGCGGCCTTGCCTCAGCTGTCTAGGCTCTAAGCTCTGGACTTCCCTCCCTGAATCTCTCCGCCTCTCTACCTCTCTCCTCCTTTAAGTCGCTTGTTAAAACCTTCCTCTTTAACCAAGCTTTTGGTCACCTGTCCTTTATGTGGCTCTGTGTCAAATTTTGTCTGATTATACTCCTGTGAAATGCGTTGGGGCACTTTACTGCTTAAAGCCAAGGCTCAGTGGGTAGCACTCTCGCCTCTGAGTCAGAAGGTTGTGGGTTCAAGCCCCACTCCATAGACTTGAGCACAAAAATCTAGGCTGGTGCTCCAGTGCAGTACTGAGGGAGTGCTGCACTGTCGGAGGTGCCGTCTTTCAGATGAGACGTTAAACTTAAGGCCTCGTCTGCTCTCTCAAGTGGGCATAAAAGATCGTGTGGCACTATTTCGAAGAAGAGCAGGGGAGTTCTCCCCGGTGTCCTGGCCAATGTTTATCCCTCAATCAACATCACCTGAAAAAACAGATTATCTGGTCATTATCACATTGCTGTCTGTGGGAGCTTGCTGTGTGCAAATTGGCTGCCACGTTTCCTACATTATAACAGTGACTACACTTGAAAAGTACTTCATTGACTAGAGCACTTTGGGACGACCTGTGGTCATGAATGGCGCCATATAGATGCAAGTTGTTGATTTGCGCCCATTTTTTTACATTCCGACGTATGTTCATGAAATTGGCAGGAAATTTGGATGGAAATAAACATCGGCAAAATGGGTGCGTGAATGGAGGTCATTTCAGATGTAACTTTCTGTTTACGCCCCCGCAGGAAATTCCACCCCATCATTTTTGTAAATGTAATAATAGATAGTGAATATACTGCAGAGTGTGTACTAAGCCTGTAGGTATCAGTCACCCACTACATCCTGAACTTTGGTGTAATTTATTGTGTGAAGTGCTTTGAGAGCTTTCAACGTGAGCGCGCAATATAAATGCTGGAATGACAGTATTATAAACAGTTGGATCTTCACCATGTCACTATGCCAGAAATTGAGAGCTAATTCTTTAACCAGAACAAAGATTTAATGCATTAAAAAATTTGAAGTGCTTGTTTAGCTACTAGCGATCGAATTGCGGTGTTTAAGATGATTAAAGGAGTTGATGGAGAAGATAGAGAGAAATTATTTCCTCTGGTGAGGGGGAGTCCAGAACAAGGGGGGCATAACCTTAAAATTAGAGCCAGGCCGTTCAGGGGTGATGTCAGGAAGCACTTCTTCACACAAAGGGATCGTGGAAATCTGGAACTCTCTCCCCCCAAAAAGCTGCTGAGGCTCGGGGTCAACTGAAAAATTCAAAACTGAGATAGATTTTTGTCAGGCAAGGGTATTAAGGGATATGGAGCAAAGGCAGGTAAATGGAGTTGAGGTACAGATCAGCTGTGATCTAATTGAATGGCGGAACAGACTCGAGGGGCTGCACTCCTGTTCCTAATTCAATTTTGAAATGTTTATTTTCCCTCGTACCTGCTATCAGTGTTAAAAATTACTAACACATTTTAGTCGGGAGATGGACCATCAATCGCCTTAGTTCTCCCCTTTCTTTCCAGAAATTACCTGTCATTCATTAAAAAAAAACTGTGAATCCATTCAGATGCCAGGGAACTGTCTTATTTCTTTTAAAGCTCTTAGTTTTGTTTTCATCCACCGGCACTGGTAATTTGTTCAATATGTTGATTGTTTTTATTTACAGACGCTTCAGGTGTACCTTACTCCTTTCAGTAAGTCCCATTCCCTTGCGATCGCCCAATATTTTAGAAGCTGTACCATCTGAGGTGCCTCACAATGACTATTTTATTGATGAGATTCCAGCCAACAGATAAGGGTGATGTAGTTCCTTGATGCTGTTTTTTTTTAATCGAGACAGGTGAGAGGCAACGTTCCGCCTAAGGTGCACTCGCGCACCAGTCGGGAGGTCGCGCGCAGGCCGCTCACCAGCCGCTGCCGCTGGAAAAGATACCGCGCATGCGGAATTTAAGAGGGGAGCCGCACACCAAAAAAAAAGAGAGGAACATTGGTGAGGGGTGAAGGGCTGACCGTGGCTCAGAGACCAGAGCAGCACCACGGTTCAATTGGATAGAAGACCAGGTAAATTAGGATGTCGTGATTTGTGTGCATTTCAGGAGAGGTCAGTCTGTCCGAGCATCAGAACGACAATTATTGCTCTCTTCTACCTCCCTCATGGCCAGTATCAGAGCTACACTGGAAGGGGGAGCAGCGCAGATTCACCAGAATGATAGCGAGGCTAAAAGGCTTAAATTATGAGGACAGGTTGCATTAACTAGGCTTGTATTCCTGTGAGTATAGATTAAGCGGTGATCTAATTGAGGTGTTTAAGATGATTAAAGGATTTGATCGGGTTGATAGAGAGAAACTATTTCCTCTGGTGGGGGGGGGGGGGGGGGGGGGGGGAGTCCAGAACAAGGGGGCATAACCTTAAAATTAGAGCCAGGCTGTTCAGGGGTGATGTCAGGAAGCACTTCTTCACACCAAGGGTAGTGGAAATCTGGAACTCTCTCCCCCCCAAAAAGCTCTTGTGGTGGGGGGTCAATTGAAAATTTCAAAACTGAGATCGCTAGATTTTTGTTGGGTAAGGCTATTAAGGGATATGGAACCAAGGTGGATAAATGAAGTTAAGATACAAATCAGCCGTGATCTAATTCAATGGCAGAACAGGCTCGAGGGGCTGAATGGCCTCCTCCTGGTAGGATGGTCAGCTAGCCGCTCACTGAGCCAGGGAGCGGAGCAGGCCTGTGTGTGGGTGGTTGCAGTAGGCTTGGCACAGTGTGAGAGCTGATTAACGAATCCCAAACGGAGGCCATTTAGCCCATCGTGCCTGTGCCTGGCTGTCTGACAGAGTCATAGAGTTATACAGCACAGAAAGAGGCCCATCGGTCCATCGTGTCCGCGCCGGCCATCAAGCCCTGTCTATTCTAATCCCATTTTCCAGCACTTGGTCCGTAGCCTTGTATGCTATGACGTTTCAAGTGCTCATCTAAATGCTTCTTGAATGTTGTGAGGGTTCCTGCCTCTACCACCCTTTCAGGCAGTGAGTTCCAGATTCCAACCACCCTCTGGGTGAAAAAGTTTTTCCTCAAATCACCTCTAAACATCCTGCCCCTTATCATGAAACTATGCCCCCTGGTTATTGACCCCTCTACTAAGGGGAAAAGTTCCTTTCTATCTACCCTGTCTATGCCCCTCATAATTTTGTAATAAGCCATCTACTTAATCCTATTCCCCTGCCCCTTTCCCCGTACCCAAGTATCACGTCTTTTGCATAAAGGGTCCCGGAGGATGTCTAAGTGGGACCTGATTGCTAGCAAATCACTTTTGGCAACAAATCCCTTGCCCTGCTCCTTCAAGGAGGAAACAGTTATTGTTTGGCATGCTGATTGCCTCGCAGTTACCCACTGCTTTATAATCTCGTGTACTTTTCAAGTAATTTAGCGCCTGGCAGTTAATGCACAGACAGTGGCTCCAGAAACCGTTCATGACTTATGTTCCTACGCTGTGAAGACCGTCGATAGTATAGCTCCATAGGCTTAAATGGAATACATGCAGAGCACTGTTGCCATAATGACCACATCTATTACTTGTGGAATCACAAAACAGCCAGAAAAAAAGGTGGATTACAATCAAAAGCACATCCAGAGAACTGGAACAAAAAAGGTGGGAGTGCAAACCATTCAGAAATTGAGGGGGTGGGGAGGTAGGAATTTAACTTTTTCTGGGGCACAGTTCCACATGTGCCAGCCCGCTGACTGGCACCTCAGTCGAGTGGCCGCACTTCCAAGTGTGAGCCTAGATGGTGCCTTATCGACCGTGCGGGCCATCACAACCTAGTCTGATCTTGTCCCCGCCAGCAGGGGTCACTGGATAACGATCAGGTGTGGGGACCCTACCCAATGGGTTATGGGGAGAAACGATTAAATGTTGGTGTTCAGAGAGATTTAGGTGTCCTCGTACACGAAACACAGAAAGTTAACATGCAGGTACAGCAAGCAATTAGGAAGGCAAATAGTATGTTGGCCTTTATGGCAAGGGGATTGGAGGACAAGAGTAAGGAGGTCTAACTGCAATTGTACAGGGCTTTGGTGAGACCACACCTGGAGTACTGTGCACAGTTCTGGCCTCCGTACCTAAGGAAAGATATACTTGCCTTAGAGGCGGTGCAATGAAGGTTCACTAGATTGATTCCTGGGATGAGAGGGCTGTCCTATGAGGAGAGATTGGGGGAATAATTCGGTTGCTTTGCGCCTCCCGTTAGCGTCCTAAGAGGGCCTAACGGGGCACAAAGCAACTAGCGCCCGGGCGCGGCGCCGCCAACGCCTCCCGCGAAATTCAGCGGGAGGTTAGCGGCGGTGGTAACCGTTAGCGCCCCGTGGCGCTGCGCCGCCAGCGATGACGTCATCGCCGTGCACAGCGTCCCACTCGCGCCCCAGCCGCGATCTTTGGTAGCGCCCCCTGACTTACCGCCGGACGCTATGTCCAACGGGGTCAGGGGGGCCAACCTGCGGCCGGGGCGGCGCTAATTAAAGACGAGGAGCCTGGGCGGCCATTTTTGTTGCTGGCCGCCTGCCAGCACCTGCCTCCGTTGCTGTCCCCGGCCTCCTCTGAAGCCCCCCCCCCCCTGCGGAGTGCCGGCTGCGCTCCGTGAGCCCGGCACTTCTCTTGAGTGCCGGGCTCTTTTGCCGGCACTCTGATCCCTGGGGGCCCAGCTGGGCCCCGGGTCGCGCTGCGCAAGGCCCCTCCCCTTTAAGAATGGGAGGAAGGCCTGCAATACCGCGCGCAACGTGCCACAGCACCGTAATATTCTCTCGCAGCGCCCCAAGAGGGAGGTGGGGTGCTTCCAGTAGCGCCCTGCTTCCCTCTTGGGGCGCTACCGATGAATTTCGGCCGCGGGGGCGCTAGTTTTTTCGGGGCGCTAAAAGTAGCGTCCCAGCGAAGTTAGCGCCCCAAAGGGGGCACGACTCAATTTTTCCCCATTGAGGAGATTGGGCCTATACTCTCTGGAGTTTAGAAGAATGAGAGGTGATCTTATTGAAACTTGAGATTCTGGGAGGCCTTGACGGGGTAGATGCTGAGAGGTTGTTTCCCCCTGGCTGGAGAGTCTAGAACTAGGGGGCAAAGTCTCAGGACAAGGGGTCGGCCATTTAAGACTGAGATGAGGAGGAATTTCTTCACTCAGAGGGTTGTGAATCTTTGGAATTCTCTGCCCCAGAGGGCTATGGAGGCTCAGTCGTTGAGTACATTCAAGGCTGAGATCGATAGATTTTTGGACTCTAAAGGAATACATTTCAGTGCTGTCTATCCGGATTGGCACCCTGTAAGTTTAAGTAAGTTCTAACGACGCTGCAGCAATCAACTAACCCATCCCACTCCTTCAGGCTTCAGCTGCACGCGATCAAAGGATCCTGCGGGATGAATGAACTTTCTTGTTATCTCGGTGTATTAGAACAGCCAAGCGTGTGACCGCAGAGACTGTACAGCTTTTAAGGGTTACCTGGTCTCTGGAGAAATGTGATGAGGTTTTTATGTGGGACATGTGGTCAGAAGGCACTGCCGACCGTGCCATAATGTCCTATATTGCTGATTTTTAAAATTCATTCACGGGATGTGGGCGTCATTGGCAAGGCCGGCATTTATTGCTCATCCCTAATTACCCTTGAGAAGGTGGTGGTGAGCCGCCTTCTTGAATACAACTGAGTGGCTTGCTGGGCCATTTCACAGGGCAGTTAAGAGTCAACCACATTGCTGTGGGTCTGGAGTCACATACAGGCCAGACCGGGTAAGGACGGCAGATTTCCTTCCCTAAAGGACATTAGTAAACCAAATGGGTTTTTACGACAATCCAATCGTTTCATGGTCAACATTACTGACGCTAGCTTTTTATTGCAGATTTATTGAATTGAATTTAAATTCCCCAGCTGCCATGGTGGGATTATGAACTCATGTCTCTGGATTACTAGTCCAGTAACATAACCACTATGCTACCGTACCCCGTGCATCGACCGCCACAGCTTAATTTGTTACAAATCAATCGATCACTCCATCCATCTGTCCTTTCCTTCCCTCCCTCACTGTGCAGTCCACTTACTTAAATGTTAAAACCTCCTTTTCAAAAAATAGATTTGAATAAAGAAATGCCAGCCAAGTTCTGGGATTGTACAGAGATGTCTTTATCACAGGAGTCCATGGTTCTGGCCACACCTATACAGCTGTGTGACCACTGCAATAGTAAACAGATACAAATATACACGTTACTGAATAACTTATCACCAGGAAGTTGTGGAAGGAAGTGGCCGAAAACTTTATAACACGCATTACAGTCTCTGAATTCTTACAATTGTACTGAAATCATTCCTTGTCGACTGTTGCTGCAGAACGATTCTATCACAACAGTCTTTAATCATGTAATGATCTCGCTACTTTTACAGGGTAGAGTCCCTGCATGAGCATTTTCAGGATAGCTGACTTCTCCAAACTAACGTGAAGAGCTCGTTCTGAAAGTCCAGCTCCAATTCCATCTCACTGGGCACCTTGGGAATCTTGCAGTATATAGAATCATAGAATTCCTTCCCCCCCTCCCCTCCTTTCCTCCTCCCTCCCTCCTTTCCCACTCTCATTCCCTTCCTTCCCTCCCATCCTTCCCTCTGTTCCTTCTCGCCCTCCTTCCCTTCCCTTCCTTCCCTCCCTCCTTTCCCACTCTCATTCCCTTCCTTCCCTCCCTCATTTCCTCCCTCATTTCCTCCCATCCTTCCCTTCCTTTCTTCCCTCCCTCCTCTTTCCCACTCTCATTCCCTTCCTTCCCTCCCTCCTTCCTTCCTCCCTCCCTCCTTTCCCACTCATTCCCTTCCCTCCCTCCCTCCTTCCCTTCCTCAACCCTTCATCTGTTATTCTCATTCTTTCCCAGGATATCGAAACTGTGGCATGCCTCCCCTCCCCCAGTCTTGCATTCCTCCTAAAATCCACCGACATTTAAAAGCCAAGCGCGGCGACATTAATGCTAAATGTATCTGCTCTGTCCTCCTGCTCTTTTCAGCCTCGCACTCTGCATTTTGCCCTTCACCTCAGCTTCTCAATTTAAAAATAAAAGATCCATAGTTTTACACAGGAAACACTCATGCTGGTGGAGTGCAGCATTCCAACCCTTCACACGTCATCGCTTTGTTCAGTACTCTCCAGGGAGACTCTCTGGTGCTTTGCCAGACAGCGATGGGATCTTTGCCAATCGCTACTGGTAAGTTCTAGGTATTTATTACATTGCTCTTGATATTTTGCAGTTTAACGTATTAGAATGCCACTAGTTTTTTTTTTAAACAGATGGTGCTTTTCATAAGAATTAGGAGCAGGAGTCGGCCATTCGGCCCCTCGAGCCTGCTCTGCCATTCAATAAGATCATGGCTGATCTTCGACCTCAACTCCACTTTCCCGCCCGATCCCCATATCCCTTGATTCCCCTGGAGTCCTTCCTTGTTATGGTGTAAAGTTCCCAGATGTAGCTCCACGGTAATCCTGCGCGCTATCCTGTAAAGCCTGGCTACCGAGAGGCAATGGGACCGATTATCACCCAGACAAGTCGGTGTTAATTAATTCCCACATTTACAACAGCGACGACACTTCAAGAAGTACTTCATTGGCTGTAAAGCGCTTTGGGACGTCCTGAGGTCGTGAGTGGCGCTGCAGAAACGCAACTTCTGTCTTTCTTTAATGGCCTCAGAATGGGGTCGGTAGACATAGCGCTCCGTGAACACTATCACTCCAGGTGGTGTGGGTACCTTCCATTGGGCAGCCAGGGGGCCGGAGCGCGTCTTCCCCCCCCCCCACGCCCCTCCCCCTTTTCAGGCGGTAGGCCTCTTGAATGTTCAAGATTAGGATGTAGTTCGGACCCCGAGGGCAATTTTTGGCGACACGTGGGTTACATATTTGTTCAGCCAGGAGGAGTAGTGGGGGAAGATGGCTCCACGGAAATACTGCTGTCCCGGGTTCACTTCGCCCCTCCGCCCCCCCCCCCCCCAACCCCACCCGCCACCGCAGGACCTACCAACGTGTCAGCGCGGTGTCATAATCGCCCGATACTGCGCTGGCGTTGAGCTGACAGCCAGACGCTCACACAGGACGTACAGCTGGCGGGCAAGACTTTAATGAGGCCCAAAATGGCCACGGCCCACTCAATGGAGAATTTGATTTGGGTTTGGATAGAGTTGGCACCTTATGGGGTGAGCATACACTGGACGGTATTAAGGCCGAAAGAAGTAACGGGGCAAGACTTTCGTCTTCAGGGCCTGGGCAGTAATCCAGTGAGGCGCATCGCCCGCCCTTTACAGAACCTGCCTCAGTAGAATGGATGTCGGCGGGGGGTGTTGGTATAAACGGGGTGCAGTCCACCTCATCAGATCAGCTCCCAGGCAACATGGATGTAAATCTACCCCAACGTGCTTCTATGAAATTCCGCAGTCCATTATTTTAAACAAGGGCGCTAACTAACCTTTGTTAAAATAGCCGAGAGAGCAATTTGATATGACCACATTAACCCATTCACTACAGTCCCCAGCACTTAATTCGTTCATGTTTAACACGGGCAGTTGTTTCTATCTGCCAAAAGCGATATTATCCATTTGTGAGGTATTACATTTTGCTAGGAAGAATGGGGAGGTCACTTATTACTTGGAGGGTCTACCCCACCTAGACTTGCGAGTCTAGGTGGGGTAGAGGAACAAAGGGATCTTGGAGTACAAATACACAAATCACTAAAAGTTGCGAAATAACAACAGAAAACGCTGGAAAAACTCAGCAGGCCAGGCAGCATCCGTGGAGAGAGAAAGAGAGTTAACGTTTCAGGTCGATGACCTTTCATCAGAACTGGGAAGAGCCGGAAATCAAATAGATTTAAGGCCAGGGTAAAGCTGGGAAAAGGGGGAGGGGATAAAGGAACAAAGGGGGAGATGAAGAGACATTAAGAGATATGCAAGGCTAGAGGTGGTGTTAATGTGACAGATTAAGGCTGAATGAAGTGTGAAATCCACTGGCAGAATGAAATACAGCTGCCAGCTTCTAGGAGGAAAAAAAAGGTGGGGGGGGACAAATAAAAGGGTGGATAAAATAAAATATAAATGTGATTGGAGCTGAGGTTATGATCTAAAATTGTTGAACTCGATAGAGTCCAGAGGGCTGTAGCGTGCCTAAACGAAAGATGAGGTGCTGTTCCTCGAGCTTACGCTGAGCTTCCGTGGAACAGTGTAATAGGCCGAGGACGGTGAGGTCAGAGTGGGAGTGAAGCGGTGAATTAAAGTGACAGGCCACCGGGAGCTCGGGGTCCCCCTTACGGACTGAACGGAGGTGTTCCGCAAAGCGGTCACCCAATCTGCGTTTGGTCTCCCCAATGTAGAGGAGTCCACATCGTGAGCAGCGAATACAGTATACTAAATTGCAGGAAGTACAAGTAAATCGCTGTAATACCCTGGCCTTAAATCTATTTGATTTCCGGCTCTTCCCAGTTCTGATGAAAGGTCATCGACCTGAAACGTTAACTCTCTTTCTCTCTCCACGGATGCTGCCTGGCCTGCTGAGTTTTTCCAGCGTTTTCTGTTGTTATTTCGGATTTCCAGCATCCGCAGTATTTTGCTATCGTATTAGTGTAAAAGTTGCGACACAGGTTAGCAAGGCCATTAAAAAAGCATGATGCGGAGATGCAAAAAAGCAAACCAAGCACTAGGGTTTATTTCTAGAGGGATAGAATTGAAAAGTAGGGAAGTTATGCTAAACCAGTATCGGACCTTGGTTAGACCACACTTGGAGTACTGCGTACAGTTCTGGTCACCATATTATAAAAAGGATATAGAGGCACTGGAGAGGGTGCAGAGAAGATTTACAAGGATGATACCAGAAATGCGAGGGTATACATATTTGGAAAGGATGAACAGGCTGGGTCTCTTCTCTTGAAAAAAGAAGGCTGAGGGGTGACCTAATAGAGGTCTTTAAAATTATGAAAGGTTTTGATAGAGTGGATACAGAGAGAGAAGGTTTCCACTTGTGGGGAAGAGCATAACTAAAGGCCATCAATATAAGATAGTCAGCAAGAAATCAAATAGGGAATTCAGGAGAAACTTCTTTACCCAGAGAGTGGTGAGAATGTGGAACTCGCTACCACAGGGAGTGGTTGAAGCGAATAGTATAGATGCATTTAAGGGGAGGCTGGACAAGCATATGAGGGAGAAGGGAATAGAGGGTTATGCTGATAGAGTTAGATGAGGAAAGACGGGAGGAGGCTCGTGTGGAGCATAAACACCGGCATGGACTGGTTGGGCCGAATGGTCTGTTTCAGTGCTGTATATCCGATGTAATTAACGCCAATTTCAAAGTTGCGGTTATAGCGTCTTAAGAGCCCCTTGCATTGGGGCAGAAACAGTGGCGATTACTCACTAATTCACACCTCGTTAAGGTTCACTGAATGCAAGAACAAACAGAAGCAAATAACAGTCGATATTCAGTTACCGTTGGTGTAGATAAACCCCTCTAATCCCCTCGAAGTGGTGTGGGATTACAGTTTTTGTACTGACTGCCGTTTAGATCAAGCTGCAGGTCAGAGTGGCGGTGCCAACAACAGGGCGATAGGTCGACACACACAAGGAACATTAGAGTAGAGTGGAGTACTGTACTGTAATGGCGCTAGCACGCTATACCGGCCATCGTGGATAGCGGGCAAATCGCATTCGCACAAATGCGCCCGTTCTAAGCAGTGGGGACTGTATTACCATTGCTTTAACTCCGTTCGTCCTGTGGCTTCTGTTGAAGTTAGCCAGGCTACATTTAACAGTTGCGGCAGTCCCTTTAGACCCATTAGACCGCAACATAGCACCGAACCCAGCAAAGAATAACAAAAGCCCAATAGAAAGGACATTATAACTGGAACACCACATACATTCCCTTTTGTTTAATATTATTTATATATATATATCTATATCGATCTTTTAAAAAATATCCTCAAATAAGTAAATGTGCAAGTATTGAGGTTATGATATCCGCTTTGGACAAAATTTAAAAACAAAGGAAAAAAAGTAAACCACACACAGAGTGGGGTTAATATTAACTTTACCCGCCGGGCAAAAAACGGGCAGACTATTCGGACGAGGGGTGAAATGAGCATCTGATTCACTATCGCCCGGCGCTGAAAGTTAAAATTACCCCCAAAGAATTTAATCATTTCTATTGGGACATGACCACAAGTTCCTAGTGCACGATCAGATTGTACCCCCGAGTCCCATTCAGTTGCTGGCTGTGGAAACGCTTTCCTCAGTTGAGTCAAGTGATAGTCTAAATGACAGCCTAGTTCTGAAGGGACGAGGCCCAAATCCAGAGCAGGCAGGAGATCCGAGGTATTGTCTGGCATCATGAGCGACGTCTCTCCTGTTAGGATATATTGTTGGACAAGGCAGCCTGATGTTCAAATTGTTCCTCGATAGCAGTGCTGAAGGCATCACCTGAAAGGCAAACCGATCGGATGAGAAGGAGTTAAGGAGCCCACCTCCCTCAATACAGTCGTGGCATAAAATTAGAGCCAGGCCGTTCATGGGTGATGTCAGGAAGCACTTCTTCACACAAAGGGTAGTGGAAATCTGGAACTCTCTCCCCCAAAAAGCTGTTGAGGCTGGGGGTCAATAGAAAATTTCAAAACTGAGATCGATAGATTTTTGTTAGGCAAGGGTGTTAGGGGATACGGAACCAAGGCTGGTCAATGGAGTTAAGATGCAGATCAGCCATGATCTAATTGAATGGTGGAACAGACTCGAGGGGCTGAATGGCCTCCTCCGGTTCCCATTTTCCTTTTGTGATAGCTTCCTGTAAAAGTATTATTCTGAAATGATGGCATCACAAAACCTTTTTGTAGTCCTTAATTCAGGTAATTTTGGGGCTGCTTTTGACTGTCATTAGATCTCTTTGCAGCAAAGAAGGGGAGCAGTTGGCATCAAGGGGTGTCAGCCGTGGCTCAGTGGGTCGCACTCTCGCCTCTGAATCAGACGGTTGTGGGTTCAAGTCCCACTCCAGAGACTTGAGCAGAAAATCCAGGCTGACACTCCAGGGCAGTGCTAGAGGGAGCGCTGCACTGTCGGAGGTGCCGTCTTTCGGATGAGACGTTAAACCGAGGCCCCGTCTGCTCTCTCAGGTGGGCGTAAAAGATCCCACGGCACTATTTCGAAGAAGAGCAGGGGAGTTATCTCCGGTCTCCTGGCCAATATTTATCCCTCAATCAACATCACTGAAAAAGCAGATTATCTGGTCATTATCACATTGCTGTTTGTGGGAGCTTGCTGTGAGCAGATTGGCTGCCGTGTTTCCGACATTGCAACAGTGACTACACTTCAAAAAGTACTTCATCGGCTGTAAAGTGCTTTGAGTCGTACTGACTAAATCTCAATCGTGAAAAACACTATAAAAATGCAAGTCTTTCTCTTTTGATGCCCATTTTTCAGGCTGGAAGTTAAAAACAGCTCAGTTATCTCATAAATCAGCATAAACCCATTTACTATTAATCAGTCAGCATTCAGCGATTTACTGCGACTGCAATCAGAGTGAGATTTAGTCAGTCGAGTTACAGATATAGAATACTACACCGCATTATTGGAAATAATTATCTTTAGATTCTCTGAGGGAGCTCAGGTCACAGCATCAAGCTGTGAAGCTGTAAATGAAAGATGGTAGGGTTGATAATCTGGAAGGACGAGATCAAATGGCCTGAAGGGCCTTCTTCTCGTGAAGCATCTCCGGACTCAGCAAGTCGAAGCGACGCTGCCCTTCCTCCTATCCACTGACAGGTTGAACACCCGGCACATCTGCACTGGCCCCTGGAACTGCAGCCTTCCCATCACTGGCTCCACACGCTGGGGGGGGGTGGGGGAAGGAAGGCAACAGGCCTTTAGGTGTCAGCTGTGGCTCAGTGGGTAGTGCCCTCACCTCTGATGCCAGAAGGTCGTGGGTTCAAGTCCCACTCCATGAGACTTGAGCAGTTTAGGAGACCAAACTCTGAACTGCAGTTCTCAAACAATTCCTGGTGCTCCAGAATCTGCCCGGCAACTTAAGTGGGGCAGATTCCACAAGAGGGCCGGCATGTTACAGAACTGCCTCTGTGATATATGGTCAGCCTTACTGTATGGTGGCACATCAAAGAAAGAACTTGCATTTATATAGCACCTTTCTCACCCTCAGGATGTCCCAAAGAACTTCACAGTCAATGAAGTACTTTTTGAAGTGTTGTAATGTAGGAAAGGCGGCAGCCAATTTGCGCACAGCAAGCTCCCACAGACAGCAATGTGATAATGACCAGATAATCTGTTTTTAGTGATGTTGATTGAGGGATAAATATTGGCCCAGGACACTGGGGAGAACTCCCCTGTTGTTCTTCGAAATAGTGACCGTGGGATCTCTTACTTCCACCCGAGGGGGCAGACGGGGCCTCGGTTTAATGTCTCATCTGAAAGACAGCCCCTATTTGCTTTAAGAGCAAAGGTATCTAGGGATACAGAGAATGTTTCCACATGTGGAAGAATCCAAAACTAGGGGCCATAAATACAAGACAGTTACTAATAAATCCAACAGGGAAATAAGGAGAAATGTCTTTGTTCAGAGAGTGGTTAGAATGTGGAACTCACTACCAGAGGAAGTGGTTGAGGCAAATAGCTTAGATGCTTTCAAAAGGAAACTAGACGAGTACATGAGAGCAAAGGGAATAGAAAGATATGCTGAAAGGCTGAGATGAGGGAGATGGAATGGGAGGAGACTCGGGTGGAGTATAAACACCAGCACAGACTGGTTGAGCCCAATGGCCTGTCTCTGGTTGTAAATTCTTTGTGATTCTATTTTCAAAAGGATACTGATGTAGTGAAATAATTCTGCATGTTTATTCTTATAAAGAACCATCCAGGTTCGACCTAAAGTCTGGATTTCCAAACAGTCTTTAACTAGTCTAATCTGGATTGAGAAATTCAGAATGTACTGGACTGAATCTAGGTAACCACGCGTGGACACATTCAGTGACAGCAGCAATTATTTGAGACTCTGTTTCTGGTGGAGGGTACGTACCTATGTGACAACCGTACATCCAGATACGGAAGCCATCGTACCTACACCTGCATTTCATCATATTGTTGGAGAAGTCTGACTCGGCCACTTCATAGTTGGGGTTGATGTGGACCTGGGGGAAGGAGAGAGACAAAAATTCAGAACTTTTCCAGAGAGAAGCGAAAGGTTAGTTAATGCGTTTCCTTAGAAAGGGAGAGAAGTCAGTCAGTGCACTTCAGAAACATTTAGAGCCAGTGCCTTAACAGTGTCCTCCCCATCTGGATGAGGCCTGAACGGGGTCGCTAGGTCAGGGCAGGTATGGCAGTGCCAGATATGGGATATTCCTCTGTATCTTCACCTTCCTCCAGCCTTATCTCCACCACTGCTGAAATCCTCATTCAGCCCTTGTTAGCTCCAGACTCTACTTTCCCATGCACTCTTCACCATGTCCCTGTGCTCCATCCTATGTAAACGCCCAATGTGTTCCTGCCACCTGTTTCCCATCCTCCGCTACATCTTGCTTCTCTATCACTCCTATCCTTGCCAATCTTCATTGGCTGCCAGTTCCTAATACATTGAACCCAAAATCCTTCATTTACATAGAATTTACAGCACAGAAACAGGCCATTTGGCCCAACTGGTTGATGCTGGCGTTTATGCTCCACACGAGCTTCCTCCCACCCTACTTCATCTCACCCTATCTGCATATCCTTCTATTCTTTTCTCCCTCATGTACTTATCTCGCCTCCCCTTAAATGTATTCTGTTTGCCTCAACCACTCCATGTGGTAGCGAGTTCCACATTCTAACCACTCTCTGGGTAAAGAAGTTTCTCCTGAATTCCCTATTGGATTTATTAGTGACTATCTTATATTTATGGCCCCTAGTTCTGGCCTCCCCCACAAGTGGAAACATCTTCTCTACGTCTAACCTAACAAACCCTTTCATCATTTTAAACACCTCTATTAGGTCACCCCCTCAGCCTTCTCTTTTCTAGAGAAAAGAGCCCCAGCCTGTTCAGTCTTTCCTCATAGTTCTAACCTCTAGCATAAGACATTGAATCCAAAATCCTTCGTTTGCAACTCCCTCCGCACCCCATCTTCCTCTGCAACCCCAATGGCCCTCACTCTCCTTCCTTCCTCCATTCCACCACTGGCGGCAGAGCTTTCACCATCTGGGCCCTACCCTGTGGATCTCCGACTCTAGCTACTCTCCCTTGCCATCCCTCTGTCCCCACCTTGGAAAGCCCTTTCAAACTACCTCCTCAACCATGCCTTCAGTCACCCCTTCTAATCTTCCAACTGCTGCTCAGCAACTGTTCCACCAGTGTGAAGCATATTGAGACATAAGAACATAAGAAATAGGAGCAGGAGTAGGCCATGTGGCCCTTCGAGCCTGCTCCACCATTCAATAAGATCATGGCTGATCTTCTACCTCAACTCCACTTTCCCGCACTATCCCCATATCCCTTGATTCCCACTATTCAAAAATCTATCGCTCTCTGTCTTGAATATACTCAATGACTGAGCCTCCACAGCCCTCTTGGGTAGAGAATTCCAAAGATTCACCACCCTCTGAGTGAAGAAATTTCTCCTCATCTCCGTCCTAAATGGCCGACCCCTTATTCTGAGACTGTGACCCCTGGTTCTAGACTCCCCAGCCAAGGGAAACATCCTCCCTGCATCTACCCTGTCAAGTCCTGTAAGAATTGTGTATGTTTCAATGAGATCACCTCTCATTCTTCTAAACTCTAGTGAATATAAGCCTAGTCTACTCAATCTCTCCTCATAGGACAATCCCCCCATCCCAGGAACCAGTCTGGTGAACCTTCGTTGCACTCCCTCTATGGCAAGTATATCCTTCCTTAGGTAAGGAGAGCAAAACGGTACACAATATAATAAGTTAAAGGTGCTATCTAAACATAATTTGTTGTTAAAGTGGAAAGACAGTTTAGGAACAATAATGTCTGTTTAAAGTACTCTCCAACACAGGAACATTTATTAAAATACCGTTGACTTTGTTGTCTCACTGAGATGCACCATTTCAGGCCTTTCCTCCTCAACAGCTCCATGACGGAACGTTATGGGGAAAGGCTGTATCCCGGAGTGGCCCCTTTCACTGAAATTTGGCCTAAATTGCAGGCCGGATTGGGAGAGGATCCAGGGCAGGTCGATGCTGGAAAGCCGCACTGTTGCCGACCAACCACGTGCTGCTGACGGCCTACTAGGATCAGCTGCTCCGAATCTGCCACCCAGGCCAACCATAGAATCCTTACAGCGCAGAAGGAGGCCCTTCGGCCCATCGTGCCTGTGCCGGCTCTTTGAAAGAGCGCTCCGATTAGTCCCACTCACCCTCTGCTCTTTCCCCGTAGCCCTGTAAATTTTTTTCCTTTTCAAGTATTTACCCAATTCCCTTTTGAAAGTTACTATTGAATCTGCCTCCACCACCTTTTCAGGCAGCGCATTCCAGATCACAACAACTCGCTGTGTAAAATAAAATTCTCATCTCCCCCTCTGGTTCTTTTGCCAATTATCTTCACTCTGTGTCCTCTGGTTACCGACCCTCCTGCCAGTGGAAACAGTTTCTCCTTATTTACTCTATCAAAACCCTTCATAATTTTGAACACCTCTATTAAATCTCCCCTTAACCCGCTCTGCTCCAAGGAGAACAATCCCAGCGTCTCCAGTCTCTCCACATAACTGAAGTCCCTCATTCCCTGGTACCATTCCAGTAAATCTCCTCTGCACCCTCTCCAAGGCCTTGACATCCTTCATGAAGTGTGGTGCCCACAATTGCACACAATACTCCAGCTGAGGCCTAACAAGTGATTTATCAAAGTGCTTTTTTCCCCTCACTTCAATGAGTATAGCTGCTCCAGGATGGACATAGGCCCACCCAAGGGAGTGATGGAGACCCCAAACATCAGGTCTCAATGAGATGACAAAACCAATGATGTTTTATAACACAAGGAGATCTGTAGATCAAAATGATATAAAATTCTTTGAGGGCTTGACAGGGTAGATACTGAGCGGCTGTTTCCCTTGGCTGGAGAGTCTAAAACTAGGGGTCATAGTCTCAGGATAAGGGCTCGGCCATTTAAGACTGAGGTGAGAAGAAATTTCTTCATTCAGAGGGTTGTGAATCTTTGGAATTCTACACCCCAGAGGCAATGTTCCCTCTGATTTTTTTTTTGGGTGCACAACCCATTGACAGTTTCGCATTTACATTGAAAAAGCCGGTCCCGGGTTGCGCGGGAGAGGCAGAGGGATGCTCAGTCGTTGAGTATATTCAAGAATTAGATTGATAAATTTTTGGACACTAAGGGAATCGAGGGATATGGGGATCGGGCGGGAAAGTGGAGCTGAGGTCGAAGATCAGCCATGATCTTACTGAATGGCGGAGCAGGCTCGAGGGGCCATTTTTTTTTTTATTCGTTCAAGGGATGTGGGCGTCGCTGGCCAGGCCAACATTTATTGCCCATCCCTAATTGCCCTTGAACAACTGAGTGACTTGCTAGTGGCCGTTTCAGAGGGCAGTTAAGAGTCAACCACATTGCTGTGGGTCTGGGGTCACATATAGGCCAGACCGGGTGAGGACGGCAGATTTCCTTCCCTAGAGAACGTTAGTGAACCAGATGGGTTTTTACGACAATCCGGTAGTTTTATGGTCAACATTACTGACGCAAGCTTTTTTTTAAATTCCAGATTTATTTAATTGAATTTAAATTCCCCAGCTGCCATGGTGGGATTTGAACTCATGTCCAGGCCTCAGGATTACTAGTCCAGTAACATAACCACTTATCCTGCTCCTATTTCGTATGTTCTTATTAAAAGAGAAAGACACACGAAACATTACCACGAGGGTACAATACTCTGGCGGTTAGAAGTTAGAGATTCACAGGATTTCCATACCTGAAAGACATAGTTTCCTGGTTTAACATCCGTGACGTCTATCCACTGACAGTCAATGTCATGGCGGTAGAGGTCCCAGCAACTCACGGCGATGCCTTGCTCCCCAAAGTTGCCACATGCATATCGTTTGTAAATGCCTAGGGGGAGGTTGAAGAGAGAAAGTGATGAATTGGGCAATCAACACTAAAGAAGGACAACTGGTTCCGCAGTTATTACTCTCAGCCTGGCAACCAACCTATCTGCTCAAGAGTGAGATTGAAGGCTGTCAGGATAGATGCACATAATCAAATACACTCCACAATGCCTTTCTTCCTGTGCTGTCGGAACCTCAGAAATATTATCAGTAGAACGTCATCGGTCCAGTCAACTCCATTCCTTCAGCTCAGTCCCATCGTACCCGCTTTCTCACCATATCCCTCAATCCCCTTTCCAGAAACGTGTTGAAATATGTCTTGAACTCGCTCGTACAAACTGTTACGGTGCCCTTTCTTGGTAGCGTATTCCACAACTTTGGTGAAAAAAACTACACACTATTTCCCCCCTTATTCCTAAATTCCTAATATTTAATTTGTGTTCCCTGATATTTGAGCACTTTGCCACAGTGAACCTTGTGTCTGTACGAATTTTTGTCTGGCCACTTCATAAGCATCAAAAATTTCAGTTGAGTCCCTTGAAGTCTCAACCACAGAGGTTTACACACGGTACAGCCCATCGTGTCTGTGCCAGCTCTTTCCTCGTGCCCTAATTTTTGTGTCAGCCAGTGGCTCAGTTGAGCAGCACTCTCGCCTCGGAGTCAGAAGGTCGTGGGTTTAAGTCCCACTCCAGAGACTTGAGCACGAAATCCAGGCTGGTACTCCAGTGCAGTGCTGAGGGAGTGCCGCACTGTTGGAGGGAGGTGCCGTCTTTCGGATGAAACGTTAAACCAAAGCCCCGTCTGCCCTTTCAGATGGACGTAAAAGGCACTATTTCGATGAAGAGCGTGCGAGTTCCCCCCTGGTGACCTGGCCAATATTTATCCCTCAGCCAACATCTAAAAAATAGATTACCCCAGCCATTATCACATTACTGTTCATGGGACCTTGCTGTACGCAAATTGGCTGCTGCGTTTCCTACATTACAACAGTGACTACACTTCAAGAAGTACTTCATTGGCGGTAAAGCACTTTGGGACATCCTGAGGCCTTTCTTGATACTCAGAATCATCTTCGGAGCAATGTTCCCTTTAAGCTGCGCAGCAATTGAAAAACCCGCACTTTTGAATGGGCCACATTTAGGGGGTTAAAACCTTCAGGCCATTCCTATTCCATGAGACTTCAGGAAGCCCTGCGCTATTCTGGGAATGATTAGATTTGCACATTTTGTGTATGGGGGATCTTCTCTCAGTCTGTTTCCCAGTCTCAGCAGGAAGCTGCCTTCACATCGTGAAACCATTTTTCCCAGGAGAGACGGTACACTCAGATCCTCTGGACATTCCAGAGTGCTGTCATCAAATTCAGTCTGACGGCTCCCATTTCCCCATGCAATCCCTGCCTCCCCGTCTCTGACACAAAACACATATGGGCTTGCAATCTCCTTTTAAGAACGACGTAACTGATAATCCCCCAAACACTCAGTAGACCGTTGCTATGGCTGCAACAGCTTAGTTTATTATTCAAGCTGTACCAACATAGTTTTTTTTTCCAAGAACAAAATAATTCGAAAGAAGGGATCTTTGTGTTGCCTGAACTTCTTTCCAAACTATATATATATATTATTTTTTTTTTTTTTTTTTGCCCTGATCCCTGTTCAGGAGACTTCGACTCATGCTGGGGGACAGTTGTACAAGGACCAATCATCCTCCTGTACCTTGCTCGTGTCGCCTTGATTTGTGTGAGACTTCTGACAGCGAACAAAAGCAAGGAATCCTGACCGATTTCCACTTCCCAAAAAACCACTGGTACAGAAGTCAATGGCAGCTAACCTAACTGAACTGACACCCCCAACTGAAATCAGCCTCGTTGGCAAAGACTGGGATCGAACCAGAACCCTCTGTGTCAATAAGTCCGAGCTACTCACCACATAAACTCACTGAGCCATCGGGGTGCAAAAATAAAAGACCTATTTATAGCGTATTAAAAAGCCTGGCACTATCTTCCCATTGTATATTGCGAGGTCCACGTTTATTCATTCATGGGATGTGGGCGTCGCTGGCAAGGCCAGCATTTATTGCCCATCCCTAGTTGCCCTTGAGAAGGTGGTGGTGAGCCGCCGCCTTGAACCGCTGCAGTCCGTGTGGTGAAGGTGCTCCCACAGTGCTGTTAGGGAGGGAGTTCCAGGATTTTGACCCAGCGACAATGAAGGAACGGCCGATATATTTCCAAGTCAGGATGGTGTGTGACTTGGAGGGGAACTTGGAGGTGGTGGTGTTCCCATGCACCTGCTGCCCTTGTCCTTCTAGGTGGTAGAAGTCGCGGGTTTGGGAGGTGCTGTCGAGGAAGCCTTGGCGAGTTGCTGCAGTGCATCTTGTAGATGGTACACACTGCAGCCATGGTGCGCCGATGGTGGAGGGAGTGAATGTTTAAGGTGGTGGATGGGGTGCTAATCAAGCGGGCTGCTTTGTCCTGGATGGTGTTGAGCTTTTTGAGTGTTGTTGGAGCTGCACTCATCCAGGCAAGTAGAGAGTATTCCATCACACTCTTGACTTGTGCCTTGTAGATGGTGGAAAGGCTTTGGGGAGTCTGGAGGTGAGACGCTCGCCGCAGAATACCTAGCCTCTGACCTGCTCTTGTAGCCACAGTATTTATGTAGCTGGTCCATAGCTGCCTATGTAAAACTTATCCAGCTGCAGTTACACCCTCCTGCCAGTGGAGACACTGCAGCCTGACCACTGCTGGGAGGGTCATAGAGTTATACAGCACAGAAAGAGGCCCTTCGGCCCATCGTATCCGTGCCGGCCATCAAGCCCTGTCTATTCTAATCCCATTTTCCAGCACTTGGTCCGTAGCCTTGTATGCTATGGCATTTCAAGTGCTCATCTAAATGCTTCTGAATGTTGTGAGGGTTCCTGCCTCTACCACCCTTTCAGGCAGTGAGTTCCAGATTCCAACCACCCTCTGGGTGAAAAAGTTTTTCCTCAAATCCCCTCTAAACCTCCTGCCCCTTACCTTGAAACTATGCCCCCTGGTTATTGACCTCTCCACCAAGGGGAAAAGTTCCTTTCTATCTACCCTATCTATGTCCCTCATAATTTTGTATACCTCAATCAGATCCCTCCTCAGCCTTCTCTGCTCTAAGGAAAACAATCCCAGCCTGTCCAGTCTCTCTTCATAGCTGAAGCGCTCCAGCCCAGGTAACATCCAGGGTGTGACATGTTTACCGAGGCAGCCTCTATTATAAATGTGGACATCGGGTGGTCAATTTTAACCCCGGGCGGGTTTCCATCAGGGCAACTGCAAAACACACTCACAGGCCCAAGTTTAAAGCCTGGGATATTTAAAATCATTTGAAACAGACTGGCGTCCATGAGAAGGCCCCTTTAAAAATGGCGCCTGCGGGGGAGTTGGCGTTAACAGGGCGGTAAGTCTACCCACCCCGTTTCGAGACCGTTACCGCTCCTTTAATGCCGATTTGACCGGGTGAAAATTGGTCCCACTGTGTCCCATCAGGCATCCGTTCAGCTCGCTTTATACCTATCCCTATAACTTGCTCCTAATCAGGTATCCTCCCCAGCTCCTTTGTGGAGGCTAGTCGACGCACCATCTGTGATTACTCTGTTCCACGACTCCTCGGGTTAAAAAGAGTTTCTCATTTCTCGTCTGGCTCGTCGCTTGCCTAGTTCCGAGCTCACAGCCCAAGTTAAACAGACTGTTTACACCCACATCTCTCATCACTTCGCAATGACGGGTCATGTCTCTCCTCTCAGTCTTTATTTTCCACTGAAAATGAGTGCGGCTTTGTCAAGCCCTCCGCACAGCAAGACATCACACCCATCAGCCCACACCGCCCACCTCTACTCCTCCTCCAGACATACCTCTTTCACAGTCCGAGTCTTCCAGACAGAAGCTGGCTTTGTGTCCTTCTGCGACCTTACTTCCATTCAGGGTCAAAAGGTCATAGTGCGTGAAGACCTCCATGCTGTGATAGTGTCTGCAATGAAAGGAAAGGGAATAAGCTTTCTGAGTTCCATGGAAGGACAAACGGGCATGACACAATTTGGTTTCGACTGCAGGCCTCTACAGTGGGCACCTATTCGGAACTAGGACCATCTCTGGCCCGTAGCCAAGTTTCTTTCTCTCTCGCGTTTCCATTTTCAGTTTTCACACCTAGTTGGGCAGAACACACAAACTCAGCGTGGACCTTGAGCTATTTGTGGTGGTGCTCCTCGTGTTTAGCAGCTGATTTGCTGGGAGAACCACAGCAGTTGGGGGCTGGAATGTCAGGCACCAGCAGCTATTAAAGGGCCGCTGGCTGCCCTTAAAACATTGCCATTTTTGGGGGGAAATACAAAAGGTTTGGGGCAGGATGACCCCCAAAAGATTGGCCGCAAATGGAGGTCAAAGAGGGTGAAATCCAGGAACAAAGAGAAAGCCAACCAAGAGGAAAATTCCAATATCTTCATCCTTCAGGTACCATTCCAATGAAGAGCTGAGGTTCTGGAGTGTCGCTCAGCCATATTACGAGCAGGATCCCTAATTTATATAAAAGCCAGGGCCACAGAGAGACCAGTGCTTGGTGGGTGAGCTGGTTCTGAGTGCTGCAGGCACTTTGGGGCTGGGCAAATGGGGCATTGTACAGGCCTCATCGCCAAATGATGTCCATCAGTGCTGTGGGCACCAAGCATCATATTATCGACCCTAAAGGCTTCACGCTTCGAGCAAGATACCGCGTGTATCCCACCAGACGCAGTGTAAAGTCCCTCTGTCCTGCCTCAACAATAGCCCTTCGTCCCAACCTCAGGAGAGCGCCTCCTATTGCACAAGTGTGACATTTTACCATTTCCCCGGCCATGCACAGAATCATACGGCACAGAAGAAGGCCATTGGAAAAAGCTGTCCAATTAGTCCCGCTCCCCAGCTTTCTCCCCTGTAAATGACTCCTCTTCTGAGAGATATGGGCAATTTGGTGCTGAATTAAGGGGGCAGTTTGGTGCAGTCAGCCCACTGGGAATTCAGGCGAAGACGGCCTTAGCTTATTTCACAGAGGACCTTTACAACCAACAGACAGCGGAGACTTTCAGCGCGTCAGTCCGAGCACGTTTACAGCATAAAAACACAGCAACAAGAGGGAGGAATGAAAGGCTGCGGTTAGTGTAGAGGTAGTTAGCTGCCTTTATATATAACATTTAAAGATACATTGTGATTCAGAGAAATCAACTTCCCCTTCGAGCACAAACTAGTGGTTATTTTGTCAATGGTGCCGAGATGTTGGGCGTGTAAAGGACCGGACTGGTGCCAGACTCTCCCACATGGTGGATAATTTGCCCAGTAAATTACTGGGGGCATGAACTGTCTAAAATTAGTTGGTCAAAAATCATTTTAAAGCATTACGCGTCAACAGATTATATATATCGCTGGACTTAAAACAGCCAGCAATCCGTGGTCTTGGTGTCACCCTTAGAAAGAAGCATTCAACTGGGGAAGGTGATGTTTCTGCAGCACGTGCCGTACCAGTTATCTAGAGAAGCTGGGATTGTTCTTCTTAGAGCAGAGAAGGTTAAGGGGAGATTTGATAGAGGTGTTCAAAATCATGAGGGGTTTTGATAGAGCGAGCGGGGAGAAACTGTTTCCTCTGGCAAGTGAGTCGGTAAGCAAAGGTCATAGATTTAAAATAATTGGCAAAAGAACGACAGGGGAAATGAGGAGAAATTTCTCCACACAGAGAGAGTTGTTGTGATCTGGAACGCACTATCTGCAAGGGTGGTGGAATCAGATTCCAGAGGAACTTTCAAAAAGGCAATTGGTCATGTCCTTGAAGAGGACTAATTTGCAGGGGTTATGGGGAAAAAGCTGGGGATGTGGAACTAAATTGGGCAGATCTTTCAAAGAGCCGACAGAGGCTCGATGGGCCGAATCACCTCCTCCTGTGCTGTATGATTCTGTGATCAGGTAACAATGGCTCATGCCCAGTGGTTTCTAGACTGTAAAGGTGAGGTCAATCAACAAGCAGTGGCTAGGTGAAGCCAAGCTCGGGTTTTGCCGGTTGGAGGAGGAAGGAAGGAAAGACTGGGGCAAGGGAGGGGTTCCACAGTTGTGAGGTCCTGGTAAAGAAAGAGTTAGAGTAGGAGACATTGTGATGAGTCTTGACTCCAATCCAGTCTGAAGGCGGATACATCGAAGCACGAGATCAGCTGGACCACCGATAAGGACGGGAGACAGATTGATAAACAGAGGCGATGTTCCCAAATAATACAATTCGCGTCAAGTTCCAATCTGACCACCCAAAACAATCCTTTGTTTATCAGAAGACAAAAACAACCAGGCTCAGTTCACCGAGAGATGTGAAAGCTTGTTTGTTTAGGACATTTTTCTAATTTCTCCCTGGAAATCACGTATTATCCCTCATGATGTTTGGGAAACGAAAGTCCATGTATGGTGGTTAAGTTTATTTATTGGCCGGAACAGAGCCAGTTGGTCCTGCATTTAGGGAAAATACTGGCCTCGATATTAACCCTCCCCCACGATGGGCGAGAGGGGGACGGGGGGGGGCGGTTTGGGGACATTGAAAATGAAAAAATGGGGAACGCTTCCCCAACCCACCGCCTCCGCATCTGCTGCCATTTTAACGGGGGCAAGGTTCGAGGCGTCTGAGTGTCCCCACGCTGGGGAGGCGGGTCACCTCATTAACATATTTAAATCTGGTTTCCACAATGCAATTGGGATCCCAGTTTAAATTTTACAGTTACTGCACGGGTTTTCCAGGGGTCGGGAAACCCGGCAGAGTAAGGGGAGGCGGGAGCTGCCGACACCACGAGCTAAGTGCCTTTTACAGCACTCCTTGTGGGCCAGGAGGTGCAGGAGTGCTGCCCCGGTCCCTCAAGGAAGCCTTCGGCCTCCCCTCTACCGATCGCGGCCTCTCTCCACCCCCCATGGCCTCTCTCTCTCCACCCCCCATGGCCTCTCTCTCCACCCCCCCCCCTTGCCTTTCTCTCCCTCCACCCCCCATGGCCTCTCTCTCTCCACCCCCCATGGCCTCTCTCTCCACCCCAACCCCTTGCCTTTCTCTCCCTCCACCCCCCATGGCCTCTCTCTCTCTCCACCCCCCATGGCCTCTCTCTCTCTCCACCCCCCATGGCCTCTCTCTCTCTCCACCCCCCATGGCCTCTCTCTCCCTTCACCCCCCATGGCCTCTCTCTCTCTCCACCCCCCATGGCCTCTCTCTCCCTCCACCCTCCATGGCCTCTCTCTCCCTCCACCCCCCATGGCCTCTCTCTCCCTCCCCCACAATGGCCTCTCTCTCCCTCCACCCCCCATGGCCTCTCTCTCTCTCCACCCCCCATGGCCTCTCTCCCCCTCCACCCCCCATGGCCTCTCTCTCCCTCCACCCCCCATGGCCTCTCTCTCTCTCTCTCTCCACCCCCCATGGCCTCTCTCCCTCCACCCCCCATGGCCTCTCTCTCTCTCCACCCCCCATGGCCTCTCTCTCTCTCCACCCCCCATGGCCTCTCTCTCTCCCTTCACCCCCCATGGCCTCTCTCTCTCTCCACCCCCCATGGCCTCTCTCTCCCTTCACCTCCCATGGCCTCTCTCTACACCCAGCCCCCATGACCTCGCTCTTACCCCTGCCCTGATCGCCGACCCCTCTGGAAGCCCCGAAGGTCTCTCTCACCAAGCCTCGATCAGCAACCTTACCTCCTCCTGATTGCCGGCGACCGTTCCCAAGGGTCCCCCCAGGCGGCCTCCTGCCGCTGGTTTCCCCACCCAGCAGCCGGCCGGGAAATAGAAGGAAAAAATGGTAATGAGGTCCTGCCGTATATTCCTGGCCTTGCCGGGTTCTTCGGACGTTTTTAGCCTCCCCCGCAACCTCCACGTAAACATCAGGGCCATTCTCTCTCTGAGGTATAATAATCCCTCATTCTGAACCTCTTACCTCCCTTTTCCACAGTTGGGTCTCTATATACTGTGCCCCAGCCATAGCCAAGAGATTGGCAGGTGAGTCAATAAGGAGAAACTGTTTCCAGTGGCAGAAGGGTCGGTAACCAGAGGACACAGATTGAAGGTGATTGGCAAAAGAACCAGAGGCGACAAAAGGAAATAATTTTTTACGCAGTGAGTTATTGTGATCTGGAACGCGCTGCCTGAAAGGGCGGTGGAAGCAGATTCAATCGTAACTTTCAAAAGGGAATTGGATAAATACTTGAAGGGAAAAAAATTACAGAGCTATGGGGAAAGAGCGGGGGGAATGGGATTTATTGGAGAGCTCTACCAAAGAGGCTGCACAGGTGTGAAGGGCCGAATGGCCTCCTCCTGTACTGTATCATTCTATGATTCTAGGTCTACTGCGCCAGAACTTCCACCCATCTCACTCTGGTAGAAGCTGGTGAGAGTTGCAGAGAGAGTTGGAGATGGCCCTCGCCGCTGATAATCCCCCTTCCTCGTGAGGGACGAGCTGGGCCCTGCTCCAAGCTGCACCACAGTGATGGAGCAAGAACCCAACGGCATGGAGCATCGTGAGGTGAACCAGCGTCCCATTGCTCCGTCGTGTGAAGGACGGGCCGCCAACCTGCTGTGCTGCCGTGGTGCCCTGCCATTTTCATCACCGGATTAACTTTGGTACAATTTTAAAAAGGGATTTAAGCAGAAAAAACCGGAACCATAATAAGAGATATAAATCCCAGTCGGAATATCCAGGCTCTCCCTGAGCCCGGAAAGCACCAGTCAGGCAGCAGCCTCTTCCTGAGAACCTACAACTGTCCAGGTTTCCTCCCAGAGAACCCTCCGAGAAGGAACGAGTGGACCAGTGTAGAAAGGAGCAATGCTCAACACTACTCGTGTCCTGACCCACCCAAACCCTCCAAAGGACCACAGAGGGGATGCCTGGTGTAAGGAAATATGGAGTTAGGTCACAGATCAACCATGATCTCATCGAATGGCGGAACAGGCTCGAGGGGCTGAATGGCCTCCTCCTGTTCCTATAAAAATACAAAGGAAGACTTGAAAAGTCTTCCTTCATTCGAACAACCCACATTACGGGGGCGATATAATAAAAATGATTCAAATTATGAACGGGTAGGACAGGGTAGCTGGAAGCGGACTGCTTCCAGTAGTTGAGGAGTCTAGAGCAAGGGCAGACAGACACAAGATGAAATGTAAGAGGTTTAGAACAGAGGGCAGGAGAAACTTCTTCACACACAGAGCGTGAGATTGTGGAATTCACTTTCCAGGGATAGTAGCTGAGGCAGAAACTGTCAACATTGAAGATCAGATTGGACAGCGGGGTGAAGGAAAAGGGTTGAAGTGATATGGAAACAGGGCGGGTAAATATGATTGGAACTACTTGCTCGAGTGGAGGGTAAACACCGAGGCGGACTGGTTGGGCCGAACGGCCTGTTTAACTGCGAGTAACTTCTCGGTATTTTCCATGTGAATAACCCCCACTCCGGCGAGCAAACAGAAACCACAGCCTTGACTGATTTTTGCCTCCTCTATCCCTGGGGCATTTAACCCCAATTGGTGCCCTGAGTGAGACCAGTTAACGAACCATAAACCAGGAATCACTTTTACAAGCTCATTTGCATCGTCGATGTGAGAGATGATCTAAGATTTTTTTTTAAAACTTTTCAAAAAGAAGATTGCGAGGGGAAAACGTGGGGGGCGGGGCGGGGGGAAGAAGGTGTGCGTTCCTTGTTTATCCAGGTGAAGGAATAAAAATATTAGGAACCGGAGTGGGATCAGTTGGGAATTCCAGAGGGCACGAGGTTAAAAGTTCCATCTGTTCCCGGAACTTTGGTCGAGTCTCCAGCTGGCTGCAGCGTTCCAAGCCATCAAACGATGCTGTCCCACGAGCTGCTGCTTCCCAGAGATTTCCTGCTGGTAGATGGAGCTGAATCCTGACCTGACGGGAGCTAATTTGCTGGCAGATGTTTACGCCGATGCCGGGGCTGCTACAGAAACCGCAGAGGACGACGACAAAGCAGCCGAGATGCTGGGCCCTCACAAACTGATTTACAGCCGCAGCCAGTTAAGTGCCTGCTGCCCCGATGGTACGGAGATGTCACTGGTCGTTCTCACAGTGTGACAGCCTAGTGCTCATCGCTCAAAGTCAGCTCGGCTGTCTGCCAGGCTCAGCGTTGCCGCAGAGTAATAAAATAAAACCTCTCCGTGCGCCCACCAATTAATATAAGAAACTGCTGCCTTACATTCTAAACTGACCTTTGCAACTATTTATACACACAAGAGTGTTCAATGCACAGTGCAATGGCCAAATTAGGGCATTTGTTAATTAAATTTAATTGCAATGTTTTCTTGTGAGGCGGGTGTTGATATCCCTCAGCATCAGTAGTCGGCCTCAGTTAACCCTAACCGCAAAGGCCTATACTACCCCCGGTCATTCCCCACCCAAGAACAGAAACAGTCAGACAACGTGGGGAAGAACAAAAGTTAACAAAGAAAGAAGGGACTTGCATTTCTCCAGCGTCTTTCACAACCTCAGGACGCCCCCAAAAGCACTTTACAGCCAATGAAGCATTTTTGAAGTGTCGTAATGGAGGAAAACACAGCAGCCAATTTCCACACAACAGGGTCTCATGAACAGCAGTGAGATAAATGACCAGATCATCTGTTTTAACAATGTCGATTGAGGGATAAATGTCGGCCAGGTGAACTCCCCTGCTCTTCTTCAAAATGAGTGCCATGGGATCGTTTACGTCCACCTGAGAGGGCAGACAGGGGCCTCGGTTTGAACGTCTCATCTGAAAGACGGCACCTCCGACAGCGCAGATGACCAGATCATCTGTTTTAGTGATGTTGGTTGAGTGTTGAGGAAAGCACACAACAGCCTCCGAACCCTGGCTAGCAAGTGGAAACGGAAGCCCTGGCTGAATTTTCCCTTCGTGAATCCAAGAGGACTGAGGCCAGTGGGGGTGGGTTTTTATTGCTGGTTCTGCTGAGACCGGCGACAGTTGCTCATTCTTTTAATGCTTCACCTGTGTGTTGATCTTATCCCATTTGGAGATTGGTCAGTGACACTGGACCAAGTGCACGGGGGTAACTGGACTTGGGCTTTGCGGCCTGAAAAGCAGGCATCTGAGGGCTGACCTTGTAGAGGTGTATGAGAAAGTAAATGGGGTACGGTAGCATAGTGGTTATGTTACTGGACTAGTAATCCTAAAGGCTGAGACTAATGATCCAGAGACGTGAGTTCAAATCCCACCATAGTAGCTGGGGAATTTAAATTCAGTTAATTAAACTAAATCTTGGAAAAAGAAAAAGCTACTGTCAGTAAAAGTGACCAATGAAACTACTGGATTGTCATAAAAACCCATCTGGTTCACTAATGTCCTTTAGGGAAGGAAATCTGCTGTCCTTACCCGGTCTGGCCTATATGTGACTCCTAACTGCCCTCTGAAATGGCAGCTCACCACCACCTTCTCAAGGGCAATTAGGGATGGATAATAAATGCTGGCCTTGCCAGCGACGCCCACATCCCAAGAATGAATTTTTAAAATAGTATGCGAAAGGAATACTACTTTAGATTAAACTATGGGAGTAGGGCAAAGAGGGCACAGGTTCAAACTGGTCAACGGCAACTTTAGGATGTTCTTCTCCAAACAGAGAGCGGTCAACATTTGGGATGGGCTGCCGTGGCACTGAGCAATACCGAGCAGAGAAGATCCCCGCTTCGAGTCCTGGCCTGCGTTGACCGTAGCCGCCATTACTGGGGGGACAGAATTCCTCGATCCCACAGCGCCCCTTGTAACTGCGGTGGAGCGGGAGGGACTCAGGCCTCGGTCAGTGACCCCGTGCTCCTGACCCCACTGGTGCAGCCGTCAATGTTGCCCCTCATTTTCTTTTTTGGGTGCGTGGCCCCTTTATGGGACCGCGCGAAATTTAACATTAGGACACACGACCGCGCAGCTTAGAGGGAACGTTGGTAGCCGTGGCTCATTTTATTCTAAGTTTCCCCCGCCAGTGTTCCAAGATGCTGACGGTCAAGGAAGGCCGTTCGGCCCATCTCAAGAACCCGCTTGAGAGTGAGGGCGGGGGCAGGAAGATGTGGCGTGGATGGATGCCAGAGGGCTTGACTTCAATGGCCACTGACCCCTGCTATTTGTCCCCCTTTTCTAAGAGGACCAAATTAAAGTAGTATTTGGCTTTCTTCAGATGACTACCTGACCCCAGCCAAGAGAACCCTGTGGGTCCCAGGTCTGCCGACCCATGTCCCTGGACACATGCCGGCGCCTGGGTTGCTCCGCTCAACAACAACAACAACAACTTACATTTATTATAGCGCCTTGAAGATAGTAAATTGACCCAAACCACTTCACAGGAGTGCTCACAGACAAAAACTGACACCAAGCAACATAAAGAGATATTAGGACAACTGACCTAAAACTTGGCCAAAGAGGCAGGTTTTAGGCAATGTCTTCAAGGAGGAGAGAGAGCGGAGAGATTTAGGGAGGGAATTTCAGAGCTTGGGGTCCAGGCAGCTGAAGGCACGGCCGCCAATGGTGGAGCGATTAAAATCGGGGGATGCGCAAGAGGCCAGAATTGGAGGAGCGCGGAGATCTCGGGGTGGGGGGTTGTGGGGCTGGAGGAGGTTACAGAGATAGGGAGGGGGGAGAGGCCGTGGAGGGATTTGAAAACAAGGATGAGAATTTTAAAACCGAGTTGCTGGGCCGGAGCCAATGGAGGTCAGCGAGCACAGGGGGTGATGGGTGAACGGGACTTGGTGCGAGTGAGGACACGGGCAGCAGAGTTTTGGATGAGGTGTAATTTGGATGAAGATGGATAAGCTGAAAGGAGGAGGGAGCTCTGGGAAATCTGGTGGGTGGCGCCATCCCGCTGGCCGCCCCTCCTCTGACACAGTCAGGCCATCTACGGGGTGCACTGAACCTCCGCCTGCACCAGCCCCCAACTTTCATCGGCCTTCAGGGGGCAGCAACCCAATATTATTGCGCGCTTTCCCACCGTCGCCCCCTTTACCCCATAATTGTGCCCAGGCCCTGAGGAAATTGGGGGCCACTATGTGTGATGGGGTAGGGGGGGCTGCTATTGGCCTGAGCATCTCCAGGCTAGGAAGGAGCAAATTCAGCCAGGGTGTCCTTTTGCTGATTACGCTCCTGTTACTCCTCAGAAGGTCGTGGGTTCAAGTCCCACTCCAGAGACTTGAGCACAAAAATCCAGGCTAACACTCCAGTGCAGCACCGAGGGAGCGCTGCACTGTCGGAGATGCCGTCTTTTAAGATGAGAAGTTAAACCGAGGCTCCGTCTGCCTGCCTGTTCAGGTGGATATAAAAGATCCCATGGCACTACTTGAAGAATATTTATCTCTCAACACATGTCACCAAAACAAATTAACGAGTCAATAGTCTCATTGGGGTTTGTTGGATCTGGCTGTGCACAAATTGGCCACCATGTTTGTCTACATAGTAACAATGACCACACTTCGACAAGTAGTTTATTGGCTGTCACGCAGTTTGGGACATCCTGAGAACATGAAAGGCACTGTCTAAAAACAAGTTCTTTCCCCGTCGCCCAATTTAGCATTGAGGCCAATTTTAGAAACATTACAGCTGCCCTTGTCCGAGATCGGACTAGGGATCCAATCTGGGCATTTCCTCATCTGCATCCGCAGACCGTACACGTCGAAAACATATTTTGCTTTGAATTAACGTGACGTAACCGCGCAGCAATCGTACAGCTCAGCTGTTGCCTTGGAGATCAGCTCCCGAGGCCCCAAGGATTCCAACAAGTGACGTGATCCTTGCTGAAGAATGGAATGTACTTGGCAGAAAGCATATTTGCTGGCAAGGGCCCAGCCTGTTAGGTAAAGCATTTAATTCCACATATGGGCCCCAGACAGCAGTATTGTTCCGATTCTGGGAGCATCTGTTCTGTGACTCTCCAGAAACTGACTCTGTGCGTGTTTTCTAAGAACTTTCTCTGAATTGTTGAAGTGTTATTAACCTTCACTGCACAGTTCTACCCACACCTTCCAGTGGAGGTCACTGTAGAGTGGGATCCCTGCCTAATATTTGCCCTGTTGAGCCTGAGGCCAATTTTGGCATCCCTACTGCTGGCTATGGTCAGGACACTGGGATTTACTTACAAAACAGCGAGATGCTGTAAATCTGGAACGCAAAGATCAAATGGGCAGAGCAGCCTTCTTCACCCTAACTTATCATGTAATCTAGTTTATAATACACACCTTCAGTGTTCTTGATGGAAGACAGGAGCTCAAGCATCTAACTCAGGGGTTCAGATAATTTATATATAGAATAACAGATACCCGAGAGTGAGTTACAGGCTGGAATCTAATCGAGGGGTTCGGGGGGGTTTATATATAGAATAACAGATACCCGGGAGTGAGTTACAGGCTGGAATCTAATCGAGGGGTTCGGGGGGGTTTATATATAGAATAACAGATACCCGGGAGTGAGTTACAGGCTGGAATCTAATCGAGGGGTTCGGGTGGTTTATATATAGAATAACAGATACCCGGGAGTGAGTTACAGACTGGAATCTAATCGAGGGGTTCGGGGGGGTTTATATATAGAATAACTGATACCCGGGAGTGAGTTACAGGCTGGAATCTAATCGAGGGGTTCAGGGGGGTTTATATATAGAATAACAGATACCCGGGAGTGAGTTACAGGCTGGAATCTAATCGAGGGGTTCGGGGGGGTTTATATATAGAATAACAGATACCCGGGAGTGAGTTACAGGCTGGAATCTAATCGAGGGGTTCGGGGGGTTTATATATAGAATAATGGATACCCGGGAGTGAGTTACAGGCTAGAATGTAATCGCGGGGTTCGGGGGGTTTATATATAGAATAACAGATACCCGGGAGTGAGTTACAGGCTGGAATCTAATCGAGGGGTTCGGGGGGGGTTTATATATAGAATAATAGATTCCTGCATCACTTTTAATGTGTTAGCAATCCTTTATCTTTCTCACAAATCTCTATTGCGATCCTTTAAAGAATGAAACGGTTCCGAGCCTCGGGCCTACCGGTGACAGCTGTGCCAGACCCAGGCGTGCCGTCCAGCCCTCGGCCTGAAATCCGACCTGCCGATGTTGTGTATCCGCGAGGAGAAGCGGAGCAGCCGGCGGCTTCCGTACGGCCAGTTCATCCCGTCGGCCGACTTGGACAGGCAGCCTTCCTCGTGGGCGCAGTACAGCATGTGCAAGGGCCGGTCCTCCAGGTAGGCAGATTCCTGGGCAAGTTGGGCATCCAGGACAAGGTCGGGAGCAGCTGACAACATCAAATCAAAGAGGGTTCAATGTTAGTATTTCTTTAATACCATTCGTTGCCTGTTTCGCTCTCTCTCTCTTTTCCTGTTTTCTCATCTTCCTTCCATCCCCTGAAGAGATTTGCGAATCTCCCCTGAGCTATGCTTCCAGAGCTTCCCTGGCGACACTTCTTCACGTAGGAGGCCAGACAGTAAATTGTCCAGAGACCATTTACCTGTGGGCTGCATCAGACAGCACATGGGCAACGGTGGCTAAACATTTGGGAATCTTTCTGGTTGGATGAGCTGGAACCGATCCTGCGACCGCACCTGGTGCTGTCCTGTCCTCAGCCAGTATCCACACAGGGACTCTTTCTAACAGGAGTGTCTCAGCAGGGACCAACAGCAAAAACTTCGGGTTGTTGTAAAAACCCAACTGCTTCACTAATGTCCTTCAGGAAACCCATCTTCCTCACCCAGTCTGGGCCGACATGCAACTCTACAGCGAGGTGGTTGACCGGCCTCTGAAATGGCCCAGCAAGCCACTCGATTGTATCAAACCGCTACAAAAAGAAAGTCCAACCTTCACCACGCGGACTGCAGCGGTTCAAGACGGCGGCCCACCACCACCTTCTCGAGGGCAATTAGCGACGGGCAACAAATGCCGGCCTTGCCAGCAACGCCCACATCCCGTGAATGAATAAATTAACTCAGCACAAACCGGGAATGGAGACGGGACGTTTGTGGCTCATTACTTCACCGAGGCCTTTGCCCGCCGAAGCTTAGATGGAGCTTGTCGCTTATGTTTAGCTCCCTTTGCGCATCATTTACAATTTGACTGGACGGGTAGGGAGCGGGTTCCCACCCCTCTGAAACGCTGCTCTTAGTTAAGCTCCGTGAGAGCGATCCAGGGGTGACTTCCCCCTCCCCAAAATTTTCCGTCCTTATCTTCAACGCCCGCAAATACCACAACCGACCTCCGTGCGGACCCACAGCTTGGGCCAGGGTCCTGGCACAAGTATCCGGGAGGGCCAGCCCACTGTGCCATCTGATAACACAGAGTGCTGCTTCAAGTGTAAATGACACAGTAAATCTGTAACAGCAGGGCACGTGGGACCTGGGTTCATCTCATAGTCACGCCCAGGAATGTCTCAAGTCAAGTGACTCCTAAAGAAGGTAGCGAGTTTGTGTCCCCTTGTAAATTTTCATGTCAGCATTTCCCATTCAATTTTGCTATGTCAGCCAGTGGCTCAGTGGGTCGTACTCTCGCCTCTGAGTCAGAAGGCTGTGGGTTCAAGTCCCACTCCAGAGACTTGAGCACAAAAATCTAGGCTGACACTCTCAGTGCAGTGCTGAGGGAGTGCCGCACTGTCGGAGGGGCCGTCTTTCGGATGAGATGTTAAACCGAGGCCCCATCTGCCCTCTCAGGTGGACGTAAAAGATCCCATGGCACTATTTCAAAGAAGAACAGGAGAGTGTTCTCCAGTGTCCTGGCCAATATTTATATCTTAATCAACATAATAAAAAAAACAGATTATCTGGTCATTATCACGTTGCTGTTTGTGGGAGCTTGCTGTGCGCAAATTGGCTGCCACATTTCCCACTGACTACACTTCAAAAAGTACTTCATTGGCTGTAAAGCGCTTTGGGACGTCCAGTGGTCGTGAAAGGCGCTATATAAATGCAAGTTTTTTTATGTCAACTGCCACGGTGTAGTTGCAGGCTCTGGCCACTAGGTGGCTCTCTGGAGTGAGTTTCTAAAGTCTCTCTTCCATCTCCAACACCAACTTGTCCAGATATAAAATCCTAACCATCAACTGACTGACTAACATCAAGCACAATTTACGAGTAACTTTACTAAAACATTTTTTTTTACTGGATTCTCAAAGCCATACTATAACAATTTAACAGACTTGCTGTGGTCACCAACCAGAGCCAGGAACTAAGCCTGCCAGCAAACTTACATAATACGATGTGATCCTGTTAATCTAAACCTTTTCTAAATCCTCTTAATGTGATATTGGGGCCAACAGTTACCAGCTGTTCTAAGCTGAGCTAACAACACGGGAACAGGAGAGCCTCACACTGCACCAGAACTGGGAGGGGGAGCGACACAAATTCACCAGAATGATACCGGGGCTAAAAGGCTTAAATTATGAGGACAGGTTGCATAGACTAGGCTTGTATTCCCTCGAGTATAGGAGATTAAGAGGTGATCTAATTGAGGTGTTTAAGTTGATTAAAGGAATTGATAGGGTAGCTAGAGAGAAACTATTTCCTCTGGTTGGGGGGGGCGGAGTCCAGAACAAGGGGGGAGGCGCATAGCCTTAAAATTAGAGCCAGGCCATTCAGGGTGATGTCAGGGGGAGAGAAGTTTGGGAGGGAGGGGGGAGGGGGGAAGGGAGGGAGGGAAGGAGGGAGGGAAGGAAGGAGGGAGGGAGCGAGGTTTGAGAGGGAGGGGGAGAGAGGTTTGGGAGGGAGGGGGAGAGAGGTTTGGGAGGGAGGGAGGGGGAGGGAGAGAGGTTTGGGAGGGAGGGAGAGAGGTTTGGGAGGGAGGGGGAGAGAGGTTTGGGAGGGAGGGGGAGAGGGAGGAGGAGAGCAGTTTGGGAGCCATGTTCTAATTGAATGGCGGAACAGGCTCGAGGGGCTGAATGGCCTCCCCCTGTTCCTGTGAGTCAGTCCCTCCACCCCCTCCCCCCCACTCTGAGATACATACATGTTCTGCAGTAGGAGACCGAGGACGGGTCTAACACTCACACTCTGCACAGATGACTCCGGCGGCGAAGCGGCCCACACCCCGAGGGCACTCGACGTGGTTGTGGTGATGAGAACACTGCAAGATGGAGAGTTCTGTTCCGGAGCAGGAGGTCCCGCTCAGGGCCACTTCCTTTGAGGTGTGTTCTCCCTGCCAGTACCAGGTTTCCTTTGAGACAAACGGTAGAACGTTCAGTCACAGCGCGATCCAGGAGCGGCTTCGCTCCGCTCCGGAAGATCTTTCATCAACCATACCTAATGCGGAATTAGTCGGAAGCAGTGGGAGATTGGTTTATCAGTTCCCCGCACCCACCATTTGTTCCAGGATATTAAAACCAAAGACATTTCAGGAATTCAAAGCACGAGACATTGTTTTTTGTGTTCATGGAGATGAGGGATGTCAGTGCTGGGGAATAGAACACTTTCCCACTTCAGATGTCCGGTGTCAGCACTCCCAGGTCCAATGCAATGTCAGGTTCAGTACAAAGCTCCCTCGGCTCTGCCAAACCACATCCATCAGCCACAACCCCACAAAAGCACTCCCTATTGCACCAGTGTGGGATTTCTTCTGTACATTTCCCACACTATGCACTAGAGTATTGAGGATTACGGAACCAAGGCAGGTGGACGGAGTTAAGATACAGATCAGCCATGATCGAATTGAATGACGGAACAGGCTCGAGGAGCTGAATGGCCTCCTCCTGTTCCTATGGTCCTCACCATCCTGTGTACTCTCTGAGTGAGACTGGCAGTTTCTTGCTGAATTAGGGGCAGTTTTACGCTGTGAATCAATGCTCACAAATGACTTGAGTTGACCCTTACAACCAACAGACAGAGGGGACTTTTATCCCACTAGTCGAGGCTGGATTTGAATCTCGCTCCAGAGGTGAGTGGAGAGGATACTAACTCACTGTGCTGCCCAATTTCCCCCAACCACTCCCCATCATCGTTCTCTAGACACGATTGGGGGTCTTTTGGACCTTGGGCGATAGTGTAAAACGGGCAATATCAGATCAGCCACTCGTTATACATCTCTCCCGGTTTTCATTCCATTGACCTCCCATTGACACCGGGAAAGATATCGCCCGTTTTACACTATTATCCGAAGTCCAAATGACCCCCAAACTTTTCAAAGGCACTTGGGAGTTAGATAATGCATTGGTTTGCCAAGTTGAATGTAGGATGGGGTCAGTTGGAAGCAAGGCAGAGAGACGGGCCCCAGGGCTTTCAATATTTACTTTGCTGATGATGAAAATTAATTGTAAACCTTAATAACTAACGCACCATGAGACACTGAAGTGAGCGTAAGAGATGTACACGCCTCTTCTGACCTGCCTTCATGGCGAGTCGAATGGTGGCAGTGGAACCCCACCATTTCTGCCTTTTGTCATTGGTTTTAGATCATGGACATTTCCAAAACAGCCCATTCCAAAGAGCGGACTGTCTCGTCCAAGAATTGAACAGCTTCCAATCCCAGTGGCGGTTCCAAGTGTTTGTTTGACAGGAACCTCCTCTCCCTTCACTTCCAGTTGGCGGATTTCGAGTTGAAACTCAACCCGAGCAGACTGCTCGCTTCCGCCAAAACATGGGGCTGCACACGGGCTCAGTTATGTTTACTGGTGACTTGGACTGACTTCTTTTCAAGAGCAAATCCCTCTCACACGTGCAACGTTACAAAAATGCACAACAAGGCAACTGTTGGTTTGGTGGACAACTGGCCAGGAATGAATAGTGGAGACGTGGGCATGGATGAATATTCTGGAGCTTTGTGAGGGGATGGGGCAGGGCGGGGTCAGGAGATGATTATGAAGAACTTTGCCTCAGGAGATTAAATGGGTTGCGGTAGAGTCCACAATCGGGTAGGTTGTACATGATCTATAGAAGGAGCAAGTTGATGGGCCGAATGGTCTTTCCTTGATCCATGTTCCCTTGTGTTATCTTGGATTTTGAGCACAGATTCATCCCTGAAGGGGGCAACATCCATTAAATGGCCACATTGTTAGATTTGCTGCCCAGGTATGAAGTGAGATGGGAGCTCATCTCCTCCCTCAGCACCTACCTGTAGTGCATGGTTGGCAAAGCCTAACCCCAGCTGCCGGCACACCACCATAGCCTCAGTCAGTTTCCAATTCTCGCCACACACAGCGCCCCAGTTCATCGTGCCATTGACTTCCGTCAGGATCTCCACGCGGCCTTCAAAGGGGTTGCGGCCGCCATTCAACCGGATCTATATTTGGGACAGGAAGAACAATCACCTTCTAGTTAACTCCTCAAGGTAGTTCAAATCTCCCTCCATATACCCCTCTCCCTGTCGCTGCAATCTCCTCCAGCCCTACAACCCTCCGAGATCTCTGCGTTCTTCTAATTCTGACCGCTTGTGCATCCTCAAATTATAATCGCTCCACCATTGGCGGCCGTGCCTTCAGCTGCCTGGGTGCTCAGCGCTGGAATTCCCTCCCTAAACCTCTCCGCCTCTCTCTCCTCCTTTAAGTCATTCCTTAAAACCTACCTCTTTGACCAAGCTTTTGGTCACCTGTCCTAATATCTCCTTATGTGGCTCGGTGTCAAATTTTGTTTGATAATCGCTCCTGTGAAGCGCTTTGGGCAAGTTGTTTTTTTTTTATATGAAGCATAGAAGATAGGAGCAGGAGTCGGCCATTCGGCCTCTCGAGCCTGCTCCGCCATTCAATGAGATCATGGCTGATCATCCAAATTCAGTACACTGTCCCTGCTTTCTCCCCATATCCCTTGATCCCTTTAGCCTTAAGAAATATATCTATCTCCTTCTTGAATATATTTAATGAATTGGCCTCAACTGCCTTCTGTGGTAGAGAATTCCACAGGTTCACCACTCTCTGGGTGAAGAAATTCCTCCTCATCTCAGTCCTAAATGGCTTACCCCTTATCCTTAGACTGTGACCTCTGGTTCTGGACTCTCCGGCCATCGGGGACATCCTTCCTGCATCTAGTCTGTCTAGTCCTGTTAGAATTTTATAAGTTTCAATGAGATCCCCTCTCATTCTTCTAAACTCCAGTGAGTATAAGCCCAACCGACCCAATCTCTCCTCATACGTCATTCCTGCCATCCCAGGTATCAGTCTGGTACAGCTTCGCTGCACTCCCTCCATGGCAAGACTAAAGACAATACTTTTTCTTTGTATTAACCTTCTAATTCCCTCCTTAATTTTTCCTCTCTGGTCTTCCCAGGCCACACACCACTGGCAGCCGGAAGAAATACTTGTATTTTTATAGAGTTATCATGACATCAAAGTACTTCACATACGATGAATGAATATTCTGAAGTACAGTGACCATTGTTATGCAAAAATGAGAAGTCGCACAACACCAGGTTATAGTCCAACAGATTTATTTAAAATTACAAGCTTTCGGAGCTGTTGCCCCTTCGTCAGGTAGAGTTACAATGAGGGAATCTACAATATTACACAGTATATAAACACAGAAAGCAATTTGTCTGCAGAGATACAATCTTTCAGGGAGGCCTTACATCAAAGACACACCAGAGCACAGCCAAGACAATGAGATGAGTCACAGGGGGTCCAACGTGTCAAATCCTGCTGTCTGCAGTTGAGCTTTTAACTTTTTTTTTGGTGTGTGTGTGTGTTTTTCTTTTAAAAACTGGAAAGACAGACATTGTTATGCAGGCAGCACTTTGCCAGAGACATCCCACGGACAACAATGAGATGAACATCAGTCTCTTTGCTGTTTGTGGGATGTTGCTATGCAGAATGGCTGTAATACAAAAGTAACTGAAGGTGTTTATGTGACATTTATATATCAAAAAAATAGAAATCAAGGACATGGAGTTTCTTTGTGGTACACCTGTGTGTGTAGCCTCTTCACTGTAGTGAATTCAGCCACATTTGAAAAGAAACTCACATTTATACAGCGTCTTTCACAATGTCCCAAAGCGCTTTAGAGCCAATGAAGTACTTTTTAAAGTGGAGTCACTGTTGTAATGTGGAAAACGCTGCAGCCTATTTGCGCACAGCAAGCTCCCACAAACAGCAATGTGATAATGACCAGATAATCTGTATTTTTGTGATGTTGATTGAGGGATTGGCCAGGACACTGGGGAGAATTCCCTCTGCTGTGGGATGTTTTACGTCCACCTGAGAGGGCAGACGGGGCCTCGGTTTAACATCTCATTTGAAAGACGGCACCTCCGACAGTGCAGCACTCCCTCAGCACTGCACTGGGAGTGTCAGCCTGGATTATGTGCTCGAGTCTCACGGATGTTGGACTTGAACCCACGACCTTCTGACCCAGAGGCGAGAGTGTTACCCACTGAGCCACGGCTGACACTGGCCATTTGGTGCAGGATAGTTCAACTGGATGTGTCGACTGTTCAGGACTTAGGACTTCCTCACAGAGATAATGAGTAGGCCCATGTACTACTTTGATGTCCATTCAGCTATCCGTTCCATCACCATCATATAGAGCACAGATGCAGTTACTCTGCACGAGAAGCTTCAGCCATTACATCGAATGGAAACTCTCAGCAATTTTCTCTTTGTTTTCTTTGCCTGGATAGTTTCTGAAGTTGAATTGAGTTGTAAATCAATGTCACCTTGGTCCAGTCGTAGCTCTTGCGCCTGTGAATCAGGACTTGAGCACATAATCTAGGCTCAGTACTGAGGGAGCGCCGCACTGTCGGAGGGGCAGTACTGAGGGAGCGCCGCACTGTCGGAGGGGCAGTACTGAGGGAGCGCTGCACTGTCAGAGGGGCAGTACTGAGGGACGCCGCACTGTCGGAGGGGCAGTACTGAGGGAGTGCTGCACTGTCGGAGGGGCTGTACTGAGGGAGCGCTGCACTGTCGGAGGGGCAGTACTGAGGGAGTGCCGCACTGTCGGAGGGGCAGTACTGAGGGAGCGCTGCACTGTCGGAGGGGCAGTACTGAGGGACGCCGCACTGTCGGAGGGGCAGTACTGAGGGAGCGCTGCACTGTCGGAGGGGCAGTACTGAGGGACGCCGCACTGTCGGAGGGGCAGTACTGAGGGAGCGCCGCACTGTCAGAGGGTCAGTACTGAGGGAGTGCTGCACTGTCGGAGGGGCAGTACTTAGGGACGCCACACTGTCGGAGGGGCAGTACTGAGGGACGCTATGCTGTCGGAGGGGCAGTACTGAGGGAGCACTGCACTGTTGGAGGGGCAGTACTGAGGGAGCGCTGCACTGTCGGAGGGGCAGTACTGAGGGACGCCACTCTATCGGAGGGGCAGTACTGAGGGAGTGCTGCACTGTCGGAGGGGCAGTACTGAGGGAGCGCTGCAATGTCGGAGGGGCAGTACTGAGGGAGCGCTGCAATGTCGGAGGGGCAGTACTGAGGGACGCCACTCTATCGGAGGGGCAGTACTGAGGGAGCGCTGCACTGTCGGAGGGGCAGTACTGAGGGAGCGCTGCAATGTCGGAGGGGCAGTACTGAGGGAGCGCTGCACTGTCGGAGGGGCAGTACTGAGGGAGCGCTGCACTGTCGGAGGGGCAGTACTGAGGGAGCGCTGCACTGTCGGAGGGGCAGTACTGAGGGAGCGCTGCAATGTCGGAGGGGCAGTACTGAGGGAGTGCTGCACTGTCGGAGGGGCAGTACTCAGGGACGCCGCACTGTCGGAGGGGCAGTACTCAGGGACGCCGCACTGTCGGAGGGGCAGTACTGAGGGACGCCACTCTATCGGAGGGGCAGTGCTGAGGGAGCGCTGCACTGTCGGAGTGGCAGTACTGAGGGACGCCGCACTGTCAGCGGGTCAGTACCGAGGGAGCGCTGCACTATCAGAGGGTCAGTACTGAGGGAGCGCTGCACTGTCGGAGGGGCAGTACTGAGGGAGCGCTGCACTGTCGGAGGGGTAGAACTGAGGGAGCGCTGCACTGTCGGAGGGGCAGTACTGAGGGAGCGCTGCAATGTCGGAGGGGCAGTACTGAGGGAGCGCTGCACTGTCGGAGGGGCAGTACTGAGGGAGCGCTGTATTACATAAGAACATAAGAACATAAGAAATAGGAGCAGGAGTAGGCCAATCGGCCCCTCGAGCCTGCTCCGCCATTCAATAAGATCATGGCTGATCTGATCCTAACCGCCAATCTACAATCTATCACAGAACCATCTCCTGCATCTAACAGAATTGCACACACGAAATAGGAGCAGAATCAGGCTACACAGTCCCTGGGCCCGCTCCACTAACCACAGGGCCATGACCGATCCGAACCTAGACTCATGTCCAAATTCCTGCCCGCTCCCCGTAACCCTTAATGCCCTTTACTTCTAGGAAACTGTCTATTTCTGTTTTAAATTTAATTAATGTTGTAGCTTCTACAGCTTTTTGTGGCAGCATATTCCATGGACCTACCACCCTCTGAGTGAAGTAGTTCCTCCTCATCTCAGTTTTGAAAGAGCAGCCCCTTATTCTAAGACTATGTCCCCTAGTTCTCGTCTCACCCGTCATCGGGAACATCCTCCCCGCATCCACCCGATCCAACCCCTTCACAATCTTATATGTTTCAATAAGATCGCCTCTCATTCTTCTGAACTCCAATGAGTAGAGTCCCAATCTACCCAACCTCTCCTCATATGACCGCCCCCTCATCCCCGGGATTAACCGAGTGAACCTTTTTTGCACTGCCTCGAGAGCAAGGATGTCTTTCCTTAAGTAAGGACACCAAAACTGTATGCAGTATTCCAGGTGCGGTCTCACCAATACCTTGTACAACTGAAGCAATACCTCCCTATTTTTATATTCTATCCCCCTAGCAATGAAAGCCAACATTCCATTTGCCTTCTTAATCACTTGCTGCACCTGCATACTAACCTTTTGAGTTTCGTGCACCAGGACCCCCAGATCCCTTTGCACTTCAGTACTCTCCAGTTTCTTGCCATTAAGATAATAAATTGCTCTAGGATTTTTCCTGCCAAAGTGCATCACCTCACACTTTCCAGTGTTGTATTCCATCTGCCAAATCTCTGCCCACTTACTTAGCCTGTCTATGTCCTCTTGCAGGTTTTTTATGTCCTCCTCACTCACTACTTTCCCTCCCATCTTTGTATCATCTGCAAATTTTGATATGTTACACTTGGTCCCTTCCTCCAAATCGTTAATATAGATTGTGAAGAGTTGGGGACCCAGCACTGACCCCTGTGGAACACCACTAGTTACTGATTGCCAGTCTGAGAATGAACCATTTATCCCAACTCTTTGCTTTCTGTTAGATAGCCAATCCTCTATCCATGCCAGAATATTACCCCCAATCCCGTGATTTTTTACCTTAAGCAATAATCTTTTGTGTGGCACCTTGTCAAATGCCTTTTGGAAGTCTAAATACACTACGTCCACTGGTTCCCCTTTATCCACTCTATATGTTACTTCCTCAAAGAACTCCAGCAAATTTGTCAAACATGACTTCCCCTTCGTAAAACGTATTGTCGGAGGGGCAGTACTGAGGGACGCTATGCTGTCGGAGGGGCAGTACTGAGGGAGCACTGCACTGTTGGAGGGGCAGTACTGAGGGAGCGCTGCAATGTCGGAGGGGCAGTACTGAGGGAGCGCTGCACTGTCGGAGGGGCAGTACTGAGGGAGCGCTGCACTGTCGGAGGGGCAGTACTTAGGGACGCTATGCTGTCGGAGGGGCAGTACTGAGGGAGCACTGCACTGTTGGAGGGGCAGTACTTAGGGACGCTATGCTGTCGGAGGGGCAGTACTGAGGGAGCGCTGCACTGTCGGAGGGGCAGTACTGAGGGACGCCACTCTATCGGAGGGGCAGTACTGAGGGAGCGCTGCACTGTCGGAGTGGCAGTACGGAGGGACGCCGCACTGTCAGAGGGTCAGTACTGAGGGAGCGCTGCACTATCAGAGGGTCAGTACTGAGGGAGCGCTGCACTGTCGGAGGGGCAGTACTGAGGGAGCGCTGCAATGTCGGAGGGGCAGTACTGAGGGAGCGCTGCACTGTCGGAGGGGCAGTACTGAGGGAGCGCTGCAATGTCGGAGGGGCAGTACTGAGGGAGCGCTGCACTGTCGGAGGGCCAGTACTGAGGGAGCGCTGCAATGTCGGAGGGGCAGTACTGAGGGAGCGCTGCACTGTCGGAGGGCCAGTACTGAGGGAGCGCTGCAATGTCGGAGGGGCAGTACTGAGGGAGCGCAGCACTGTCGGAGGGGCAGTACTGAGGGAGCGCTGCAATGTCGGAGGGGCAGTACTGAGGGAGCGCTGCAATGTCGGAGGGGCAGTACTGAGGGAGCGCTGTACTGTCGGAGGGGCAGTACTCAGGGATGCTGCACTGTCGGAGGGGCAGTACTGAGGGATGCTGCACTGTCGGAGGGGCAGTACTGAGGGAGCGCTGCACTGTCGGAGGGGCAGTACTGAGGGACGCCACTCTATCGGAGGGGCAGTACTGAGGGAGTGCTGCACTGTCGGAAGGACAGTACTGAGGGACGCCGCACTGTCGGAGGGTCAGTACTGAGGGACGCCGCACTGTCAGAGGGGCAGTACTGAGGGACGCCACTCTATCGGAGGGGCAGTACTGAGGGAGCGCTGCACTGTCGGAGGGGCAGTACTGAGGGAGCGCTGCACTGTTGGAGGGGCAGTACTGAGGGAGCGCTGCACTGTCGGAGGGGCAGTACTGAGGGAACACTGCACTGTTGGAGGGGCAGTACTGAGGGAGCGCTGCACTGTCGGAGGGGCAGTACTGAGGGACGCCACACTGTCGGAGGGGCAGTACTGAGGGAGCGCTGCACTGTCGGAGGGGCAGTACTGAGGGACGCCACTCTATCGGAGGGGCAGTACTGAGGGAGCGCTGCACTGTCGGAGTGGCAGTACGGAGGGACGCCGCACTGTCAGAGGGTCAGTACTGAGGGAGCGCTGCACTATCAGAGGGTCAGTACTGAGGGAGCGCTGCACTGTCGGAGGGGCAGTACTGAGGGAGCGCTGCAATGTCGGAGGGGCAGTACTGAGGGAGCGCTGCACTGTCGGAGGGCCAGTACTGAGGGAGCGCTGCAATGTCGGAGGGGCAGTACTGAGGGAGCGCTGCAATGTCGGAGGGGCAGTACTGAGGGAGCGCTGTACTGTCGGAGGGGCAGTACTGAGGGAGCGTCGCACTGTCGGAGGGGCAGTACTGAGGGACGCCACTCTATCGGAGGGGCAGTACTGAGGGAGTGCTGCACTGTCGGAAGGACAGTACTGAGGGACGCCGCACTGTCGGAGGGTCAGTACTGAGGGACGCCGCACTGTCAGAGGGGCAGTACTGAGGGACGCCGCACTGTCGGAGGGGCAGTACTGAGGGAGCGCTGCACTGTCGGAGGGGCAGTACTGAGGGAGCGCTGCACTGTCGGAGGGGCAGTACTGAGGGACGCCACACTGTCGGAGGGGCAGTACTGAGGGACGCCACACTGTCGGAGGGGCAGTACTGAGGGACGCCACTCTATCGGAGGGGCAGTACTGAGGGAGCGCTGCACTGTCGGAGTGGCAGTACGGAGGGACGCCGCACTGTCAGAGGGTCAGTACTGACGGAGCGCTGGACTATCAGAGGGTCAGTACTGAGGGAGCGCTGCACTGTCGGAGGGGCAGTACTGAGGGAGCGCTGCAATGTCGGAGGGGCAGTACTGAGGGAGCGCTGCACTGTCGGAGGGGCAGTACTGAGGGAGCGCCGCACTGTCGGAGGGACAGTACTCAGGGACGCCGCACTGTCGGAGGGGCAGTACTGAGGGACGCCACTCTATTGGAGGGGCAGTGCTGAGGGAGCGCTGCACTGTCGGAGGGGCAGTACTGAGGGAGCGCTGTATTGTCGGAGGGGCAGTACTGAGGGAGCGCTGCACTGTCGGAGGGGCAGTACTGAGGGACGCTATGCTGTCGGAGGGGCAGTACTGAGGGAGCACTGCACTGTTGGAGGGGCAGTACTGAGGGAGCGCTGCACTGTCGGAGGGGCAGTACTGAGGGATGCCACACTGTCGGAGGGGCAGTACTGAGGGAGCGCTGCACTGTCGGAGTGGCAGTACGGAGGGACGCCGCGCTGTCAGAGGGTCAGTACTGAGGGAGCGCTGCACTATCAGAGGGTCAGTACTGAGGGAGCGCTGCACTGTCGGAGGGGCAGTACTGAGGGAGCGCTGCAATGTCGGAGGGGCAGTACTGAGGGAGCGCTGCACTGTCGGAGAGCCAGTACTGAGGGAGCGCTGCAATGTCGGAGGGGCAGTACTGAGGGAGCGCTGTACTGTCGGAGGGGCAGTACTGAGGGAGCGCTGCAATGTCGGAGGGGCAGTACTGAGGGAGCGCTGCAATGTCGGAGGGGCAGTACTGAGGGATGCTGCACTGTCGGAGGGGCAGTACTGAGGGATGCTGCACTGTCGGAGGGACAGTACTGAGGGATGCTGCACTGTCGGAGGGTCAGTACTGAGGGACGCCGCACTGTCGGAGGGGCAGTACTCAGGGACGCCGCACTGTCGGAGGGGCAGTACTGAGGGACGCCACTCTATCGGAGGGGCAGTGCTGAGGGAGCGCTGCACTGTCGGAGTGGCAGTACTGAGGGACGCCGCACTGTCAGAGGGTCAGTACTGAGGGAGCGCTGCACTATCAGAGGGTCAGTACTGAGGGAGCGCTGCACTGTCGGAGGGGCAGTACTGAGGGAGCGCTGCACTGTCGGAGGGGCAGTACTGAGGGAGCGCTGCACTGTCGGAGTGGCAGTACTGAGGGACGCCGCACTGTCAGAGGGTCAGTACTGAGGGAGCGCTGCACTGTCGGAGGGGCAGTACTGAGGGAGCGCTGCAATGTCGGAGGGGCAGTACTGAGGGAGCGCTGCACTGTCGGAGGGGCAGTACTGAGGGAGCGGTGCACTGTCGGAGGGGCAGTACTGAGGGAGCGCTGCACTGTCGGAGGGGCAGTACTGAGGGAGCGCTGCACTGTCGGAGGGGCAGTACTGAGGGAGCGCTGCACTATCAGAGGGTCAGTGCTGAGGGAGCGCCGCACTGTCGGAGGGGCAGTACTGAGGGAGCGCTGGACTGTCGGAGGGGCAATACTGAGGGAGTGCTGCACTGTCGGAGGGGCAGTACTGAGGGACGCCACACTGTCGGAGGGGCAGTACTGAGGGAGCACTGCACTGTCGGAGGGGCAGTACTGAGGGACGCCGCACTGTCGGAGGGGCAGTACTGAGGGAGCACTGCACTGTCGGAGGGGCAGTTTTTCGGATAAGATGTCAAACCAAGGCCCCATCTGCTCTCTTAGGTAGACGCAAAAGATCCCATGTCACTATTCGATAAAGAGCAGGGGAGTTCTCCTGGCCTCCTAGCCAGTGTTTATGTCTCATTCAACATCACTAAAAACAGGTGAACAAGACATTCATCTTATTTGTGTTGTTTGTGGGACCTTGCCGTGCGCAATACCCACGACCTTCACCACCTAGAAGGACAAGGGCAGCAGGCGCATGGGAACACCACCACCTGCAAGTTCCCCTCCGAGTCACACACACCATCCCGACTTGGGAAATATATCTGCCGTTCCTTCATCGTCGCTGGGTCAAAATCCTGGAACTCCCTCACTAACAGCACTGTGGGAGCACCTTCACCACACGGACTGCAGCGGTTCAAGAAGGCAGCTCACCACCACCTTCTCGAGGGCAATTAGGGATGGGCAATAAATGCCGGCCTTGCCAGCGCCGCCCACATCCCGTGAACGAATAAAAAATAAATTAGCTGTCGCGTTTTCCTAGAAAACAGCAGTGGCCACACTTGAAACACAAAATCAGAGCAGGCTGGAAATACTCAGCAGGTCAGGCAGCATCTGTGGAGAGAGAAACAGGCACTTAGACCCTTTGTTTTGATAAAGGGTCTGAACTCGATACGCCGACTTGCCCGCTCTCTCCATAGCTGCTGCCTGAACTGCTGCGTATTTTCAGCACGCTCTGTTAGAAGTTCAGATTTCCAACATCCGCAGTATTTTAGCTTTTTTTCTCTACATTTCAGAAGCAACCCATTGGTTGTCGAGGGGTTTGGGACACTCTGAGAATGTGAAAGACATCAACCACAACTTGTATTTATACAGCGCCTTTAACACAGTAAAACGTCCCAAGGCGCTTCACAGGAGCGATTATCAAACAAGATTTGACACCGAGCCACATAAGGAGATATTAGGACAGGTGACCAAAAGCTTGGTCAAAGAGGTAGGTTTTAAGGAGTGTCTTAAAGGAGGAGAGAGAGGCGGAGAGGTTTAGGGAGGGAATTCCAGAGCTCAGGGCCCAGGCAGCTGAAGGCACGGCCACCAATGGTGGAGCGATGGAAATCGGGGATGCTCAAGAGACCAGAATTGGAGGAGCGCAGAGATCTCGGAGGGTTGTAGGGCTGGAGGAGATTAGAGAGATAAGGAGGGGGGCGAGGAGGCCATGGAGGGATTTGAAAACAAGGATGAGAATTTTAAAAATAGAGCTGTTGCCGGACCGGGAGCCAATGTAGGTCAGCGAGCACAGCGGGTGATGGGTGACAGAAACTCTCTCCTCAAATCGGTCAAGAGTACTGCCTTAATCTCGGCCCAAACTGGCAATGGGTACCTCAGCAATCCGCCCCACCCCCCCCCTCAAAAAAAAGGTAAAAAATAATCAGATTCACTCAAAACAGAAATATTATAGAATCCAGAGGTGACTTCAAAACTCACTTTAAAAATTTTAAAAATCTGTGTGTTGCACAAAGAATCTAATGAATATTAATGAGCCTTTCTTTGAAACAATGTGGACTGTTTTTAATCATTGTTTCCAACCATGTGTGACATCCATTTGATTTTAGTATTGCCTGAGCTTCCAAATGATAAAGCTCAGCAGACTTCCTTTTTTAGCCTCAAATTGCTATTGTTCTTAAAGGGGCGCTGACTTCAAGGTAAAAAACGGGTGGAAATTCGTCGGCGCCCGGAACAGCCGCCAGGCCCGAGGCCTGAACCGGGAGCCCCGAGATCAAGCCTCGGGCCTCGACTAAATAATCCGGGCGAGCTTCCCAGCCACCTCCATGTGGCAGCAACTAATTTCAGACCGCCTGCCTCTGGTTGGATGTATTCCTGGAGGCTTCATCACATGACCTCCTGCCTCTAACCGCCCCGCCCCGCCCCCCCCCCCCCCCACGGCCAATCGGAAAGCGAACGGACTCTTCGTCACCCGATTGGATGGTTCTTGACTGTCAGTCGTAGAATCATAGAAATTTATGGCACTGAAGGAGGCCATTTGGCCCATCGTGTCCGTGCCGGCCGAAAAAGAGCTATCCAGCCTAATCCCACTTTCCAGCTCTTGGTCCGTAGCCCTGTAGGTTACGGCGCTTCAAGTGCATATCCAAGTACTTTTTAAATGTGATGAGGGTTTCTGCCTCTACCACCCTTTCAGGCAGTGAGTTCCAGACCCCCACCACCCTCTGGGTGGAAAAAGTTCTCCTCAACTCCCCTCTAATCCTTCTACCAATTATTTTAAATCTATGCTCCCTGGTTATTGACCTCTCTGCTAAGGGAAATAGGTCCTTCCTATCCACTCTATCTAGACCCCCTCATAAGGCCCCCCAAGGCTTCTTCAACAGCACCTCCCAAACCTGCGACCTCTTCCACCTAGAAGGGCAAGGGCAGCAAGTGCATGGGAACACCACCACCTCCAAGTCACACACCATCCTGACTTAGAAATATATCGACCGATCCTTCATTGTCGCTGGGTCATAATCCTGGAACTCCCTCCCTAACAGCACTGTGGGAGCACCTTCACCACACGGACTGCAGCGGTTCAAGAAGGTGGCTCACCACCACCTTCTCGAGGGGCAATTAGGAACAGGCGATAAATGCTGGCCTTGCCAGCGAAGCCCACATCCCATGAATGAATTTAAAAAAAAAATTGTATACACCTCCATTAGGTCTCCCCTCAGCCTGCTCTGTTCCAAAGAAAACAACCCCAGCCTATCCAATCTTTCCTCATAGCTAAAATTCTCCAGTCCTGGCAACATCCTGTCAAACAGCCTTTATTCTCATGTCCAATATTTTTATAACTAGTAAACAAAAATCTTCAAAGAAACCTTTTTTTTCAAAAAAAAAAGCGATTTTCTAACAGCCGCTCTGATTTTTCTCCCCGGGTGTTGCTCCCAGCAGTGTCCAGGAGATTTGTCTTTAATTCCTGGAGAGAATCCTGGACGGTTGCTGACCCTACTCAGGCAAGTGGCGGGACGAGTGGGGGGAGGGCAGCTCAGCAGCGGCGGGGGAGGGAGGGGAGGTGTTAGGAGTGCTACGGAACCTTTCATTGGCGTCCGTTGCTTAGGCCGCAGTGGCCGCTGAAGAATCTGGGCGCAACGCCTGCCCGGCTCATTTCTGTTCGGGGGACGGAAAACAGGCATCAGGCCCCCTTATTTGCATATGCAAGGGACCCGACGCCTGTTTGGCGGACACTGGGGGGGGCGTCTGAAAAACAGCCCGAGCCAATTTGAGGATGTTTTTCAGGCGTCCTAGGGCCACAGGATATCAGTCCCCCAAATTGAGTCACGTTGCGCTCGTTTTACAGGTGCACCCAGGTCCAAGTTCCACCCTAAAAAGTGTCTTGCGATACATCTTGTGCTGATTTGGAAGAGTTGAAAGCCCAACAAGGATGATCAGTGGTGAACTGATATGCTGAGAAGGTCGCGGGTTCGGGTCTCACTCCAGACTTGAGCACAAAATCTCAGCTGGCACTCCCAGTGCAGTGCTGAGGGAGTGCTGCACTGTCAGAGGTGCCGTCTCTCAGACGGGACATTAAACCGAGGCCCCGTCTGCCCTCTCAGGTGGACGTAAAAGATCCCATGGTGTTATTAGCATTGGAATTATCTGTAGATAATTTATTTGAAGCCTAATCTCTCTCTCACTCTCTCTCACACCCACTCTCACACATATACCACAGACTCCCACATATACCACAGATTCACACACACACACGCGCGCACACTCCTCATAAACCGCGCCTTGTAGTAATGGGCAATTTCACAGTACACTAACTGAAATCTGAAAAACTCTCCCTTACCTTATTCTTGAATCCCATGTGTGGAATATTGCATCGGACCGCCGCATCTTCTTCGTGTTTGCAGTTGGTGCCGGTCACCTCCTGGAAGCTGCAGTCAGTCACAGACTTCTCAAAGCCACTGCATGTTACTTCATTCATATGGATGGGGCCAACACCTGCAACAAGTCACAAGGGACTAGCAATCCAGAGTCTTGGACTAATAATCCAGCGAATGGCCGACCCCTTATCCTGAGACTACGCCCCCCCTAGTTCTGGACTCTCCAGCCAGGGGAAACAGCCTCTCAGCATCTACCCTGTCCATCCCCCTCAGAATCTTACATGTTTCAAAGAGATCACCTCTCATTCTTCTAAACGGCAGAGAGTATAGGCCCAATCTACTGAATGGGCAGTCCATTTTACATCTCTCTAAATTTTTATTTCCATTGGCATCGATAGAAATGAAAATCGGGAGAGGTGTAAAACAGGAACAGCAATGAGATGAACGACTTACTTATCTGTTTCTTTTTTGATGTGTTGGTTGTGGTCGAAGAAGAGCAGGGGAGTTCTCCCCGGTGTCCTGGCCAATATTTATCCCTCAATCAACATCACTAAAACAGATTATCTGGTCATCATCACATTGCTGTTTGTGGGAGCTTGCTGTGCGCAAATTGGCTGCCGTGTTTCCCCTACATTACAACAGTGGCTACACTTCAAAAAGTACTTCAGTGGCTGTAAAGCGCTTTGGGACGTCCTGAGATCGTGAAAGGCGCTGGAGAAATGCAAGTCTTTCTTTTTCTTTTTTGGCATCTTCATCAGAAGACCACCCTGCTCTTCCGCAAATAGCATGCATCTGAAGAGGCAGATTCAGTTTAACTTTCAACCGTTGAGCGCACCTCCTACAATACAGCACTCAGTCAGAAGTGTCAGCCTGGATTAAGTGCTCAAGCTCTGGAGTGGGATTTGAGCCCACGAACATCTGTCTCAGAGCCCAGGGTGTTATAAATTGAGTCAAGCTGCTACTCAACGTACTCCCTCGCTTCTCATACTTGTAATGACAGAGAAAAGTCTTGGGATGTCAGTAGAATAGTCTGAGCAGCTGCGATACGCAATATCTACACACAGTAAAGACTCTCCCTCACACCAAAAAAAACAAAGATGATCAAATGCAATTATCTTTACAACGAGCAGATCTCTCCAGGTGTCTTGTGTGTATCTCGGCCAAAGTAAATGATGTGTTTGTACCAACGGAAATCCCTCGGCCTTCCTCACACTTCTCTTTGAAAGATGCACGCGATCCAGCTAGCTCCCTCCGGGGCACGCATTCTAATTTGCACCTGCACAGTTGGGTAAGCTCGTTCCTGCAGCCAGTCAGCACAGAAAAACCCAAAGTGTTTCATCGACTTTATACAGTCTGAGCCACCTCTTCATCAACTCCACCCGAATTCAAATTTAGATTCCCGAAAGGGGGAGGGAATCACTTTTTGCAGTGGGAGTCCGGGAATGATTAGGAACAATGTTCCCCCTAATTTCTTTTGGCCCTGCGCGGCCCCTTTGAGGGGCCATTCAAAATACCAGGCGTGCGCGGCTTCTGTATTGAAAAGCCGGCTGCGCGGGCTCGCTGGAGTGCTGCACAGCCGCGCAACTTACAGGGAACGTTGATTAGGAGGCAGCGATTATCAACAACAACTTGTATTTATATAGCGCCTTTAGTTAAAACGTCCCAAGGCGCTGCACAGGAACGATTATCAAACAAAAATTTGACACCGAGCCAGCATAAGGAGATATTAGGACAGGTGACCAAAAGCTTGGTCAAAGAGGTAGGTTTTAAGGAGCGTCTTAAAGGAGGAGAGAGGTAGCAAGGTTTAGGGAGGGAATTCCAGAGCTTAGGGCTATTAAACGATCAGTCAAATAGTTTATTATTTCATAGTGTGTGAGATAAAAATCAACCTAATGGCCTCTCTGACTTTATTTTGTTATAAGGAATAAGCCAAGTTATACAGACAGTACCAAGGAAAAACAGAGTCAACACCCTGCAGGGTGAAACATTTATTTCATACACTTACTCCACAAAGTAATTCATGAAAATGTTGCACTCACCATTCTCCATTACCTTGTTAAGAATTACTGCAGGATATAAATGCAAATGTCTTTGGTCTCATACTTGTCTCTGAGGTTTTATATATAATCTCCTCCCAACTTCTTGGAAACCAACCAAGAACTGGGCTATTGTGAGGGTGGTGACATACAGAGGGCCTTGAATACCATCTATTAGTGGGAGAGCCACAAACAGCATGCCTTACATCAGAGCCTGGAGTATTTCAGACAGTAGGAAAATGGGCGCAGTTCCTTGGCCTATTTATGTTTCCAAAGCGAAAATATGAAGGGCTCCCCCAAGGAAATTATGATTCATTCTTTAAAGAGCAGGTCAGAGGCTAGGTATTCTGAAGCAAGTGTCTCACCTCCTGACTCCCCAAAACCTTTCCACCATCTACAAAGCACAAGTAAGGAGTGTGATGGAATACTCTCCACTTGCCTGGATGAGTGCAGCTCCAACAACACTCAAGAAGCTCGACACCAGCCATGAACAAAGCAGCCCGCTTGATTGGCACCCCATCCACCACCTTAAACATTCACTCCCTCCACCACCGGCGCACCGTGGCTGCAGTGTGTACCATCTACAAGATACACCGCAGCAACTTGCCAAGGCTTCTTCGGTAGCACCTCCCAAACCTGTGACCTCTACCGCCTAGAAGAACAAGGGCAGCAGGCACATGGGAACACCACCACCTCCAAGTTCCCCTCCAAGTCACACACCATCCTGACTTGGAAATATATCGCCGATCCTTCATCGTCGCTGGGTCAAAATCCTGGAACTCCCTCCCTAACAGCACTGTGGGAGTACCTTCACCACACGGACTGCAGCGGTTCAAGAAGGCAGCTCACCACCACCTTCTCGAGGGCAATTAGGGATGGGCAATAAATGCTGGCCTTGCCAGCGAACGCCCAGATCCCATGAATGAATTAAAAAAAAATACCTTCCCAACTTTCCTCCCAAAGTGGGTTGCATGCCAAATATCAATTGTATATTACAAGGTTGGGGGGGGGGGGGGGGGAGAATAAAAATAACATGAACTTGCAGAGGACAATGAATGGATGGCCATTTTCAGAGGTAGAAAAGGAAAAGAATGAGTCTCCTCATTGATCACTCGGTAAAAGTATTCGGTTAAAGTTGTGGGTTCAAGTCCCACTCCAGAGACTTGAGCACAAAATCCAGGCTGATACTCCCAGTGCAGTGCTGAGGGAGTGCTGCACTGTCGGAGGTGCCGTCTTTTGGATGAGTCGTTAAGCCGAGGCCCCGTCTGCTCTCTCAGGTGGACGTAAAAGATCCCATGGCCACTATTTTGAAGAAGAGCAGGGGAGTTATCCCCGGTGTTCTGGGGCCAATATTTATCCCTCAACCAACATCACTAAAACAGATTATGTGGTCGTTATCACATTGCTGTTTGTGGGAGCTTGCTGTGCGCAAACTGGCTGCGCGTTTCCTACATTACAGCAGTCACTACACTCCAAAAAGTACTTCACTGGCTGTAAAGCGTTTTGGGACATCCTGTGGTCATGAAAGGCACGGTAGAAACGCAAGTTCATGCTTCCCTTTTTCTCAAAGCAGTGCCTGGAGGTCGGTCGCTGAACTGAAAACGCAAGCTGTTTTCTCCGCTTCCTTCATATCACTCGCTCTTTCCTAAATGTTACAATTGCTGATCATAGGTGCTATTAAAAGGGAAGCTGGATGAGTACCTGAGGGAGAAAGGAACAGAAGGGTATGGTGATAGGGTGAGACGAAGCAGGGTGGGAGGAGCCTCGCGTGGAGCACAAACACCGGCACCGACCAGCTGGGCAGAAATATAGAAATGCAAGCGCTCTTCCTTTAATTCAGCAGAGGCTGGGAATCGAGCCCGGGACCTGTCTGAACTTTATGACTCAGCACCACATCAGACGGTACAATTATCCACGAGGCCTCGGGGAAGCTCCCACTGAGCATGTTGTCACTGGAAAAATCAGGCGGCGTGATTCCATGTCTATCACACGGTGAGAGTTGTGCGTAATTCAGATGTAGGCAGATTAATTAGAGTGTGATTAGAGGACACAGGCACATAATTAACAAAACTCAAGTGAGACTGCAGATTAGAGGGCGAGGGGGGGGGGGTGAAATAAAGTTTCTCTCTTTACACCAATGCGTTTCATGTTGCTGCTTCATTGATCCGCATTGCCTTTTGTGAGCGGTTTACTGGAGACGTGTGTTTGCCAGAGAAGACAGAGAGAAAAAGCAAACGCTTAGGAATAAAGATTATGGATTACGGAAGAGGCTTGTGGTTTGCTGGTTAAAGTGAGTCACTGGGGAGGAACGCTGGTTGCCCAGATGTGCAATACTTGATGTTAGTTTAATTCCCACACAAGGGTTGCTACAAATATTTGTCCCTTGGTACACGCAGAAGATGAGTTCATTAGGAGATCATCGGGATTTTGTTGAAGTTGATGAATGTGGAATAGCCTCCAGTCGTTTGACCTCTAGGTTTTAGTTAGTGTCTTCCCTAGAACACTCATAACTGCTCCAAACTGGTTCCAGCGTTGCCCGCTAAGATTTTTTTTATTCAAAGAAAAGTTTATTATTTTCTCCCTCTTCCCTGCTCTTCCGCTGTTCCTGTGTCAACCCCCCAGACACTGGGCCTCGGCATAGCAACATAAATAAGTATACTGACAGGCCCGTTACCGTGGCAATGCCAGCCATTATCACAACAATTATGAGACTTGAAGGAATGCTGTCCAATAAACAAACATTATACTTAAAGTACACGCGCAGCCATTTATTTTGGAAAGGTTCTAATTAACCCAATATTGATTACAGCTTTCAACTAAATTGTTTTCTTTCTAAGTGACGAGGTGTTGGGCCACATTTCCATTTCTTGGAAAGGCTGAAGCCGGTCACATCATGCTGGCAGTAGCCAATGATCATAAGGAGCAGATCATGAGACGACCTTTTTTTTTTTACACAGCGTGTTGTGATCTGGAACGCACGGCCTGAAAGCGGCGGTGGAAGCAGATTTAATAGTAACTTTTAAAAGGGAATTGGATAAATACTTGAAGGGGAAAAATTTACAGGGCTATGGGGAAAGAGCAAGGGGAGTGGAACTAATTGGAGAGCTCTACCAAAGATCCGGCACAGGCGCGATGGGCCGAATGGCCTCCGTCTGCACGTATCATTCTATGATCGGACCGTACTTCAATCAGTCCATGAAAGGACATCTGTGAGCACTTGATTGAAAACAGCATTCCAAAAAGGACCGCAGTATTCAAGATGGTTACCTTCTCCCCTGAAGATTAGTAGGTCCACTATTAGCAAGGTCTTTTTTTTTTACAGTGGAGGATGAAGTTTCACGAAGAAAAAGTGAAGGCCACTCAAAATGAGTGAGATTGGATCACTCTTTCAATTCAATAACCAGGGTCATTAACTCAGTCAGCAGAGAGAATAAACTTTCAGCTTGAACCCAGGTCCCAGAAAGACTTGCATTTCTATAGCGCTTTTCACGACCACCGATGTCCCAGAGCGCTTTACAGCCAATGAAGTACTTTTTTGTGGTGTAGTCACTGTTGTAATGTAGGAAACGCGGCAGCCAATTTGCACACAGCAAGCTCCCACAAATGTGATAATGACCAGATCATCTGTTTTTAGTGATGTTGATTGAGGGATAAATATTGGCCCCAGGACACCGTGGAGAACTCCCCTGTTCTTCTTCAAAATAGTGCCATTGGATCTTTTACACCCACCTGAGAGGGCAGACGGGGCCTCGGTTTAACGTCTCATCCAAAAGACGGCACCTCCGACAGTGCAGCGCTCCCTCAGTACAGCACTGGAGTGTCGGCCTAGAGTTTTGTGCTCAAGTCTCTGGAGTGGAACTTGAACCCACAACCTTCTGACTCAGAGGCGAGAGAGAGAGAGAGAGAGTGCTGCCCACTGAGCCACAGCTGACACTCCAAGGCCTTGATATCAGGTGAGAGGTCAGTGTCTAACCTACTGCACCAATGTTTTTTTTAAATCTTGATACAATAATACAAATCACTTCATAATTTGAGAGAATTTTCATTGAGAATCTTAAGGAAGCAAAACTACACCGTGACGGATTCTCTGAGACAAGACAAGAAACAAAGGGTGCTCGTTGAGTCACTTCTCTTGGTGCCAGTGCGGTGAAGTTTACATGTTCGTTCGTGCCACAGGCAATTCAGAATGAAATCAGAATAACGTCTTCGCTGCCAAGTTCTTGGTGATTTATCTTTACATTGGATTATAGCCCTGAAACTATTCCCAGGTAACTGTTATTCTTTCAAAATCTCCTCCATAAGTGTGTCTCTCGTAGGCTATAGAGTGAGATATCCAGGTAGATTCACCAGTCCTGTAGCTCCAGTGCAGCAGTGTGACGCACTCAGAGAGAGCGTGGGTCTGGGAATCGGCACCACTGTGTTGCAGATTTCTCCCCGATCAGCGCTCCCTTTGTGTGCAGTTCCCGGGTCCAGTGAATTTACCCTGCGAGCTTAGAACTGGAGCTCAGTTGGTGAAAAGCAAATCAAGGAAAATCTTCTTCACACATAGGATTTCCCCAGAAGCCATAGATGCAAAGTCAATTGTGTCAGCCATGGCTCAGTGGGCAGCACTCTCTCTCTCTCTCGCCTCTGTATCAGAAGGTTTTGGGTCCAAGTTCCACTCCAGAGACTTGAGCATAAGTACTGAGGGAGTGCTGCACTGTCAGAGGTGCCGTCTTATGGATGAGACATTAAACTGAGGCCCTGTCTGCTCTCTCAGATAGACATAAATAATCCCATGGCACTATTTCGAAGAAGAGCAGGGGAGTTCTCCCCGGTGGGGCCAATATTTATCCCTCAACCAACATCACTAAAACAGATTATCTGGTCATCATCTGATTGCTGTTTGCGGGAGCTTGCTGTGCACAAATTGGCTGCCGCGTTTCCCACATTACAACAGTGACTACACTTCAAAAGTACTTCATTGACTGTAAAGTGCTTGGGACATCCTGAGGTCTTGAAAGGCGCTATATAAATGCAAGTTCTTTCTTAACTGAGGGCAAGAGCTACATAAATGGGAAGTATGGCCATTAAGGGATATGGAGAAATTGGGATTAAAAGGATAAAGCTGCAACTAAAATGGCAGAGCACCCTTGATGGGCTGAATCACCCGCTCTTGTTCCTGTGCCCCTTTCTAATGATATCACAATGTTTTCTTTTTCCATGGTAACTCAGTGGCTAAGCGCATTGTGGGGTCTGGTACTGAGCCACATTGGCCAAGAAGGCCCCAGATTGGACCTTGCGTTGAGTGAGTTAATCCCAGCCAGGGCAGTGTTGGAGGTGGTACAACCAACCTCATTGCTTGGCAACCAGACTTGGGTTCAGGCTCTGTGTTCGGTGACCCGCACGAGAATGAACATGGGTGAGGATAGAGCTGTTAAGGCTCACGAGCGAAAGATGACCTCCTGGTATAGATGAGGTATCAAAGGGCTTTCAGCACCAAGAGAACCGTACCCCAACATCTTCAGGAGATACGGGGAGAAAAACTAAGAAAAAAGAAATCCTCAAAATGTAATATTTCCAAGTTTGCTGACGACACAAAACTAGGTGGGATTGTGAGTTATGAGGAGGATGCAAAGAGGCTTCAAGGCGATTTAGACAAGTTGAGTGAGTGGGCAAATACATGGCAGGTGCAGTATAACGTGGATAAATGTGAAGTTATCCACTTTGGTAGGAAAAACAGAAAGGCAGAGTATTATTTAAATGGTGATAGATTGGGAAATGTTGATGTACAAAGGGACCTGGGTGTCCTTGTACACCAGTCACTGAAAGCAAACATGCAGGTGCAGCAAGCAGTTAGGATGGCAAATGGTATGTTGGCCTTCATTGCAAGAGGATTTGAGTAAAGGAGCAAGGATGTCTTACTACAGTTATACAGGGCTTGCTGAGACCACACTTAGAGTACTGTGTGCAGTTTTGGTCTCCTTACCTAAGAAAAGATATACTTGCCATAGAGGGAGTGCAGCGAAGGTTCACCAGACTGATTCCTGGGATGGCAGGACTGTCGTATGAGGAGAGATTGGGTCGACTAGGCCTGTATTCACTAGAGTTTAGAAGAATGAGAGGGGATCTCATTGAAATGTATAAAATTCTGACAGGGCTAGACAGACTGGATGCAGGGAGGATGTTTCCCCTGGCTGGGGGGTCTAGAACGAGGGGTCACAGTCTCAGGATACAGGATAGGACATTTAGGACTGAGATGAGGAGAAATTTCTTCACTCAGAGGGTGGTGAACCTGTGGAATTCTCTACCACAGAAGGCTGTGGAGGTCAAGTCACTGAATATATTTAAGAAGGAGATAGATAGATTTCTAGACACAAAAGGCATCAAGGGGTATGGGGAGAGAGCGGGAATATGGTATTGAGATAGAGGATCAGCCATGATCATATTGAATGGCGGAGCAGGCTCGAAGGGCCGGATGGCCTACTCCTGCTCCTATTTTTCTATGTTTCAAAGTGTTTTACGTGAAGCAAGCATTATATATAAATAATTTACATATAAATAATATTCTCCTCCGACTGCCAATTCCTACCGAGCTGCCATTGCCGATCCATGGTACTATTATTTGAATAGTTCCTGCCACAACACAGAGGCTATTCTCAGGGAACCCAACATGTTATTTGCTTTGGAAACCGATCCCAGGAAAAGTTTTCACATACTTTCAATAAGCAGTATATAAAAAAACCACAGAGATATCCACCCGAATCAGAAACTGCAGTGGCCGGAAAGACGAGGGCAGCTTTTCAATTCAGTGATCTCACTCTCCTTATTGGGTTCAATCCCCTTAAAGGGTGATAACAGATTGTGTGGTATGAATGTTTAAAAACAGTGTCCACTACACTGAAGGGGTATCTGTAGAGGCAGAGTTCATTGCCTCGGAACTGTTTTTTTGAGAAACATGGGTGAAGGGTCAAGGTCTTGAGAGACTTGAGCACAAAACCTCGTACTGAGGGAGCGCTGCACTGTCGGGGGGGCAGTACTGAGAGAGTGCTGCACTGTCAGAGGGGCTGTACTGAGGGAGCACTGCACTGTCGGAGGGGCAGTACTGAGGGAGCGCTGCACTGTCGGAGGGGCAGTACTGAGGGAGTGCTGCACTGTCGGAGGGGCAGTACTGAGGGAGTGCTGCACTGTCGGAGGGGCAGTACTGAGGGAGTGCTGCACTGTCGGAGGGGCTGTACTGAGGGAGCGCTGCACTGTCAGAGGGGCTGTACTGAAGGAGCGCTGCACTGTCGGAGGGGCTGTACTGAGAGAGTGCTGTACTGTCGGAGGGGCTGTACTGAGAGAGTGCTGCACTGTCGGAGGGGCAGTGCTGAGAGAGTGCTGCACTGTCGGAGGGGCAGTACTGAGGGAGTGCTGCACTGTCAGAGGGGCAATGCTGAGGGAACGCTGCACTGTCAGAGGGGCAGTACTGAGGGAGTGCTGCACTGTCGGAGGTGCCGGCTTTCAGAAGAGAAGTTAAACTGAGGCCCCGTCTGCCCTTTCAGGTGGATGTGAAAGATCCCATGATACTATTGTGAAGAAGAGCGGGCGAGTTCTCCCCAGTGTCCTGGGCAATATTTATCCCTCAACCAACATCACTCAAACAGATTATCTGGTCATTGTCTCATTGCTCATTTACAGTTTAAGAAGAACAATAGAGAAGATGTCAGAGAGCCACTGGCCATAATAATCTCTCTTGATTTCATCCACCCAACTGGTTCAACTGATGTCTCTTTGGGGAAGGAAACCTGCCGTCATTACCCGGTCTGGGTCTATATGTGACTCCAGTCCCACACCAACGTGTTTGACTCTTAACTAACCTCTGAAGTGGCCTGTCAAGCAAGCCCTTTAGTTGTCTCAAACTTTCTCAGGGCAACTAGGGATGGGCAATAAATGCCGGCTTTGCCAACGACGCCAGAGAATGAAAATAAATAAAAATATACAAAGGCCTCATGAAGTAGGTATGAAAGGTCATGCAGACTTTTACTGACTGTCTAATGTATCTCTACCTTCTCTTTCGCACCAACCCACAATATTCAAATACAATAAAACATGCCTATTGAAATGCAGAGAGAATATCTGTGTTGGGCAAATGGTTCACTGAAACATGATGATCTGGTCGTTATCACACTGCTGTTTGTGGGAGCTTGCTGTGCGCAAACTGGCTGCCGTGTTTCCTACATTATAATAGTGACACCTCAAAAAGTACTTCATTGGCCGTAAAGCAATTTGCGACGTCCTGAAGTCGTGAAAGGCGCTATATAAATGCAAGTCTTTTCTTCCTTCCTTCCAACGGAAGGCTTATTCTGCATCCAACCCCTGCTGTACTTGAGGTGAGAAAGGAGAGAACTCGCGGTGCTGATTAACTCCTTAAAAAAGTAACTAGTTAGGAATTATACTGAAGACTATAAATATAGACCGAGATGATCAAGTATTCAGTTCCTGCACTGGTGGGACCAAGGGAAGGTCACCTGTGGAAAGCCATCAAGGCTAAAAAGAAATATGGAGATGTGGGGATAGATATTCTGGAGCTTAGCTTCATCTGCTTTGGGGGTTCGGGAAGAATTTTTCCTCAGGAAATGAAGAGTTGGGTAGAGTCCCTGATTAGGTAGACTGTCCACCTTCTGTGGAAGGAATGGACTTTGAAGCGCTCTGTTCTCCAGCACGGGCACCTCTCACTTTGATGTGTGCCATTAGGGGTTTATTTCTTTTCACTGGTTTTCTTCGCTGACGGAAGTTAATCAAGTTTAAATTAAATACATCAACAACTTGTATTTATAACATGGTGATACGTCCCAAGGCGCTTCACGGGAGCGATTATCAGACAAAATTTGACACCGAGCCACATAAGGAGAAATGATGGCAAGTGTCCAAAAGCTTGGTCAAAGAGGTAGGTTTTAAGGAGCATCTTAAAGGAGGAGAGAGAGGTGTGGAGAGGCGGAGAGGTTTAGGGAGGGAATGCCAGAGCTTAGGGCCTAGGCAGCTGAAGGCACGGCCGCCAATGGTTGAGCCATGAAAAGCAAGAGGCTAAAATTGGAGAAGCGCAGAGAAGTGTGAAGTGTGAAGTGATACATTTTGGTAGGAAGAATGAGGAGAGGCAATATGAATTAAATGATACAATTTTAAAGGGGGTGCAGGAACAGAGAGACCTGGGGGTATATGTACACAAATCTGTGAAGGTGGCAGGACAAGTGGAAAAGGCTGTTAAAAAAGCATATGGGATCCTTGGCTTTATTAATAAAGAGGGAGAAGTCGCGCAACACCAGGTTATAGTCCAACAGTTTTATTTGAAATCACAAGCTTTCGGAGCTGCTGCTCCTTCGTCAGGTGAAATAAAGAGGAATAGAGTACAAAAGCAAGGAAGTTATGCTAAACCTTTATAAAACACTGGTTAGGCCTCTGCTGGAGTATTGTGTTCAATTCTGGGCACCACACTCTCGGAAAGATGTGAAGGCCTTGGAAAGGGTGCAGATGAGGGTTCCAGGGATGAGGGACTTCAATTCTGTGGAGAGACTGGAGAAACTGGGATTGTTCTCCTCAGAGCAGAGAAGGTGAAGAGGAGATTTGATAGAGGTGTTCAAAATCATGAATGGTTTTGATAGAGTAAATAAGGAGAAACTTTTTCCAGTGGCAGGAGGGTTGGTAACCAGAGGACACAGATTTAAGGTGATTGGCAAAAGAACCAGAGGGGAGATGAGGAAACATTTTTTTATGTAGTGAGTTGTTATGATCTGGAACGCGCTGCCTGAAAGGGCGGTGGAAGCAGATTCAAATAGTAACTTTCAAAAGAGAATTGGATAAATACTTGAAGGGAAAACATTCACAGGGCTGTGGGGAAAGGGCAGGGGGAGTGGGATTAATCGGAGAGCTCTAGCAAAGAGCCGGCACAGGCACGATGGGCCGAATGGCCTCCTTCTGTGCTGTATCATTCTATAATTCTATCTCGGAGGATTATAGGGTTGGAGAAGGCTGCAGAGATAGGGAAGGGTGAGGCCATGGAGGGATTTGAAAACATGGATGAGAATTGTAAATTCGAGGCGTTGCCAACGAAGGTCAGTTGTTGACCCACTCCCTCCCACGCGCCACATACTACTGACCTTGGCCGAGCCGAGCCCCAGTTAGCGCCTCCCTCGCGGTGCCGTAGCCCAACTCACGGCACACGACGCTGGCAGACAGGAGGTTCCACCGGTCATCGCAGATGGTTCCCCATTTGCCTTTCTTCAGGACCTCTACCCTCCCCTCGCCGGTCTGCGCTCCGCCCTTCAGCCGCACGAGAGGTTGCTGAGAAAAAAAAAATTAAAATCGTGAAACGTGCATTAAACATCATCAGTACATCCTCATATTTTAATGCAAAATACCTCGTCGTTATGCCAGTTGAGTGGAAAAGGTGTGTCGGCGTTGCTACGCGGAGAGCAATTCGCAGCAGGCAGTATATTTCAGATCTGCCGGCCCGGCCTCACCCCCCAACCAGCATAACTACCCCCCCTCCCCCACCCACCCCAGGTCTGGACTGCATTTGAACCCAGGTCAGCCAGTTCCTTGCTTTTAATTGTATTACATTTCCATGAATTATAAAGTATTACAAAATATTTACAGCACAGAAACAGGCCATTCGGCCCAATAGGTCCATGCCGGTGTTTACAAGAACATAAGAATTAGGAGCAGGAGTCGGCCATATGGCCCCTCGAGCCTGCTCCGCCATTCAATAAGATCATGGCTGATCTTCAACCTCAACTCCACTTTCCCGCCCGATCCCCATATCTTTGATTCCCCTAGAGTCCAAAAATCTATCGATCTCAGCCTTGAATATACTCAATGATTCAGCATCCACAGCCCTCTGGGGCAGAGAATTCCAAAGATTCACAACCCTCTGAGTGAAGAAATTCCTCCTCATCTCAGTCTTAAATGGCCGACCCCTTATCCTGAGACTGTGACCCCTAGTTCTAGACTCTCCAGCCAGGGGAAAACAACCTCTCAGCATCTACCCTGTCAATCCCCCTCAGAATCTTATATGTTTCAATGTGATCACCTCTCAATCTATACTATTTGCCTCAACCACTCCCTGTGGTAGCGAGTTCCACATTCTCACCACTCTCCGGGTAAAGAAGTTTCTCCTGAATTCTCTATTGGATTTATTAGTGACTATCTTATATTTATGGCCCCTAGTTCTGGCCTCCCCCACAAGTGGAAACATCTTCTCTACGTCTACCCTATCGAACCCTTTCATAGTCTTGAAGACCTCTATCAGGTCACCGCCTCAGCCTTCTCTTTTCTAGAGGAAAGAGCCCCAGACCGTTGAATCTTTCCCATGGCTATAAACTCTGATTGAAAACTAAGGCAACAGTTGAGGCTGCGTGCCACCGAGGGAAGATATTCAATGCAGACGATGCCCGCCCGTAAGGGGCACAGTCTAGCTGAGCATCTTTACACGCGGCACACGTCCGGTGTCTCCTTGAATCACAAACGGGCAGGACAAGAGGCGGAAGGAAATCCCAAGTAGCCAGCCCTGACGGTGCAGCTTCCAGCTGGAGGATTCATTTATTGGGGGGGGAAGAGTTTCCAAGAAGTAACAGGAGATAATTGGCCAAAAAAACAAACTTGTGTTACGTTTCTCCATCTGCTTTCGAAATGAACTCCTGGCTGATGTTCCACAGAACACCGAGGAAATTGTAACCAAACTCTCCCAGATCAAAAAAAGTTCATCTGCCGAGTTCGCTGCTTCAATGTCACACGGGTTTTTATGCTTGCAATTGGATGTTATTTTTTATAAGTATTTTTTAAAAATAGAAGCAATTTTTGGTTTGTTTTAATTACAGATGGAAAGTCGGCAGCCTGTGTCACAGGTTTGTGACTGTCCACGCCCAATTTTCCCCATAAAGTCTCCGTGCAAGCGACACTCTAGGCCCTCGGGCTAAAGCGGGAATGACCCGAGGGTCCTCTTGCTGTTGGCCAACTTGCCTTGTTCTTTTTCAAGGGCTTTGTGAACTTACATCTTCTGCCCCGTCCGCAGCAGCAGCAGGTAGAAAGGTTATACTGGGTGGGGGGGGGGGGCCGGGCATATCACCTGAAACCGGGGAGGCAACAGGAAAATGCCTTTAGACTGTGAACACAGCATGAGCGGATTCAGGTCTGAAATTCAGCATGAAGCAAAGCGAAAGAAAGAAAGAGGAGAGGAAGAAAAGAAGGAAGAAAAGAAGGAAGGAGAGAGAAAGAGAGAGAGAGAAAAGAGAGAGTGAGAAAGAGAGAGAACGAAAAAAGAGTGAAAGAAAAAGAGAGAGAAAGAGAGAAAGAAAGAAATAGCTTGTATTTATATAGTGCCTTTCACGAGCTCAGTACATGTGATCACTGTTGCAATGTAGAGGCTGAAGTAAACTTTGTGGGTTTTTTAAACAGTTGCAGTTGAATTGATGAACAATGAGGGACTGGATCGATATCTGGTTGGAAATAGGATTCATGGTGTCAGGGGTGGGCAAAAACTAAGGTTCCCGAAACTCAGTGCGGGGCCACGGCGTGAGTGCAGGTCAAACCAGCAGCAACCCAGAGAAGCTGGAATGAACTTCAGAATGTGTCTATTCAGATCACTTCCCCACAGGGCAGTGGCCTTAAGGGGACAGGCCGGTTTATCAGCTAAGCATTGCAACTGTACTTCAGGAACAATTGGTGCTGCAATGCACAGTGACAGAGTCCCCTTAATGTGGACAGGTGGTCGACATTAGAAGATCAGATCAGCCTGCACTAAGAGATCCCCAATATACAAAGGCCCCCACCCCCCCCACATGAGCAATGCCACAGGAGATCAGTCAATAGATCGAATTGTCCGTCTGCGTCGAATTTCCGCTTTACCTCGGCTCGGTAGGCCTTCCTGAATCGATTCCCGCTTCCCTGCGTGAACGCGGGCCCCGCCATGCAACTTATGACCGCGTGCATCCCGTTCTCGCAGGGCTGCAGATTCTTGCCAGCGGAGGCCTGCACCGTGCACTCGCTCAGATGCGACTCGTTGCCGTTGCACGACACCTTGTGGATCCAGAAGCTCTTCTTCCTGGCGGCCGAGTGCAGCCTTCCAAACACAGAATAGAGAAAGGGAATGACAAATACAGTCCCCACATATCCCGGGACAGCCGCCTATATATCGGGCAAATGGCGTTAACCATTTACCACACCCACTTTTTTTTTTAATGCGTTCACGGGATGTGGGCGTCGCTGGCAAGGCCGGCATTTATTGCCCATCCCTAATTGCCCTCAAGAAGGTGGTGGTGAGCCGCCAGTTCTAGAGGGCAGTTAAGAGTCAACCACATTGCTGTGGGTCTGGAGTCACATATAGGCCAGAGCGGGTAAGGATGGCAGATTTCCTTCCCTAAAGCACATGAGTGAACCTTTTTATTCCAGATTTATTTAATTGACTGAATTTAAATTCCCCAGCTGCCATGGTGGGATTTGAACTCATGTCTACACATTATTAGTCCAGGCCTCTGGATTACTAGTCCAGTAACATAACCACTATGCTATTGTACTTACTGTGCCCCCTCGCACCCTCCCACTATATATCGGGAAAATGGCACTAACCATTTGTCGTCACCATAGGAGCCAATTACAAAGGTGCCACTTAAACTGTATTAAGTGCGCCGCCTATTTCTGGCAGTATGTCCCTCTCCTTTAGTCTCATTCACAGTATCTATAACAGGACACATTCCGGCTCCGACTTAACATTAACATGTTACTAACTTTTCTGTTACCAGTGACAAAGATGAGTGAGTTGACTCAGCCTGTTTAGTTTGTCCTCCTACAAGCGCCTTCCGTCCGCCCCCTCACCACCCCCCCCCACCCCCCAATCACAGTCTGACCGCCTCTTAATAGGGGTCGCCAACCCTCCAGGATTGGCCTGGAGTCTCCAGGAATTGAAGATTAATCTCCCGGACACTGCTGGGAGAAAAACCTGGGAGATAAATGAAGAGCAATAAAAAAAAGGTATGTTCTTTTTTGACACTATCATTTATTATAGGAGTTGGGAGGGGGAAGGCTGTTTGACTGTCGCGAATCATCCGATTGGGTAGTGAAGAGTCTGTGCTCTTTCCAATTGGCCGTAGGAAGATGGTGTGCGCCATGAGGATGGAGGTGTCAGGCGACCAATGGCGGGAGCGTGGGGGCGGGGCAGTGAGAGGTGAGTTGGCCAGAGTTGGCCACCCTACACACCGCCAAGCCAGAACAGCCCACCACACACACGTTATCGAGGCTCACAGATGAAGAATAGCCTCCTGAGTGAGATGGCAGAGCGCCAGCAGAGCTTGGAACAGCAGCGGTGAACAGAAAACAGTCTTCACAAATATTTTTCCAATTAAGGCAATTAGTCAGTTAAATAGGTCACACTATAAACACCATTACCAAGTAATAAACTCTCCAAACTTTTTTAGATCTAAACTAATGCAAACCTTCTGTTGCCTCATGAGCTTCATAAAAGCCCTTTGGCTTGGCTGTCAAAATACTAAATTAATTCGCTGTGCAAGAAGGTCATGGAGAGGGCTTTAAAGCCACCTGCTGTTCCAAGGAAAACGTTTGATGTGTCACTGAAAGAAAAAGTAGGTGTTACCTGGCTTTGGGGTTCTTCATCTTTTGATCCCACTGCTTCCTGTAAGAATGTTGAAGATTAATATGTTACCAGGGAGCATTGATGCAAAGTATTAGAGTTAGACACACGATGAACAGGGGGTGTACAATATCCTATTCTTATATATACACATATATGTAGGATTAGGATTTGCTTTAATTTCATATGATTAAGGTTTTTGCCTTTGTTTCACTTATAAATATCTTGTAGACTTGCACTGTAGCTAGAAGTAATAAAATGGTCAAGTTTTTCATTCCCAGAATTCTTCAGGGTATGTATGACATTTAGCAAGAGAAAAACTTTGTCAGCAAAGAGAAGTCTTTTGTTAGCATGGGATGCTGAATAAGAGGTAGATAAGGAGGTAGCCTATATCACAAACAAAGAAGACAATGATCAACAGATCAGTTTAGAAACTGAAAAACTACTCCTTTTAAGGGATGGCTGTGCGTGACTAGAGCCCTACAAAGGTCTTAAGCTTTCCTTCACAATTCGTAGAGAGAGACAAGAATGAAAGAATCGATGAAGGTTACGTTCTTTATCCAGAGTGAAAGCGGGTAATTATTTCTCTGTATGACTATTGCTTAAGACATTGAGTGTGTGAAGACTCGGTCGAACTCAATAAAGATTATTTGCAAACAAGTTGGTGTTGAGTCCAAGAACATTTACGGGGGTGGGTGGGGGGGCGGCAGGAGGTAGGGGGTTGTGGGGTGGGTGGGGGGAGATTTTGTCTGCCATTGCGGGGTGGAAGTACGGTGGTGTAGTGGTGATGTTACTGGATCCAAGGGCCTGGACTAATAATCCAGAGAACGTGAGTTGAAATCCCACTGGAAAGTATGCATCTGTGGATGGTGTGTGAGCAGAGTACTGGCTTCAACTCTGGCCCCTGTGCAGTCAAACAGCCTGCCAATAATCCCTGCCTGAGCTCACACATTGCCTACTTGGACGACATAATAAAAGGCAATTGGTTCCCATGGGGGGTCAACCTCAGGAGGAGACAACACATTCGGGAAGAGCAAAAGGGGAGAAAACAGGCAAAAGAAACCTCGACACTTTGAGATGGACTCACGCCTCTCAGAACACACGAGCGATTGTACCAAAAATATTTCTCTTTAAAAGCCTTCCTATTAAGATCCGTCCCTGTTCCACATAAGTAAACTATCCCTGTTTAGTAAGTGAGAGATGGCAGAGCCAATATCTCGCCGTTCTGCTACAAGCAAAACAATGCACTGACCTTCAGCTGTCACAGCGAAGGTCTGTGTTACTTTAATAATGTAGTTTCCAACTCGCAAGAAGTTATAAGCTGCTGCCAGAAATACGTATTTATTTGTGACATATTGCAGCGCTATCAAATTTTTGGCCTTTTTTGTTGGAATAAAAACATTTTTTTAAAAAGGGAAAAGGGTACTGGTGGAACAGGGATATTTTCACCTCTGGGACATGGGTTTTACTCTAGCCCAGCCTGGCAAGATGCAAATTGGATTAGTAATACAACAACAAATTGCATTTATATAGCACCTTTAACATAGTAAAACATCCCAAGGTGCTTCACAGGAGTGTTATCAGGCACACAATTGATAAGAATTGAAAAGAAGGAGACATTAGGACAGGAGGTGGGTTTTAAGGAGCGTCTTAGAGGAGGTAGAGAGGCAGAGAGGTTTAGGGAGGGAGTTCCAGAGCTCGGGGCCTAGACGGCTGAAGGCTCGGTCACCAGTGGCGGAGTGAAGGAAATCGGGGATGCGCAAGAGGCCAGAATCGGTGGAGTGCAGAGATCTCGGAGGGTTCTAGGACGTGGAGGAGGTTACAGAGATAGGGAGGGGGGCGAGGCCATGGAGGGATTTGTACACGAGGATGAAATTTTTAAATCGAGGCGCTGCCGGACCGGGAGCCAATGTAGGTCAGCGAGCACAGGGGGTGATGGGTTAACGGGACTTGGTGCGAGTCCCTTTATTGATGTTCCCTTACTTCAATTCCCGACATTGTTTCATATCAGTTTGAGTGTGTAACCAAGAGAGAATCCCATGAGTAATAGTATCTGATAATGTATCAATGGGTTAGATCTAGACAGGGGTCAGTGAGACAGAGTTTGTAAGCAGAGTTTGAGCTGGAAAGTTGTTTCAATAAAGTTGGTCCTTTTCCATTCAATCTTGGATTATGATCAAACCCTAAAAATAAGTTCCAACTAAGAACATTATTTGGCGATTGAAAAGATCTCATGCAAAGTGAGTTTGGGGCTGTTTCATAGGAACGCAAGAACAGGAGGAGGCCATTCAGCCCCTCGAGCCCATTCCGCCATTCAATTAGATCACGGCTGATCTGTCTCTCAGCTCTATTTACCCGCCTTGGTTCGGTAACCCTCGATACCCTTACCCAACAAAAAGTCTCTCAATCTCTGTTTTGAATTTTTCAATTGACCCCCAGCCTCAGCAGCTTTTTGGGGGAGAGAGTTCCAGATTTCCACCACCCTTTGTGTGAAGAAGTGCTTCCTGACATCACCCCTGAACGGCCTGGCTCCAATTTTAAGGTGATGCCCCCCTTGTTCTGGACTCCCCCCACCAGAGGAAATAGTTTCTCCCTATCAACTCCTTTAATCATCTTAAACACCTCAATCAGATAACCCCTTAATCTTCTATTCTTGAGAGAATACAAGCCTAGTTTATGCAACCCGTCCTCATAATTCAATCCTTTTAGCCCCGGTATCATTCTGGTGAATCTGCGCTGCTCCCCCTCCAAGGCCAAAATATCCTTCCTGAGGTGCGGGGCCCAGAACTGAACTCAGTTAATCCAGCTGGCGTCTAACCAGAGCTTTATACAATTGTAACATAACTTTATACAACTGTAACCTAACTTTATACAACTGTAACCTAACTTTATACAACTGTAACATAACTTTATACAACTGTAACATAACTTTATACAACTGTAACCCAACTTTATACAACTGTAACCTAACTTTATACAATAGTAACATAACTTTATACAACTGTAACCTAACTTTATACAACTGTAACCTAACTTTATACAACTGTAACATAACTTTATACAACTGTAACATAACTTTATACTGTAAGGTAACTTCCACCCTTTTGTAGTCAAGCCCTAGAGTCCCGAGTGTGGATCCACAAAACTGTTTATAGTTCGGCATAAATTAGCAGCAGAGGTGAGATACCAAGACGCCAGGAATTTCCTCAGGGGCCTCCCGATCATTCATGGAAACGCCGTGCATCCGGGGTTTGCGCCGATCTACTGCCAATGTTACGACGGCCAATCGGGAGAATCCTAGAGGAAATTCCCGGTGAGAGTTCTAACTGATTAGGCCACTCAGTTCCCCCCCAATGTTTTCCTTCTTCTCTTCCATACTCTGACCCCATCCCCCCCACCAGACCATGCAGGTGCTTCCTGGGAATGTTGAAGGCTGGTCGAATTGCCCACCGAGACTCACTAGGCTCACGCACGAAGAATGGCCACTTGGACGAGATACCCAAGGCGTGACGGTCCCCATGGAACCGTATCTTAGCGAGAGTCAGCACCTCCAAGAGAGGTGGAGGGTATCAAGGGATAGGGAGCCAAGGCGGGTTAATGGCGCCGGGGTACTGATCAGGCCTGATCTAATTGAATGGCGGAGCAGGCTCAAGGGGCTGAATGGCCTCCTCCTGTTTCCGAGGAGGAGGAAATTCAGTGGGTGAAAAGAATACTTCACTGAAGGGCAGCACACTGTCCCCCCAAACACAATGACTTCATGCAGCAATGTTACATAACACGGGCACAACAATGCACAGCTACATGGAGCCATCTGTGTTCACTCAACGGAGAAACTGAAGCCTCCAATCTGTCATTATTAATTCAGACTTCAATACAGGAATGTGGACAGCTATTCACAAAGAAGCCAAGAGGGATATTTACTTAGCGAGTAAGTACTTAAAACAGGATGTGCTAGACGTCACTCGTGCCTGCACTGCTTGGAGTTCCCTGTCAGGCATCTAATGCTCGCAGTTGCCCAACACGAGGACCAGACAGTCCAAAACGTCGGCGACTCGGGTCTCTCCAAGTCTATTGAACAATAAAAGGTGATATCCTTGGTGAGCTTCAAGACTTTCTCTGTAATGTAAGCCAGGCCCGAGAACTAGGAGACACCACCGATTCCTGCCTGGGCTAAGTCAGTGCCAGATGCCCGCTTATGGTGCGAATGGTACATTGCACTGTGCTTCTTCTTTCAATGAACTGAATTTTCTAAACGCAGTACAAGAGCCTGATGCTGCTGGTCTCCAATCCTGATAGTCCCTCAGGAGCCTCGACTCACAAAGACCGATTAACCATGACGGAATACATCCTGCCCCTTGCTACGAGAAAGTAGCAAGAAGAGTACTGGCGTTCACTGTAATTTCTTTCTGTAACTATCCTGTTTCGGAGTCTGTTCCACTTCCCCATTGAAATGTCCTCCTCTTCGCTCTTGGGAGGTGCTGACACTCGCCGGGCTACGGTTCCACGGGGATCAGCACCCCTTGGGTATCTCGCCCCAAGTGGCTATTCTTCGTGTGTGAGCCTAGCGAGCCCGGGGAGCTATTTGACTGTGGAGGGAATCGCAGGTGAACCAGGAGTCGCCGTCCCTCCACACAATCATTGCGTAGAACGCGCCATCAGCCACATGCAAACAGGGGAACTACTGTGTCACACTCGGCACACAGCGGAAATCATCTCCCGGTGCTTTGGTGGAACTTCTGCCCGTCATAAAGAGGCATCCTTGATCCTGTCTGATGTTCCAGCCTCGACATTTGCGTGGAAGCTGGGGGGGGGGGGGGGAGGAGAGCGGAGGCCAGAATCTAGTACTGCAGGTTTAACTCCTACGGGGTAATTTTAACCACAAAAAAACAGGCGGGTTGAGGTCAGATGGGATGTTAAAAAAATTTTTTATTTCAAACCCGCCTCCAACCCTCCCACATCCGGTTTTAAAGGAGGCAGGAATGGGGGTGGGGGGGGGGCGGGTACGGACAACCAACTAGCTCCCAGGAGGCGGGCTGCTCATTTCAATATTTTAATGAGGCCGTGTGCCTCAGATTTAACCTGTTCACTGAACAAAATTCCTCCCCCCCTCCCCCCGCCGCTCACAAAACCCACCCCCAGACAAGATCGGGGCTCTCTTGTCAGCTTACGCCTTTCTGCACATAACACACTGCCTTTTAATTAACGTTAAGAGGTCAGTCCTGGACCATTTTGTCTTCTGGAGTGGAGCAGAGAGCAGGCAAATCATCCGTCTGTAATCTATAGCATTCCATTGCAGGAAAAGTGCCTTAAATTAAAATATATCGCTATGTGTATTAGTGCGGATACTTGCGGTGTAATCGAACACCTTTTTCTTTGTATTGGTGACAGAATTCCAGTCCTCATCTTTTTTTTTTAAACTTAATGCTGATTAGTTTCTAATCGTTCAATCTCAGCTACAGACAGTAAGAATTAATAAGAAACACAATGCAATCAGTTCTGATAAAAAGTAATGAAACCTCACTTATAGTAATAACACCAATAACTCAGATATATTCTCATTGTAACATCATCAAACCATAGTGTTAGCCATGGCTCAGTCAGTAGCAGTCTCATGTCTAAAAGTCATGGGTTCACAGTCCCACTCCACTAGACGTTAGCACAACAATCTTTGTTTCTTAACCTGTCCCATTACCATCTCCTTTTGCCTTGAATATCTCTCGATGTCTCTTAACCTCTCCTGCCTTCTATCCTATCACAGACCTTCCCTTTTGTTCTTTCATCCCCTCCCCCCTTTCCGAGCCCCTAACTTGCTTAAAAATCTCTTCCAGTTCCTGCTTTTTTTCCAGTTCTGACGAAAGGTCATCGACCTGAAACGTTAAGTCTGTTTCTCTCTCCACAGATGCTGCCTGACCTGCTGAGTATCTCCAGCATTTTCTGTTTGTATGTCAGATTTCCAGCATCCGCAGTATTTTCTTTTTGTATTGTTGGAGCACAACAATCTAGGCTGACCCTCCAGCGCAGTACTGAGGGAGTCCGCTGCACTGTCGGAAATGCCGTCTTTCAGATGAGGCCCCGTCTGTCCTCTCACGTGAACGTAAAAGATCCCATGACACTATTCGAAGAAGAGCAGGGGAGTTTCTCCTGGTGTCCTGGCACACATTTATCACTCAAACCAACATCACTGAAGCAGATTATTAGGTTATATAGTCTGTGGGATCTTGCTGTGCGCAAATTTGTTTATGCAATGAGATGTTGTGATCTGGAACGCACTGTCTGAAAGGGTGGTGGAAGCAGATTCAATAGTAACTTTCCAAAAGGGAATTGGATAAATTATTTAAAAGGAAAAAATGACAGGGCTACGGGGAAAGAGCAGGGGAGCGAGGTTAATTGGAGAGCTCTACCAAAGAGCTGGCAAAGGCACGCTGGGCTGAATGGCCTCCTTCTGTGCTGTATGGTTCTATCAGAGGAGGTGAGAAATATTGGGGGTGGGAAAGAATGACTGAAAAAATATATATATTTTCCAGTAAAACTGGACAAGGGAATACGGTGGCAACAGTGAGGTAGCAGTGTTACCCTCGAAACGGGCCATAAATCTCTTGAGTGTAGACGATTAAGGGGTGACCTGATCGAGGTGTTTAAAATGTTAAAAGGATTCAATAGGGTAGATACAGAGAAACTATTTCCCCTGGTGGGGGGGGATCAAGAACGAGTGGACATAATCTTAAAATTAGAGCCAGGCTGTTCAGGAGAGAAATCAGGAGCACTTCTTCACACAAAGGGTAGAGGAAATCCAGAACTCTCTTCCCGCAAAAGGCTGTGGATGCTGGGGGACAATTGGAGCTTTCAAGACTGAGATCGATAGATTTTTGTTACTTAAGCTTAACAAGGGATGTGGAGCTAAGGCGGGAGAATGGAGTTGAGGTGCAGATCAGCCCTGATCTAACTGAATGGAGGAGTAGGCCCGAGGGGGCTGAGTGGCCTCCTCCTGTTCCTATGTCTTCCTGTGCTGTTGCTACTGTTCTGTTGAAACCAGCACTTCCACGGGCCATCCCAACATGTACCTTTGGGAATTTGTAGTTGCTATAAACATAAGGCAGCCAAACAGTGAGCAGATTTCTCTGGATAAATGCCCAAAATTTTTTGACTGATTTAAGAGCAGAGTTTTTTCACATCTAGTGGGGGGGGGCGGAAATCTCTGAACTTTGTGCTACACATGACAGAGATTGAGACGGTCTGCATTCTAATCTTATAAGAGCATAAGAATTAGGAGCAGGAGTTGGCCAGATGGCCCCTCGAGCCTGCTCCGCCATTCAATGAGATCATAGCTGATCATCGATCTCAACTCCACTTTTCCGCCCAATCCCCAGTCCCTTGATTCCCCTAGAGTCCAAAAATCTATCGCTCTCAGCTTTGAATATACTCAACAACTCAGCATCCTATTCTCTCTCAAGATAAGTGTCAGCTGTGGCTCAGTGGGTAGCACTCTTGCCTCTGGTGTTTGAAGGTTGAGGGTTCAAGTCCCACTCCAGAGACTAGAGGACATAATCCCAGCTGACACTCCAGCGCAGCGCTGAGCATAGTGCTGCACCATTGGAGGTGCTGTCTTTTGGATGAATATATGTTAAACCAAGGCCCTATCTGCCCTCTCAGGTGGACATAAAAGATCCCATGGCGCTCTTAAGGAGCAGGGGAGGTTTCCCTGCAGTACTGTGCCAATATTTATCCCTCATCCAACATCACTAAAAAACAGATTACCTGGTCATTATCTCATTGCTGTTTGTGGGAGCTTGCTGTGCGCACATTGGCTGCTGCGTTTCTTACATTACAACAGTGGCTACAATTCAAAAGTACTTCATTGGCTGTAAAGCGCTTTGAGGCGTCCTGAGGTTGTGAACAGGCGCTATAGAAATGCAAGTCTTTCTTTATTAGTGTCCTGCCATTGGGGAAGGGTGTGCGAAGGAAGGCACCAAAAGTCACTGGCCACCTCCCAGCTTCACTGCATTTTAATGACTTGCCATCCCATGAGAAGTTGTCAGCAGCAGCAGCTTAATTCGGATGGACCATTGTTCTCTCTTTCCACCCACATGCCCCCACCCCCCTCCCCTCAAGAGACTCCTTTCCCTCATATCTGGGGCTGGGGATCATAATGGAAGCTATTGATCCAATTAAGGCAACAAAGTTAACATTTATTCCCAGTTCCCATTCACATAAAAGGGTCACCAAAAATAGCCTTTGGGTGGGGGTGGCGGGTTGGGGGGCGCATTCTCACATAGACAGAAATCACCCAATCCCAAAGCTTTCTTTCAAAGACCATCATCTTAGGCAAGGTTCCTGTCGTTGCAGGCACTCCTGTCGGCCTACTACAAGATGCTGCTTTATCTTCACTACTGAGAGTATTCAACGACAAACTCGAGACCCTAAGCTCTGGAATTCCCTCCCTAGACCTCTCCGCCTCCCCACCTCTCTCTCTCTCTCTCCTCCTTAAAACCTGCCTCAGAATGACCCTGTTGGGGAAAAAGAGCGGGGAGTTCTCCCGCTGCCCTGGCCAACATTCCTCCCTCAACCAACATCATCAGAAAAAAACCCAGATTATCTGGTCATTCATCTCAATGTGGTTTGTGGGATCTTGCTGTGTGCAAAAAACGGCTACTGCATTTACCCACCGAAGAACAGTAACCGCACAATGTAATTCATTCTAGGCGACACTTTTGAAAGATAAAATAAGGTGCGATATATGTACAAAGCTTTTGTTAAGAAGCAGCAAAAAGTGCTGAAAGATGGAACACAGGATAAGAAATTTTAGCAATAGGAAACGAGCGCCAACAAGCCCAATCTTTTCTAGAGACTATCTCATCCCTCCATGGCCTCGCCCCCTCCCTATCTCTGTAATCTCCACAACCCCCCGAGATCTCTGCACTCCCCCCAATTCTGGCCTCTTGCGCATCCCCCGATTTTAATCGCTCCACCATTGGTGGCCGTGCTTTCAGCAGCCTAGACCCCAAGCTCTGGGATTTCCTCCCTAAACCTCTCCACCTCTCTCTCCTCCTTTAAGACGCTCCTTAGAACCTACCTCTTATGACCAAAATCTGCCCTAATATCTCCTTCTGTGACTTGGTGACAAATTTTGTTTGATAACGCTCCTGTGAAGCACCTTGGGATGTTTGGCTACGTTAAAGGCGCTATATAAATACAATTTGTTGTTGTTGTATCTCCCCGTTCCTTTGTCACGGTGAGTAACTTGCCTTGGATAAATTTACTCAGCTCCGTTTGTAGTCTTGGAGATGGGGAGGGGAGGAGGGCGTGAACAGATGCTACCTTACTTGTAATTTGGCAAGTAGCTTTGTTTTTCCTCTAGCTTGGCCACTCCTATGAAGTTATGTGCCATTGGGAGAGACACCAAAGCAGCTGCTGCCTGAGGAATGTCCTGGCTCGGCCTTGTCTCAGGCTCCAACAGCTGCTGCTTTGTAAAGTAAACACGGTCCGGGAACAGGCCTTTCATTTGACAATAAATGGGTTGCCAGTGAGACTGACGGACCCGGCCCGTGAAACTCCTCAACTCTACTCACCCCTTGACCCTCGCCGACCTCTGCTGCTCCCAAATGGTTTGGATCCACGTTGCCTTTCAACCTTTCGGTTCCAGGAACAATCGTGTGGGTTAAGCACCAGCCATTAGATAGCTCGGTGCTACCCGGAGTTGTTTGTGGCGGAGATTAACCGGTCTTTTCACCTCATTGCTGTTTGTGGGATCTTGCCGTGTGCAAAACATTTGCGATGTTTGCCTGCAATGGCAGCCACGGAGTTTCAACGGTAATTTGTGTGGTAGTGTATTACCTTTCCTTATTTAGTTCTATCGCTCATCATTCTGATCTGCGACCAAAACGAAGGGAAAGATTTCCTTGGCTCATGAATAACTAATATGAGCTCTTTGAAACGCTGACATTAGGAATGAAGACAAATCCTGAGAGAAACTGGGCAAGTTCAAAGCCTGGTGACGTGTGACTGGCTAATGGCATCAGTGATTAATGAAACTGTCCATGACCAGTGAGACTTTGTGCTTTGTTCGCCACACAGGTACTCTGTGGTTGTGTCCCTTACTCTCCGATTATATTACACTGCCAGTCAAAGAAACAACAACTTGCATTTATATAGCGCTTTTAACGCAGTAAAACATCCCAAGGCGCTTCACAGGTGCCATTATCAAACAAAATTTGACACCAAGCCACATAAGGAGATAAGATGACCAAAAGCTTAATCAAAGGAGCATCTTAAAGGCTGAGAGAGAGAGGCGGAGAGGTTTAGGGAGGGAATTCCAGAGCTTAGGACCCCAGGCAGCTGAAGGCACGGCCGCCAATGGTGGAGCCATTAAAATCGGAGATGCGCAAGAGGCCCAGAATTGGAGGAGTGCAGATGTTTCAGAGGATTATAGGGCTGGAGGAGGCGAGGGCATGGAGGGATTTGAAAACAAGGATTAGAATTTTAAAATCGAGGCATTGCCGGGACCGGATGCCAATGTAGGTCAGCGAGCACAGGGGTGATGGATGAACGGGTCCTGGTGCGAGTTAGGATACGGGCAGCCGAGTTTTGGATGAGCTCCAAGTTTACGGAGGGTGGAAGCAGCCCTAAGCTTGGGCTCGTTAGCCTCTGCGGGTATCTTAGGGGTATATAAGATACAATCGGGATAGGGTAAGCCTGTCAGGGTTGTGATGGGCAAGTTCAGGACAGATATCAGGAAGTGATTCTTTACACAGACCGGGATCAACATCTGGAATGGGTAGGCAGGTAGGCTGGTTAAGGCCAGGGCACTGAACTCATAGAAACCACCGCTGGATGCTGCAATGGAAAGATGGTACTCTGAAAGGTTGAGGCCAAATGGGCTAAACGGCTTTCTCCAACCAAACCTATCTCGTGATCTCCACAATATGACCTATGACTCAACTCATCAATTTTATATACCAAAGCCTTTCCACCATCTACAAGGCACAAGTCAGGAGTGTGATGGAATACTCTCCACTTGCCTGGATGAGTGCAGCTCCAACAACACTCAAGAAGCTCGACACCATCCAGGACAAAGCTACCCGCTTGATTGGCGCCCCATCCACCACCTTAAACATTCACTCCCTCCACCACCGGCGCACCGTGGCTGCAGTGTGTACCATCTACAAGATACACTGCAGCAACTCGCCAAGGCTTCTTCGGCAGCACATCCCAAACCTGCGACCTCTACCACCTAGAAGGACAAGGGCAGCAAGTGCATGGGAACTCCACCACCTCCAAGTTCCCCTCCAAGTCACACACCACCCTGACTTAGAAATATATCGCCGTTCCTTCACCGTCACTGGGTCAAAATCCTGGAACTCCCTACCTAACAGCACTGTGGGAGTACCTTCACCACACGGACTGCAGCGGTTCAATAAGGCGGCTCACCGCCACCTTCTCGAGGGCAATTAGGGATGGGCAATAAATGCCGGCCTTGCCAGCGACGCCCACATCCCATGAACGAATAATAAAGTTAGATTCAGAGACAGGTGGCAGCATCGAAACGCACCGCACATGTGCAAGATTTGTGCACAAGCGGTTGCCATGAAGACATGTTTGCGACTTACTGACGTCTCGATATTAATGGGGAGCGCGGGAGCCCAGGAACGGGCGATAAACCTAGCCAGGCCGGAGATGTGGAGGCTTGGAGGCAGTATCTTGATTTTTAGGATTTTAATCCCTCGCTCGAAACTATCCTGCCTGTCCGGGGGTGGGGGAGGTGGACGGGGGTTAAAATATAGGTCAATGGTTCTGGTCACAGCCCTTCTCTGAGATTGGAGGTGGAGATTGCAGGAGATTGCAAAGTGTTCTGCTGGCCCACACAGGCAGACTAAGAACTCAAGCCTATCATTAGCCAAACACGGTGATGGTCCAGAAGGCAAGTGCCAGCCACTTATTTTTGCTGACGAGTCAGGTGAGGACACAGAAGGCCCTTTGACTCACTTGATTCTACCCTTCCCGATTACCAGCCCCTCCCTCTTCCCATTACAGCATCTACTTGTTCTTAAGTGAGCTCACAGCCTTAGCCAACCTTCCTGGCAGCCCATCAAGCTGTCTGTCACTCTCTGAGAGACAGATCTCCTTGTGTTCGGTCAAAGCTTGCCCTGAACCATTGCCCGGTTTCTGGTGACGCTTTCCCCCTCTAGCAGCGGAGAACTTTGAACACGTACACATATCATACACGTACACATATTTCCTCAACCGAGGATTCCCCTCTACTGTGATTGACATGGCCCTTGACCGTGTCTGTTCTATTTCCAGCACTTCTGCTCTCACCCCTTCCCCTCCCTCCCAGAACCACGATAGGGTTCCCCTTGTCCTCACCTTTCACCCCACCAGCATTCAACGGATCATCCTCCGCCATTTCCGCCACCTCCAGTGTGATCCCACCACCAAACACATCTTCCCCTCCACCTCCCCTTTCAGCATTCTGAAGGGACCACTCCCTTTGCGACACCCTGGTCCACTCCTCTATCACCCCCAACATCCCTTCCCCTTCGCCCGGCACCTTCACGTGCAAGCGCAGGAGATGCAACACATGCCCTTTTACTTCCTCCCTTCCCACTGTCCAAGGCCCCAAACATTCCTTCCAGGTGAAACAGCGATTTACTTGTACTTCTTGCAATTTAGTATACTGTATTTGCTGCTCATGATGCGGTCTCCTCTACACTGGGGAGACCAAACGCAGATTGTGTGACCGCTTTGCGGAACACCTCCGTTCAGTCCGTAAGGGTGACCCCGAGCTTCCAGTCGCCTGTCACTTTAATTCTCCGCTCCACTCTCACTCTGACCTCTCCGTCCTCGGCCTCTTACACTGTTCCAATGAAGCTCAACGTAAGCTCGAGGAACAGCACCTCATCTTTCGATTAGGCACTTTACAACCTTCTGGACTCAACATTGAGTTCAACAATTTCAGATCATAACCTCTGCCCTATCTTTTTTTTCCATTTTTTTTCTCTCTCTCACATGGCAGCTGTCTTTCATTCTGCCGGTGCCATTTACACTTCATCTAGAGCCATCTTTTGTTTCCTAACTTGTCCCATTACCATCTCCTTTTGCCTCGCACCATCATACCTTTTGACTCTTAATCTCTCCTGCCTTCCATCCTATCACAGACCTTCCCTTTTGTTCTTTCCTCCCCTCCCCCTTTTCCCTGCTGTTTCATCTCCAACTTTTTCCAGTTCTGACGAAGGGTCATCGACCTGAAATGTTAACTCTATTTCTCTCTCCACAGATGCTGCCTGACCTGCTGAGTATTTCCAGCATTTTCTGTTTTTATTACACATATCACACCATGGTTGGACCACACCTAGAGTACTGTGCACACTTCTGGTCCCCAGGATACAGAGGCACTGGAGAAAGTGCAGAAAAGATTTGCAAGGATGATACCAGAACTGAGAGGTTGTAACTATCAGGAAAGATTGAACAGGCTAGGGCTCTTTTCTCTAGAAAAGAGAAGGCTGAGGGGTGACCTGATAGAGGTCTTTAAAATGATGAAGGCATTTGATGGGGTAGACATACTGAAGATGTTTCCACTGATAGGGGATTCAAAAACTAGGGACCATAAATATAAGAGAGGGGGATGAGGGATGAGAGTGGGGCGAGGGGGGAGTGAGGGACGAGGAGCGAGAGGAGCAAGGAGGTGAACGAGCGGCGAGAGGGGACGAGGGATGAGGGGTGAGAGGGGGATGAGGGATGAGAGGAGGAGAAGGGGATGAGGAGCGAGAGGGGGGACGAGGGGCGAGAGGGGGACGAGGGGCAAGAGGTGGAAGAGGGGTGAGAGGGCAAGGGAAATAAGGGGCAAGAGGGGGACAAGGGGAGAGAGGGGGGGCGAGAGGCGAGAGGGGGACGAGTGGAATGAGGGGCAAGAGGGGGATGAGGGGCGAGAGGGGGAGGTGAGGGCCGAGAGTGGGTCGAGGGAGGTGAGGGGCGAATGTGGAGCCGGGGGGGGTGGGATGGTGGGTGAGTGTCAGGTTCACCCCAGCTTGCTGACATGAGGCGGGGGCCATTTTAACTCCCAGGCCTGACTCCCGCATCAATGACGTCAGGCCAGCGGGCGGGAGTCGGGCGAGCGTGGCAGGAGGCTGGGTCCAGGGACTAGCGTGAGTATTCCTCGTCAGTCAGATGTGAGGTGGGGAAGGCGTCAGCGATTTCGGCTGGGGGTGTTGGGGGGGCAAAGCCCTAGGCTTCCCTGTGAGGCCTCAGAGGAGCTGCTCCAGGCCCACAAGGAAACGTTTAAACAATAAATTTGACTTACCTTCTGGGCCCGCCATTCCTTCGAGCCCAGAGGTCAGCAGTTAAAATAGAGCTGGGGGTCTGAATCACGTCATCAGACCCTGACTTTTGTCCTTCAATGAGGACCTTCGCAGGTTGTCCAGAACCAGGCTGTTAAAAGAGCGTGAGGACAGCGAGGGTGGGGTGAATTGGTCGCTGCAAGCATTTTAACCCCCGTGACACACCCCGTTCTCATCGGGCACGGGAGAGAGGGCGGGGGGGGGGGGGGGGGGGTTTAAAATCAGAAGTTTAATAAAAAATAACCTTTGCCCAGAAATGAGATATTTTCCTTAGTTACAATAATCATTACAAAATGTTCGAGTTACGTGCCAACACTAAGATGGTAGGAAACACGAGCAGCTATAAAAAGTGTGAGGAAACCACAACCGACTTGGCACTCAGCGAAGGACTCAAAATATCTAAAGTGTTTACATCTTATGTAGAAGGAGGGTAAATAAGGGAGGGAGCCCAATAATGGTGAAAGAAGTCTAAAATATGCTGCTTTTGCTTGTGGTTATGTTTCACCTGTGGAGATCGGAAGCTGGTATTTCTGGACTCCTTGGCTGTGCCATTAAAAAAAAAAATATCAGAACATCCTGTTGAGCGCGAGAGACTCGTGTTTTCCACAGACTTGCACACACCCTACAACAACAACTTGCATTTCTGTAGCACCTTTGAAGTAGTTAAACGTCCCAAGGCGCTTCACGGGAGCTTAAATCAGACACCGAGCCACATAAGGAGATATTAGGACAGGTGACCAAAAGCTTGGTCAAAGAGGCAGGTTTTAAGGAGCGTCTTAAAGGAGGAGAGAGAGGAGGAGAGGTTTACGGAGGGAATTCCAGAGCTTAGGGCCCAGGCAGCTGAAGGCACGGCCGCCAATGGTGGAGCGATGGAAATCGAGGATGCGCAAGAGGCCAGAATTGGAGGAGCGCAGAGATCTCGCAGGGTTGTAGGGCTGGAGGAGGTTACAGAGATAGGGAGGGGGCGAGGCCAGGGAGGGATTTGAACACAAGGATGAGAATTTGAAATTCGAGGTGCTGCCGGACCGGGAGCCAATGTAGGTCAGCGAGCAGTCTCGTGGATGTAACCCTGACGCCTGGCTCATGAACATGCTCTCCCCATCGACAGACTCAGAGAACGCCGCATATACCTCAACACAAAAAGGAACCTTTAAAAATGGTTTGGCGCAGAAGGAAAATCAATCTATTTCCCATCAAATGGTTGTCCCATACTATATATGGAGCTGAACATATTAAACTGTGGAGTCCCCCACACCACTGATTATACCATGAGAAACCTGCCTGAAAGGTTGAGCAGGTTGGGCCTATACTCATTGGAGTTTAGAAGAATGAGAGGTGATCTTATTGAAACATATAAGATTCTGAGGGGGCTCGACAAGGTAGATGCAGGGAGGATGTTTCCCCTCATGGGGGAATCTAGAACTCGGGGGCATAATTTCAGAATAAGAGGTCGCTCATTTAAAACGGAGATGGAGGAGGAATTTCTTCTCTCAGAGGGTGGTGAATCTTTGGAATTCTCTACCCCAGAGAGCTGTGGAGGCTCAGTCGTTGAATATATTTAAGGTGGAGATAGACAGATTTTTGAATGGCAAGGGAGTCAAGGGTTATGGGGAGCGGGCAGGAAAGTGGAGTTGAGGCCAAGATCAGATCAGCCATGATCTTATTGAATGGCGGAGCAGGCTCGAGGGGCTGAATGGCCGACTCCTGCTCCTATTTCTTATGTTCTTATGAATCTTCCTTCAAGGATCGCGTTCTTCAAACTTCCCCTGTTCCAGTGCTTTCTATTTAATGTTTTGGGCCGTTAATTACCCAGCTCTAACTGCTCATGTTGGGCTGGGAATGAATTTCCCGTACAATGTCAGAAATTCAAAACTGCTAGAATATTCCGTCAAGAACAGCCAACAGCAACTCACAATTCTCTATAAAGCCCAAGTTCTTCGTGAATACTGGTCGGAAATTTCTGGATTGTCTTCTTAAAAAAAAAAGTCTCTTAACACTTTGACATGCCAGATAAAGCTCGTCATCCACACACTTGGACATTCCAACAGAAGCTCCTCCGGACAGAGATCAGGAGCAGGAGCCCTGGCTAATTACCCTCCCCCATGGTCTCAGCCTGGCGAACTGAGGCCAACTGTAAAATCCTGACCACTACCCTGGCTAAGATCTGCTAACTCCACACAGTCTGGAGACTGAACCTGGGCCCTGGTTAGTCTATAAAAGAAAGAACTTGCATTTCTACAGCGCCTTTCACAACCTCAGGACATCCCAAAGCGCATTTACAACCAATGAAGTACTTTTTGAAGTGTAGCCACTGTTGTAAGGTGGGAAACGCGGCAGCCAATTTGCGCACAGCAAGCTCCCGCAAACAGCAATGTGATAATGACCGGAAACACTATTTCAGTGATGTTGGTTGAGGGTTCAAGTCTCCCTGGCCTCATGCTGTCAAGGTCAGGATGGTTTGCTGCCTCCCGCCCACCCAAAACCCGCCACAAGTTAAAATCGGGGTTTTAGTAAATATAAACTTTGCCCAGAAATTAGATATTTTCCTTACTTGCAATAATCATTACAAAATGTTACGTGCCAACACTAAGATGGTAGGAAATACGAGCAGTTATTAAAAGTGTGAGGAAACCACAACCGACTTGGCACTCAGCGAAGGACTCAAAATATCTAAAGTGTTTACATCTTATGTATAAGAAGGGTAAATAAGGGAGGGAGCCCAAGAAGTCTAAAATTAGCTGTTTTAGCTTGTGGTTATATCTCACCAGCGGGAAGATCAGAGACTGGTATTTCTGGACCCCTTGGCTGTAACATTAAAAACAAATAGTATCAGGATGTTCTGTGGAGCGAGAGAGACTCGTGTTTTCCACAGAAATGCACACATTCTAGTGGGTGTAAACCTGGTCAAGGAAATGATGCTAAACCTTTATTAATCACTGGTTGGGCCTCAGCTGGAGTATTGTGTCCAATTCTGGGCACCACACACCATGGTAGCACAGTGGTTATGTTGCTGGACAAGTAATCCAGAGGCCTGGACTAATGTTCCAGAGACGCAAGTTCATAATCCCACCACGGCAGCTGGGGAATTTAAATTCAGTTAATTGAATAAATCTGGAATAAAAAGCTAGGGCTGGATTTTCAATGACCCGTGGAGTCGGGTTTGGAGGCGTGTGGGGGGTTAAAGTTGCAGATTCGGGGGTCCCGACCCCATCCCGCCTCCACGCAATTTTGACAAAATCAGTCGCAGGGTTCCCAACTCCATCCCGCCTCCAAGAGGCGGGAGAGGCCATTAAAGCCCTTAATAAGCCCTAAATTGGCTCTGTAATGCCATTTTGAAACGTTTTAGCTAGTTTAACCCTTTTCCGACATGAAGTACGCCTGATGTGAAACACGCCAGTGAAACCTGGCGGGAGCACAAGTGGATAGCTGACTATCAGCTGCAGGTGAACTATTACAATGGAGATGTGATGAAGGTAGTAGTAGTATTAGGTGTGAAAGTCGCCTCTGATGCTGCTGTATTGAATGTATTCAGAGACTGCCTGGCCTTGCTGTGAGAGGACCTGGATGGATAAAATTCTCTCATTCTCTCTCTCTCTCTCTCTCTGAGCTGCTGCTCATTTTGCATCCAGGTCCTCTCACAGCAAAGGCCAGGCAATCTCTGAGACCAGGCAGTCTCTGCAATGATGACATCATCAGAGCCGACTTTCAGACTGAAACCACTAATTGGTTCATGGGTTCCCACATGCTGGAACTCAATTGCCCAATTAAGTTAAAATTGCATCATTCATCCACATTAATCTGGTGTCGGGGGGGGGGGGGGCAACACGAAATGCGGATCACACGACCCCAACCCAACCCCAAGACAAAATCCAGCCCCTAGTATCGGTAATGGTGACCATGAAACGACTGGATTGTCGTAAAACCCATCTGGTTCGCTAATGTCCTTTAGGAAAGGAAATCTGCCGTCCTTACCCGGTCTGGCCTATATGTGACTCCAGACCTACAGCAATGTGGTTGACACTTAACTGTCCTCTGAAATGGCCCAGTGAGCCACTCCATTGTACCAAACTGCTACGACACAGACTGCAGCGGTTCAAGAAGGCGGCTCACGGGCAATTAGGGATGGGCAATAAATGCTGGCCTTGCAGCAACGCCCACATCCCGTGAATGAATACATTTTTTAAAAAACTTTAGGAAGGGTGTGAAGGCCTTGGTGAGGGTGTGGAGGAGATTTACCAAAATTGGTACCAGGGATGAGGGACTTCAGTTACTTGGAGAGACAAGAGAAGCTGGGATTGTTCTCCTTAGAGAAGCGAAGGTTAAGAGGAGATTTAATAGAGGTGTTCAAAATTATGATGGATTTTGATAGAGTAAATAGGGAGAAACTGTTTCCAGTGACAGGAGGGTCGGTAACCAGAGGACACAGATTTAAGATAACTGAAAAAAGTTCCTGGGAGGAGATAAGGAGCTTTGAAAGAGCTTTTCATTTAGTCCCACTCCCCTGCTCTTTCCCCACAGCCCTGCAAATTTTTCCTCTTGAAGTATTTATCCAATTCCCTTTTGAAAGTTACTATTGAATCTGCTTCCACCGCCCTTTCAGGCAGCGCATTCCAGATCACAACAACTCGCTGAGTAAAAAAAAATTCTCCTCACCTGCCCCTCTGGATCACAACAGTGACTACACTTCAAAAAATACTTCATCGGTTGTAAAGCGCTTTGGGGCGTCCTGAGGTTGTGAAAGGCGCTATATAAATGCAAGCTTTGTCGTTTGGTTCTTTTGCCAACCCTGCCTAAGTCATGGCCGGGGCAGAGACAGCTGAAAGCAGCACGGGGCGAGTGGTCAGTTATCAGAGGCAGTGCCTTCAAATCAGCTGATTCAAAGACCCCCTGCTCTGGCTAGGGGAGTGAGGAGGCAGTTCTCTTGAGCACGGGAAATTTGAATCAACCGATTCAGATGACGGACTCCCTGAAGATTCGCGCCCTGGAAGATGCCGCTTTTGTTCAAGGCTGTCGACTGGCTAGGGTGCCCTCAGACTTGGGGTGGGGGGGGAGGGTGAAGAGGGTGTACACTCTCTCTAAATTTGCATCCTAACCCATGAAAGGTCTCCACCCGAAACATTAACCTCTTTCGGAGGCCGAGCGACCCGTTGCGTATCGGCATCATTTTTTGTTACCCCCTCAAGGTTTAGCAGAACCTGCTCGATGCGTTTGGCCGGACCTTTTCCTCGCTCCTCGAGTAGTTTGACTAAACTAATCTTGTATTGCATAATTTGCACAAGGGTAAGAGTTAATACCATTCACCGCCCACATAAAAAAAAGGCCTTAAAAGTAGCACAGAATATGTTGTGCTAACTGGACTAAAAACAACACCCAGAAACCTGCTGAAGAACATTCCATCCTGTTTATTAGCTTGGCTTGCAGAGGAGTAGCCACTGAGAACAGGATGGAGTAGAACATTTGCAACATTTATATTGCTGCCTCCAATGTCTCACAAAGCTTGCTTCTGTGGAACCACCGGGAACCATTCTGGTTAGGGACATTGACCATGAATCGGGATAGGACCAAGGAAAAGCACAGCTCCCTTCACTGGCGAGGCTGGAAAACCCGGGCTCTCTGGACTGTGGACCTCCTGTAGTTCAAGCGGAGCTTTTGGCCCGCCTCCCCCCCCCCTCCCCCTCCACCAACCAACCTGCCCCCGCAACTTCCTTCCTCCCTCCGCTGCAGACGGTCACTCTTGCTACGATATGGTTTGGTCACTGTAAAGCGCTCCAGCAGCCACCCCCCGCCACCACCCCTCGCAACTGGCATTATGAATGCGTGAGTTTTGGCTGGCTCTTTGACCACGGTGGCATCGCGGGTACGTCCACGCTCCAAATCCAACTCATTTTCAAGCTGGAGTCATTGAATAGTGATCGGGAACGGAAACCCTGGCCGATGGCTTCCCACCCACCCACCCCAACACCCCCCTAGCTCAGGGCACCGAGTTCAATAGCAGCCACCCCCAAGACAAGGTCAGCTAACGGTAGAGAGGGAGAGTGGATTGAAACTTGAGACCTTCCCGTTTCCACGTCAGGGAGTTGCCTTTCCCCGACTCAGCTATTTGAGGAGTTCTGAATTCAAACACCCAAAGCACCCATTAAAGCACTGGCAGAATCTGTCAGTGTATTAGTGAACACATCGCTGTCCGTTAGTGTGCTTAGCTCCTTAGTCACTTACACTGCAGACATCCTGGGACATTCCTGAAAGCATCTATTTTTCATCTCAATCTTTTAAAATCACACAGTACTTAGTGTGTTCTATAAAAATAAACCAACAGTTGTGAATTTGAACTTTCTTTTTTTAAGGGTGGAGATGTTCCTATTGAAGTTGTGTAAACTTTTATTTTTAAACTTTTGTGTCAATAAACCCTCGGGGTTCAGTACAATATCCTATCGGTGTAGTTCACACTCCCATAAATATGAGATGATTACTAATAAATCTCAGAACAGATCTAGCAGCTCAAAACTGGGCATCCATGAGGCGCTGTGGGCCATCAGCAGCAGCAGAATTGTATTCCACCACAATCTGTAACCTCATGGCCCAGCATTTCCCTCACTCTACCATTACCATCAAGCCAGGGGACCAACCCTGGTTCAATAAGGAGTGTAGAAGAGCATGCCAGGAGCAGCACCAGGCGTACCTAAAAATGAGGTGCAACACAGGACTACATGCATGCTAAAATGCGGAAGCAGCATGCTATAGACAGGGCTAAGCGATCCCACAATCAACGGATCAGATCAAAGCTCTACAGTCCCGTCACATCCAGTCGTGAATGGTGATGGACCATTAAACAACTAACAGGAGGAGGAGGCTCCAAGAATATCCCCATCTACCACCTTAAACATTCACTCCCTCCACCACTGGCGCACCGTGGCTGCAGTGCGTACCATCTACAAGGTGCACTGCAGCAACTCACCAAGGCATCTTCGGCAGCACCTCCCAAACCCACGACCTCTTCCACCTAGAAGGACAAGGGCAGCAGGCGCATGGGAACATCACCACCTCCAAGTTCCCCTCCAAGTCACACACCATCCTGACTTGGAAATATATCGGCCATTCCTTCATCGTCGCTGGGTCAAAATCCTGGAACTCCCTCCCTAACAGCACTGTGGGAGCACCTTCACCACACGGACTGCAGCGGTTCAAGAAGGCGGCCGATATATTTCCAAGTCAGGATGGTGTGTGACTTGGAGGGAAACTTGGAGGTGGTGGTGTTCCCATGCGCCTGCTGCCCTCATCTTTCTAGGTGGAAGAGGTCGTGGGTTTGGGAGGTGCTGCCGAAGAAGCCTTGGCGAGTGTGCACTTTAAGAGATGTGTTCTAGATTGCAACACTGAGTGAGGTCATCCCGGTTTGGAAGAGGATGAGGCTTGTACCTCGGGGAGATAGAAACAAGCTCCAAAAGCTCAGAAATAACTCTTGTTTGTTGATTTGACCCAGGCACTGGATCCCTTAAAGGACCAGAATGTTCCGCCCAAATTGTTATTTTTCTGCCTTCTACCGTTTCCTCGTAGAATCCTTCAGTTATGCTCTGGTATTCCGGGAAGAAAGCCAACCACAGAAGTCAGAACGTGAAAAAAAAGCCTCTGCTTTGATTCTGGCAGTCTGTCGGAGGAACTCACTGGGTACAAAATGTTTTTCCCGTCACCAGAGCAAATAAGATGCAGAATCCAGTAGTCTGGGAAAGAATGCCATGCATTCCCAAGTTAATAAATTTGGTAAACAGGCTCAATATTTCCTACTTCTGAAATGTTATTGCTCGGCTTTGAGGAGGTGAGTAAGGTTCGTTGCCTCCTGACTGGTCTTTGTGCAGAATAACTGAGGAGCATTCGAACTGCTGCAATTTTTCATCACCCGAGTGGGAGCCAATGCAGGTCAGCGAGCACAGGGGGTGAGGGGTGAACGGGACTTGGCACGAGTTAGGATACGGGCAGCAGAGTTTTGGATGAGCTAATGTTTGTGGAGGGTGCGAGGTGGGAGGCCGACCAGGAGAGTATTGGAATAGTCAAGTCCGGAGGTAACAAAGGCACGGATGAGGGTTTGAGATTTGCAACAGTTACTTGTGGTGTTTTGCTGAGGCAACACTGACCATGAGAATAAAGCCAGATGTTATAATCAGGCTGGTTGGAGATAACAGAAGATCATGTCATCGCACGCTACCGGTTTTTACTACATTAAAGGCGCTATATAAATGCAAGTTGTTGTTGTTGAATCCCTTCCTACACGTAGCCAAGGCTGAATTTAACACAGTTTGATGCACATAGGAACACAGGAACAGGAGGAGGCCATTCAGCCCCTCCAGCATGTTCCGCCATTCAATGAGATCATGGCTGATCTGTGATCTAACTCCATATACCCGCCTTTGGCCCATATCCCTTAATACCTTTGGTTAACAAAAAGCTATCAATCTCAGATTTAAAATTAACAATTGATCTAGCATCAATTGCTGTTTGCAGAAGAGAGTTCCAAACTTCTACCACCCTTTGTGTGTAGAAGTGTTTCCTAACTTCACTCTTGAAAGGTCTGGCTCTAATTTTTAGACTATGCCCCCTAGTCCTAGACTCCCCAACCAGCGGAAATAGTTTCTCTCTATCTACCCAATCAGTTCCCACATCACATGAAACATTAAATTTTATTTGCCTCAGCCCATGCCCTGTCGTGGGCATGTCCGCTCTTCTTCTTCCAAATTCTTGCCTTTCCACCCACAATAAGGAAACACAAACACCAGAAGATAATTATGGAGGTGTGGGTACTGTAACCAGGCTAAGCAGCTCAATGATAACACATAGCCACTAGGGTAGTCATCTAATCAAACCGCCACCCTCAATTAGAACCTATTACATGACCATATTGTTTAACTGACTAATTTACAAGACCGTCTTTCAGCGATGTGGGTTCCAAGAGGTGCTATAAATCAGCGCAGCAAAGCAGGAGTTGGCTAGTTTGGGACTGGGGGCAGTTTAGCAAGGCTGGAGCAATGCGAGGAGATTTGGGAGAACTCAGCAAGCATCAGAGGACAGGCTCTGGCTTGTCAGAGATACAGCACCACTGAAGGCAACCGGAAATGGCAGCCATTTTTCCGCATAGACATTTTTGCGTTGTTGGCCTGTGCAGATCTTCCCCCCCCCCCGACACTCGAGAGGGCCGACCTAGTCAAAAACGCAATCACGACCTTTCAGCAACTGCTTGACCCCTGTCTTGTTTCCCCCCCCCCCCCCGCAATTGTCCTCACTGCTTTGGAATGTAAACGGAGCGATCGCAGTTTTTGCTGAGCTGAAACTATCTACAAGATGCACTGCAGCAACTCGCCAAGGCTTCTTCGACAGCGCCTCCCAAACCCACGACCTCTACCACCTAGAACTACAAGGGCAGCTGGCGCATGGGAACACCATCGCCTTCGAGTTCCCCTCCACACCATCCTAACTTGGAAATATTTCGCCGTTCCTTCATCGTCGCTGGGTCAAAATCCTGGAACTCCCTCCCTAACAGCACTGTGGGAGCACCTTCACCGCACAGACTGCAGTGGTTCAAGAAGGCGGCTCACCACCACCTTCTCGAGGGCAACTAGGGATGGGCAATAAATGCTGGCCTTGCCAGCGATGCCCATATGCCCACAATGAATTTTTTTAAAACATACTGAGCAACAATTTCAAGGAAGGTCTCTGCGCTCCTCCAATTCTGGCCTCTTGCGCATCCCCCGGTTTTAATCGCTCCACCATTGGCGGCCGTGCCTTCAGCTGCCTGGGCCCTAAGCTCTGGAATTCCCTCTCTAAACCTCTCCACCTCTCTTCTCCTTTAAGACGCTCCTTAAAACCTACCCCTTTGACCAAGCTTTTGGTCACCTGCCCGAATATCTCTTTATGCGGCTCGGTGTCTGATAACGCTCCTGTGAAGCACCTTGGGACGCTTTACTACGTTAAAGGCGCTATATAAATGCAAGTTGTGTTGTTGTTAGAGGCAGCACTGCAATATAAAAGGGCTGTAAAACTTGGACTCATCATTGTTGCTGTGTGAATTCTTTGTTCCGTTTCTATATATTTCTGTAAGTATGGAGATTACAGCTGGATGCACTGTGTGTGGTCTCACTGATGGTCAGAGTCCTTAAGAGCAGTGATTTATATTCCAGCGGGCAACATACACTGTGACTGACGGACAGGGCCTCCGATTTGAACCTGTAACCCTTCCCAGTCAAAAAGCAAAACAACTTGTTCAGTATAGCGTAGGCCTGTAAAGGGACCGCAGACCAACGGAACGTGTTACTTTATTGGTCCGCTTCAGAAGGGAAACCCAACACTTTGAAGTGTGCTGCGAGTTGCGTGGTATCATCGACCGAGCCCGACCTCGGTGAACCGAGGCCTCAGGGCCTCATCCATCACCATTACAGAAATTGCAGCCTCATTAGGAAAAAGAAACACACCCTGAAACAGCTCGCCACGACTGCAGTCAGTGCGGCCTTTGGACAGGGTTGGGGGGGCGGGGGGGGGGGTGGTGGGAACAAACAATAAATAATTTGCTCGGGAGATTTAAATGGTGATGTCACGCTTTCTTCTGCTCATAGACTGGACGCGGTGGACCTCTTGCTCTGACGCCTGAATCCTTCTGTCGCCGCTGCGCTGGAGAATCAGGAAGCAGTTCTATAATAGCCAAGGGTGTGGAATCTGCCGCTTTCGGCACCCCGGGCTGCATTCCAAATCATCGCTCACAACAGACGGGAGACTGTCCCATCTCGTGCCCGTGCAGCGGTTTGACAATGACAAATCTGGCTCCTGGAAAGAGCAGTCGTGTTTAGTCCCACATCCCCTCTTTGTCCGTAACCCTGCAAGTTCCTCATCCCCAAATACCCGTCCAACTCCCTTTTAACATGACTTATGGAATCAGCTTCCGCCACCTTCACAGGTCACCGCTTCACCTTCTCTGTTCCAAGGAGAACAGTCCCAACTTTTCCAACCTCTCCTCATAAGTCAAGTCCCTCATCCCTGGTAAGGTCCTGGTAAACCTCCTCTGTCCCCTTTCTAAGGCCTTTACATCTTAGCAGGGGAAACTCCGCACAAGGCAGCATCGTCAGGGGCAACACTGCCGGGTAATCAACTTGCCCACGGCAATGGGAGGCCACCCCAATTGTCCCGAGGTAAGGGGTTTTTTTTGCCGGGTGACTTCTGACAGGAACTGCCTCCTCGTGCCAGGTCCCACGCCTTGGAGACGATCATATGCCGCTCGTTCTACCTGCAATGACCTTTTCACCTTTCCTGACCAGTGAGGACCTCCGCGTGTACCAGAAAATGGCAGGGTCGGCCCACTCAAAATATCGCAAGTGGCCTGACCCCAGGATTTCCCCACTCGGGGGTCACTGGCTCCAGCAGCGGGCCGTCGGAAGTTCCACTCCACCCCACATTCCCCCAGGCCGTCCCCGGGATAATTTTGAGGGCCTCATGGTCTAGACTCGCACATGAGAAAATGGCCACTCGGGGAAAGTACCACAGAGCTGCCTGAATCCAGCGTACATGCCCCAGCGTGAGTCAGCACCTTCGGGGGGGTGGGGGGGGGGGGGGAAGAGGAGTGGAATTGGTCCTTTTCTGCCTGAAAAAGACTAGCCTTTCTATCGCAACAACTCTCAAAAACATCCCAAAGCATTCCCTACGGGGGCGATTTTGCCAGCCCTGGGGAGGCGGATATGGAGGTGGGACTGCCGGGAAAATGGCAGAATTTGGGGGCGGGTGCCCAACCCGTCTCCGTGCCATCCTGCCAGGAGGCGGGTAGCCGTCCCGCGCCGGGTCCCGTCTCCTTGGAGGCAGGAAGGGATTAAAGCCACTTAACTGTCTGTTAACAGGCAGAAAATAGGATTATCCCCTTTTTGCCCTCACAAGTGCGGGCTTCCCGAAGGCTCCGAAACCCGCCGGGCCAGCAAGGCGAGTACTGGGTCTGCGGGGGTGCAAAAGTGTGCTGTGGAGGTGAGTGATGGGTGCAAGTGTGGAGAGGTTGTTTGACAGATGAAACGTCATACGTTGACGTTCTCTGTAACCGGCTTTCCCTTAATTGGCCTGCTAAGCCCGCTGGGCGGACTTAACACGGTCAATCAAGGGAAAATAGCGTGGGTTGGCCAGAAGTTGATGGAGGCGGGACTGAAACCCGACAAGTGGGAGTCCCGCCTCCAAAAGCTCCCCATTGGCAAAATCACCCCCTTATGGTGAATTACTTTACTGTTTCTATGTGGGTAAAAGTGGCAGCCATTTTGCACACAGGTTTTCATAGTGACAACTTGATGGACCGGTTAATCTGTTTTTAGTGATAAAGGAAGCATGTTTCATGGGCCGAAAATTGATCCCGGGACGCGAGAGTACGCACTGCATACTCTCGCGTATTCCCACTCCAATTGCCGGTTTTCTGCATGCCCTGCGCATGCGCTGAAAACCGGCAATTGCTCTTCCGAAAAGGGGGCGTGGCCTGGGTGCATCGCGTGCGCGCTACAGGCTGCGCGCACGCTGTGCACTTCATGCTTTGGACGCGCAGGTAAGTAGGGAAGATTTTGGAAATGTAAAAAGGAGGAGTAAGACCCGCTTTTAAGAAGGTAAGTAGTGAATTAAGTATTTTTTTGAATTTTTTTTTACAGGTATATCTTTTTTATAGACTTTAAAGACAGGTAAGTTTATTTTTATAACTTTTTAAAAGATTTTAAATTTTTTCAAAAATTTAATTTTTTATTTAAAATGGTTAATTTAATTAACTATACTTATTTTATTAATGTGATGGTTTTTTTTTAATTTAATTGAGGTTTAGCTGTTATTTTGGGGGGGTGTAAGATTCATAAGTCTCACAGCCATGCTGTGAGACTTATGAATCTTCAGGACATCCCAAAGCGCTTCACAGCCGATGAAGTACTTTTTGAAGTGCAGTCACTGTTGTAATGTAGGAAACGCGGCAGCCCCAAATTGCACACAGCAAGCTCCCACAAACAGCAATGTGATAATGACCAGATAATCTGTTTTACGCGTTGGTTGAGGGATAAATATTGGCCCCAGGACACCGGGGATAACTCCCCCTGCTCTTCTTCGAAATAGTGGCCGTGGGATCTTTTACATCCACCTGAGAGAGCAGACAGTGCGGCGCTCCCTCAGTACTGGCACTGGGAGTGTCAGCCTGGATTATGTGCTCAAGTCCTCATCAAAGTGGAAAGGTCGATGAAGAAGCTGCATCTCTCTGCATTCAATACCATTTCTGGTCTTATTGCGCGAGACACTTACCTCAGAAGGCTGAATCAAATATTTGTTTTGAGTTAAAAGGTTCTTTTTTTTTTTAAATACACACAAACCACATTACCCAAATGCGGTTCGTTAAATGAGAAGAAGGGACAGTAACCCATCACTGTTGCTGCACACTAAAAGGAAAATAAAGTCTTGAAAAATGCTAAAATGCGGCCAGTTCATTCCAGTGAAACACAGTCATCCTTGTGTTTAATTAAAGCATTTCTCGGAGGTTGCCGAGAGACTGGATGAATCCAAAACACCACATTCCCGGCCTGCATTCCAGAAGGAACTGGCAGCTGCGAACATAAAAAACTTACTGTGTTACAAATAAGGGTGGGGGGGGGGGGGGGGGGGGGAAGAATCTCTGGAATGACTCATGATTTTAAAACGTGATTGGTCCCCGTGTAAGGATTTGCTTGGCCGGGTCTGAAAAGCTATTCAGGAGGTCATTACACATGTCAGACCTGAGCAAACATATGATTGAAGATTTCCGAGAGGCTGGGTGACACGTTTGGAGAGCGGACAAAAGCTCATTCCTTGGTTAACACTGTACGTCAATCGTCGAGCCAATCTGCCGTCGTTATGCGGGATGATACCCATGACCCTGACTAAGGTGGGGGGTCGGGGGTCAGGGGGGGTGAGGTGTTTCCGTGTTTGTTCAGGTGCGAGTTGCGGTGGATAATACATTCTTTAACCAGGACAACTTGTAATGGATCTTGTATGGGAAAATATTTCACTGATCTTCTTAGTGATAGACTAGGCTTACGTCTGTGGTTACGGAGGACTAGACTGCGATTCAACTCTGTCAATAAAAGGTCTACGAGCAAGTCCAGAAAGTGTTAGTTTTTCCCCTCTGAGACGCCACTATTTTGCACATCCCTGCAGCCTGAATTCTAAAGTAATTCGAAAGTTGAAAGATGACCTTACATAGAATTTACAGCACAGAAACGGGCCATTCAGCCCAACTATACTGTGCCGGGGTTTATACTCCACCCGAACTTCCTCTTCATCTCACCCCATCAACACATCCTTCGATTCCTTTCTCCCTCATGTGTTTATCTTGCTTCCCCTTAAATGCGTCTACGCTATTCACCTCAACCACTTCCTGTGGTAGCGAGTTCCACATTCTAACCACTCTCTGGCTAAAGAAGTTCCAACTGAATTCCTGACTGGATTTATTGGTGACTATAAATGAATGAATGTCTTGTAGTTATATGACCGGATAGTTTAATGGGCAGGGGACTGGATTCCCATTCAGTAGAGTTGAATGTTGAATTCCCATTCACAGCAGCAGGTAACTTTTAGGTTCATTGTATTGGACTCCCATTCAGATGGGAGGCCTGAAGCACCAGACTGCAATTCAGAGATGCTGGTGGTTCCAGAGATAGAGAATTGGATTTCAATTTAGACAGGCTGCTAGGCCAGAGGTGCAGCATTTCAAAAGGGCTCAGAGACCCAGAGGTAGAACATGGAGGAAGAGGCTGGAGGGGCTGAATGGCCTACTCCTGTTCCGATGTTCCAGTGCTGAAGGTACAGCATTGGATCCACAACTCAGAAGCTGACAGCATCAGCTGTGGCTCAGTGGGTAGCATGCTTGCCTCTAGGTCAGAAGGTTGTGGGTTCAAGTCCAACTCCATGAGACTTATAGGGGGAAAAATTCAGTTGGTTTCGCCTCCCGTTAGCGCCTTAAGAGGGCGCTAATGGGGCGCAAAGCAACTAGCGCCCGGGCGCGGCAATGTTTACGCCGCTCGCGAAATTAACTAGACATTTTGCGGCGGTGCTAAACACTACCGCCACGATCTCCTGCGCTGGCAGACCGTGATGTCAGTCGAGTGCGCAACACCCCAGTAGCGCCTCGGAGTGGATATTGAGTGGCGCCCCCTGCCTTACCGCCTGCCGCTAGTAACGGCAGGTTGAGGGGAGCGTTTTACAGTCAGGAAGGGACTGGGGGAGCGCTATTTAAAGGCGACCGCTTCCTGCCTTTTATTGTTGGTGACATTTTTGAACCACGCAGTCTGAGAGAGCGAGAGAGAGACTTCTGGAGAGATTCAATGCTGTGTGAAGGAGTTTTGGGTACTGAGCAGCACTTTGCAGGTTCATTTTGATTTGCCCTTCCTTGTATCGATTTAAAAGAGACTGTGGGGGCTGCACTCTGAGCTCTTTCCCTGGTACTCTCCATTGTTCTTTCCTGCAGATTTGATGTACAGGTCTCTCCAGGCCGAGATTCAAGGCTGCAATGAGCAGGATGTGGATGGAAAGCAAGATCAACCCTCCCCTTTAAGAACTGGCCGGCGCCATTGTGTGTGTGTTCCATTGCTGACTGACATCACATGAGCTTCGCCAGCGCTCTGAGGTAGCACCTCGCTCCTCGGCCTTTGCACCTTAAGACAGGTGTGAAGCGCCTGATTTAGCGCCCCAATCACCTCCAGGGGCGATAAAAGTCAAGTTTGCAGTCGGAGGCGATAATTAGCGCCAGGCGCTAATCTTTGCGCCCGGCCGATAATTGCGCCCCAAATGGGGCGATACTGAATTTCTCCCCCATAGTACATAATCTAGGCTGACACTCCCAGTGCAGTACTGAGGGAGCGCTGCACTGTCGGAGGTGCCATCTTTCGGATGAGACATTAAATCAATGCTCCATCTGCCCTCTCAGGTACACGTAAAAGATCCTGTGGCACTATTCTGACAACGAGCAGGCGAGTTGTCCCCAATATTTATCCCTCAAACAACATCCCTAAAAAAAAATGATCTTATTGCTGTTTGTGGGAGCTTGCTGCGCACAAATTGGGTGCCACATTTCCTACATTAAAGCAGTGTCTGCACTTCAAAAAGTACTTCATTGGCTGTAAAGCGCTTTGGGACGTCCTGAGGTTGTGAAAGGCGCTGTATAGCATTGACTCCTATTCAGATAGACTTAGTGGCCTAGAACAAAGACAACAGTAATAGGTAGAACTGCCCGTGAACAGAGCATAAGACAAATTCTCAAATGTTTTCACAAGAGCTGTTTGCCCTGTCAATCATAAGAGGAGTGAATAAAATCTTCAAACGTTTTGAGGCCACTGCCTTAAACTCTCCTGGTGCCTAACCCTTCTTTACACATTTGTGTATCTTAAGTTCTGGATTTGATTTAGAGTTTCAGTATTTATTATTCTTAAGTGTGTGCTTTCGCGTGAGGTCCTTAACCTCAAACCTCGCGGGAGCCGAGTGATGATGTGAATGCCCTAATCATATAACTTATACTTTCTTCTGATTCTGGCATTCTGTATCCCCTCCCCTCCCCCACATTAGCGGCCATGCCTTCAGCTGCCTAGGCCCTAAACTCTGAAATTCCCTCCTTAGACCTCTCCGCCTATATCTCTACCTCTCTCTCCTCCTTTAAGATGCTCCGTAAAACCAACCTCTCACCTGGTCCAATATCTCCTTATGTGACTCGGTGTCAAATTTTGTTTGGTAATCGCTCCTGTGAAGCGCCCTGGGACCTGTTACTGCGTTAAAGGCGCTGTGTAAATACAAGTTGTTGTTCAAAGTCATTAATTGTACAGGATGTTATGATGCATGTCTGAGAGTAATTATAAGGCACTATATACGCACAGGTCTTCCTTTTTCTGTCTCTCAGTATCTTAAAAATATTGAGACTTGCACGGGTTGGCAGGAGTGGGAAATGGAAGTACTACAATAGCCAAGTGGTGGGAGGACTCTGTGAGGTCAGGGTTGAGGCTCATTGTTGGGGTAGACCTGCGTTCACATGGTGCCATAGCATCTTTAATGTCCATTATTTTTTATTCATTCATGGGATGTGGGCGCCACTGGCCAGGCCAGCATTTATTGCCCATCCCTAATTGCCCTCGAGAAGGTGGTGGTTCTTCTTCTTCTTTTGTATGGTAGTAGCAAAGCAAATCAGATGTCAATATCTAAGTCAGATATCCAGGCCAAAGCTTCCGGTGTAACAGTGTGGATATCTTGTCGGCTGCCTGTGAATTTCCTCTGAGGGCAGTGCTCAATGATGTGCTCCAGGGTCTGATTAGGAGTTCCACAGTCGCATGATGGGGATGCTTTAATCTTCCATCTGTGGAGAAGGTGGCAGCATCTACCATGACCGGTTCGGAGGCGGTTGATGGTTGTCCACTGTTTGCGAGGAAGGTTTGATCTGTCAGGTTGTACTGTGGGGGCCCTCTATAAGGAATCCATTTTCGTATGTCGCAGTTCCTCCAAGCATTTTGCCATCGGTCATCAAGGCTGAGGGGAGATCGCTGAAGGGCTTCGGCGACGGTCCAAAATGGCCTTCTAGATTTGAGACGGGTTGGTGGTAGGTTGCTCAAGTCAGCCTGGATCGGCATGTCTTTGCTGGTGTAGCGGTTGCATTCTCTGGAGACTGCATATTCGCGGCGTAGGTGTGGTGGTGCGATGTTTGTAAGTACGGGCAGCCAAGGTGTTGGTGTCGATAAAAGCGTACCGGTGATAATTCTCACAGTAGAATTCAGCTGGACATCAACGGATTTGACCTGCGGACTCGCTAGCCATGCCGGAGAGCAGTGCTCCGCTGTAGAGTACACCAGGGCGAGTGCTGCCGTACGGAGGGGTTTGAGCGTCTGCTCCCCATGTGGATGCGGTGAGTTTCTGGATCAAGTTGACCCTACTCTTTAGTTTCTTCCCAAGGTTCTGGAGATGTTGTCTATGTGACAGGGTGCGATCGAGCGTGACTCCTAAATAGGAGGGTTTTGGCATGGTTTACCTCTGCGCCGCAAAAGGAGAATTTCAAAGCTTGGTTTGCTTGATGGGTGTTAAGGTGGAATGTCGAGGTGACGGTCTTTTGCGGGTTTGGCTGAAGTCGCCATCAGCGGAAGTAGGCCTCCATCCTTTGTAAATCACTGGTCAGGGTCTCCTCGGTGATGGTTGATGCATGTTTTGCGTGGGTGGGGTGGATGGTGACAGCTTTCTCTCGGCCCACCCCATTACGTGAGCTTAGATCACAACTAATATCGTCTCAAAGGACACCGAACTTCTCGTTAAATCGACCTCCCGGTGACAGTAGCAAACCAAGCAAACTATGAGCCGCCTTCTTGAACTGCTGCAGTCCGTGTGGTGAAGGTGCTCCCACAGTGCTGTTAGGGAGGGAGTTCCAGGATTTTGACCCAGCGACGATGAAGGAACGGTGATATACTTCCAAGTCAGGATGGTGTGTGACTTGGAGGTGGTGGTGTTCCCATGTGCCTGCTGCCCTTGTCCTTCTAGGTGGTAGAGGTCGGGGGTTTGGGAGGTGCTGCCGAAGAAGCTTTGGCGAGTTGCTGCAGTGCATCTTGTAGATGGTACACACTGCAGCCATGGTATGCCGGTGGTAGAGGGGGTGAATGTTTAAGGTGGTGGATGGGGTGCCAACAAGCAAATTGCTCTGTCCTGGATGGTGTCGAACAGGCAGGCCTCAATTAACATTTCATCCTAAGATGGCCCCTCTATCAGTAGCAGCACTCCCTCCGTACTGCAGTGCACAAATAGTCTGGACTGGGAGCTAGACTTGGAGCTCAATTTTTCTTGGTAATTCTTCCAGACTTCTGTCACAGTGTCAGGTGTGACTCAGTCGGTAACACTCTCAGCTCTGAACCAGAATGGTTGTGGGTTCAAGTCCCATTCCAGAGACTTGAGCACATAATCTAGCCTGATGCTTCAGTGCAGTACTGAGGGAGCGCTGCACTGTCGGAACTTTAATCTACATCGAACTGTGCTGTACCTGATCTGGGAGCCCCTGATGCTCACACACTGGATGCAAAATAAACAAGAGATGTCCCGTTTCTCCAGCAGTGACAGCATTCGTTTTTTAACCAGCGCAGAAATTCACTTGAAAACTAAAAATAATTTTAAACAAATCCTGAAACTGAATTTTCAATATTCCATCTTTGTTAATTAATCAAGCTTTATCAAGTCATTGACAAGGGAGGTTGTCCCATTAATTCTGACAAAGAAATGTTTTGTTCAAAATGAAAAGGTACGTCTAAATCCATCAATGTTTCTATGGCAACCGCAGCAAGGCTTTGGTTTGGACTGAAGGCCATTATGGGGATTGGGTCCATAGTTCAGATTAAATCCGAATAAACCTTGGCCTCGATCACCTAAATCCGGCTTTATGGAGCACTTAGTATGGAACTGAACCAGGCAAAAGGCACTGAGCTATGAAACACGGGCTGGGACACGTACTGGTTTATTTCTGGTCATGTTGAACAAGAGTAGGCACAAATCAAGGCCTATGCTACACCCAAGGTCAGAAACCTCCGCCTCACCCCAATTACACAGTCAAATGAAATTATTATTAGCAGTGTTTATCCTCCCGCTCGTTTGGCAGAAATGAAAGGGAAAGCAACTGTTTTATGAGGTTTGCTGAGACTGTAGTTCAAAGACTTAAGCATGCACTCTTTGACTGCCCCAGCCTGCACATTACTGCCACTGCAGTCAGCTAGAGAGGAATGGCCTGCCCAGGTATTGCTGCTGTCTTACCCTGCAGGCTCCAGGTGGCCGGGTGAAGCAGTTATCCGATCTTTGCCTCTGCGCTCTGGATTCTAGTCGCACCGTGCTAGATCAATCCATGTGGGAAAATGCAGCCAAAACTTTATGGGCATGTTCGGAACACTGGAACTGCTAGACAAAAAAAGACCAAGATCCATCTAGTTCACCTTCTACCATCCTGGTAGTCCCATGATCCAACGATAATGGAGTTGTTGACTAATCACAGCAATCAATCTCCGTCAATTAGTCTACAACAGACTCAGACATGTAGCGAGGAAAAACCTGGCTGCATATAGTGACACTACTATTCCCAACCAGAATGGAGATGGTTGGGTAATTCCCCGTCAATCACGCCTGCAGACTGCACTGCTGTCAGTGACTAGGATTGATTTTACGTACATGACTATCCTCCACTCATTGCATTTTGCTGAAGAAATAATCCTGCTTTTATCGGGAGACTTTGCTGTAGTTTTGGTCATGAGTTCTGCTTGCTGTAGTTCGTAGAGACGCTGTTTAAATAGACCCTGTTTGCTGTTTGAGTAAGTAGACTGTTTGCTGTAAGTCCTGCCCTATCTCCACCTCATTGGCTAACACAGTGGTGTCAATAGACACTCTGTAAACTTTTAGCTTCACCCCTCCATTAAAGTAGAGCAGAGAGGAATTTGATATGAATGCGTGAAGTGCTTATACAATAACATCACTGAAAGTAAATCCCAGGTCATTGAGAAGTTATGTTAAACTTGTATAGAACCTTGGTTAGACCACATTTAGAGTACTGTGACCAGTTCTGGTCTCCATATTATAACAAGGATATAAAGACACTGGAGAAGGTGCAATGAAGATTTTCTAGAATTATATCAGAACGGAGAGGTTATACCTATCAGAAAAGACTAAACAGGATGGGGCTCTTTTCTCTAGAAAAGAGAAGACTGAGCGGTGACCTGATAGAGGTCTTTAGGATTGTGAAGGAGTTTGATAGGGTAGACGTAGAGAAGATGTTTCTACTTGTAGGTGAGACCAGAACTAGGGGCCATAAATATAAGACAGTCACTAATAAATCCAATAGGGAATTCAGAAGAAACATCTTTACCCAGAGAGTGGTGAGAATGTGGAACTCGCTACCACAGGGAGTGGTTGAGGCAAATAATATAGATACATTTAAGGGGAAGCTAGATAAACACATGAGGGAGAAAGGAATAGAAGGATATGTCGATAGGGTGAGATGAAGTAGGGTGGGTGGAGGCTCGTGTGGAACATAAACACCGGCACAAAGCAGTTGGGCCGAATGGCCTGTTTCTGTGCTGTAAATACTTTGTAAGGTGTCAGCACCAGGCGAATGCCATGATCCTACCTGTAGATCCTCATGTTCACCAGAATCTCTCCTGGGAATCCCAGCATTCCACACACCACCCTGCTGTTGTTGAGGTTCCAGCCGGCATCGCAGACCTGCTTCCACCTCCCCTGATACTTCACTTCCACGACACCTTCCGTGATTGGGTTGCGTCTCCTGGCGGAAGCCAAAACCGGCCGAATGCGGATGTCGTCCACCTTGTTCCGTCCCTGGTGACAGAAAGAAGACAAGACAAAAAGTAATTTTGAACGGTGTGCCGGCCTGTATGCCGCGTTACGGGCAGGAGCACTGGCTCGTGAGGCACTCCTGTTGCTGTCAGGCACCGTGGCCAATGGCCCTTCCCTCTGGTTTTCTGATTTTAACACTACGCTGGTTAAATAATCAGCACACTGCAGTGTACAGTCTCTGAGGGGTGGCAGGACGCATGCTGCTCCCTTAATTTGCCACGTAGCATTTCAGATCGCACTGTCCAAGAGGGAAAAGGTTTGGGTAAGAGAGAGGCAAGGTAACGTTGTTAGCCTGTCTTGCCCTCACCTCTGGATTAGAGGACTGTGCAGACTTCAGTTTCTAGTCGGGGCCGACGCTCCAGTACAGTACAAGGGAAATGGTGCACCGTTGGAGGTGCTAGCCTTCAGATGAGACATATGGATATTAAGATCCTTAGTGAAAGAACAGTGGCATTCTCCTGGAATCCTAAACAACATTCCTCCTCAACCAACATCGACCAGAGAATAGTTTAACTGGGCATCCATCTCACTGCTGTTTGGGGGTGCTTGTTGGTCTGAATTGGCCGCTGCATTTTCGTAGATAACAACAGTCACGAAACTCCAAAAGCAATTCATTGTTTAAAGCGTTTTGAGACAGGGGAGTTCTCCCCAGTGTCCTGGGCCAATATTTATCCCTCAACCAACATCACTAAAAACAGATTATCCGGTCATGATCACATTGTGGGACCTTGCTGTGCGCAAATTTGACTCCCTGCATTGCAACACTCATCAGTGACCACACTTCAAAAGTACTTCATTGGCTGTGGAGCGCTTTGGGACGTCCGGTGGTCGTGAAAGGCGCGGTATAAAATGCAAGTCTTTCTTTTCTTTACTTCGATGTGAGAAGACGCTTTTTAATGGTGTTATTTTTAATATCATTAAAAAAAAATAATAATGTTGAAAGTCAAATTCAGACAGTGAATCAAACCCGGGCCGCTTCTTCTGCGTCAGAAAGTGGCCAATCATAGAGCCAGCCGAGTTCCACCTCCGCACAACCAGTGCACCCTGGGACAGCGGCAGAGGCCTGGGGGTTGATTGCTTTCAAGCATTGTGCAAGAGGAGGCCACAAGAGATGAAAAAAGTGTAAGTATTAAAAAAGGTGGGAGTCAACAAAAAGAAAATCAAAAGACCCTTTTAATCCTGTCAGCAATGACATGAACGCACGAGCGATTCCCTTTGGTGCAGCTGTTGCAGTCCCAGCTTAACCGGTAATGATTTATTTATCATTTTTTTTGTTAAAAAAATTTAAGCTTAAGGGCCGGAGACTTTAAAGGTTTGTGTCAACACCTCAATCAAATTGTCAAGAGAAATCGTCATGGAAACGAGCAAATAGTGCACCAGAAATGCCTCCACCTTTCTGTCCCTTGGTTGTGTGCCAGTCTCTTACTTCCCCTCAGCATTCCGAAGGATATCAAACCACACAGGACGTCAGAAGGATCACTGCATCCTTTTCCAAATATAACGCAAGGTTGTACTTCTTATACGTTAATGGTTTACATCAAAGCCTTCTTTGATTATTTATTTTTTTGAGGATCGAGCCAGGCCTATGGGGCTGCATTCCCACCAACGGTTGAAATAAAGAGTGAAGAGTGAAGATGAGATAACTAGCGACTGGGCGACGCTGAGCGCGGCACGCAAAAACTCCCAGATTGTAGGAGGAAGCGATAGCTGAGGAGCTCCGCAGTACTGAGGTTCTGAGGTTCTGGAAAAGATTGAGTTAATGTAGGAGATGGTGCAATGATTTCCTATTTAAGTTTGGTTCTGTCTGATCATTAAACTCCAGCTGAAGATTCCCTCATCGCATAAGCATTTAAGTAGAAACTTCAATGTTTATATGATGAGTATGAGTAATTCCTTTGAACTGAACTCCCTGCTGACACAGTTTTCAAGATGGCGGCCAATTATCTTTGGAGAGGGGTCAAGGGTCACTCCTATGAAGTCATACAGGGCACTGAGGCACGCTGTTCACACAACAGTCACAAACTGTGTAAAAAAAAAATTATATCTAAGTCGACTTTAATTGTGTCGGCCATGGCTCAGTGGCAGCATTCTCGCCTCTGAGTCAGAAGGTCGTGGGTTCAAGTGGCACTCCAGAGACTTGAGCACAAAATCTAGGCTGACACTCCCAGTGCAGTGTTGAGTTAAACCGAGGCCCCGTCTGCTCTCTCAGGTGTATGTAAAAGATCCCATGGTGCTATTTCGAAGAAGGACAGGGGAGTTCGCCCCGGTATCCTGGGGCCAATGTTTATCCCTCAGCCACATCACTAAAAAACAAATTATCCAGTCATTATCAAATTGCTGTTTGTGGGAGCTTACTGTACACAAATTGGCTGCCGCGTTTCCTACATTACAACAGTGACTATACTTCAAAAAGTACTTCATTGGCTGTAAAACGCTTTGGGACATCCTGAGATCGTGAAAGGCGCTGTAGAAATCCAAGTTCTTTCTTTCTAAAAATCACATTTGTGATATTAGTAGAACCAATTTGAGGAAGGACAATGCCAAGTTGCCATGGCAATGTGGAACTGGGACTGCGTGTGTGGAAAACCAAAATGAAACACATTGGGGTATAAATCCATCATGGGCGGTGGTGCAAAATGGGAGACAGAGAATTGTCAGCCCCTTTTCCGCTACGTGCTATGCTCTTTTCCGACAACTTCAACAGAAAAGAAAATCGGGCAGAGTGTAAAGCGGGCTGCCGGTTCGCCAGCGCCCGTTTCGCGATACCGCTCAAGATGAATTGCTACCCCACTTAGTCCATCGTTGCTCGTGTAATGACCTCTCCAGTGCCTCGGGAAGGGGGCATGTACTGTGTTTGGTCTGCTGCTGAACAGCAAGATCACAGGTTGCATCCTTGGACTGTGCTGAGTTAGCTGATCTTAGCCAGGGTGGCAATATGGCCGGAGTGTCCCTGTGCAAAGATGGGCCAAAAACGGTCATAGCCCCTAATCGCTATCTGCTGGAAAATGCTTGCGTGTGGACACTGGGGGAATGGCACGATCAACAACAACAACAGCAACATGCAGTTATATAGCACCTTCAACGTCCCCAGGCACTACATAAAGATCAGGCTCTGCTGTAATTTGCTCATGTTGGAGAAGCCCACCAATAGGTTGTCTGGCCTCACTTGCGAAGAATGGGCAGTTGAAAGAGGTGCTAAATGACCGCAAACGCTTGTGGAATTGGATCCCCCGGCATCAGTTAGGAAAGTAGGGATAAGGCAACAATATCAGAGGGAAATTGGAAGTGGAGAAGATGCGGGGTGTGGGGGCATGGGAGGGGGCGGGGGGGGGAGGGGGTGAAAGAACAATGCCTGAATTTGGACCAAAAGTATGAATGCAAGTGTTGACTAACATTTTAGCTCAGGGTCTATCTCCAAATATCCAGGGGCCACAAATACCTTTGCGAACCTTATTCCTGTTTTAATACAGAGGATATTCTCTGTCTAAAATGCTGCAATATGAAACTGTGTAAGAAATACTATGAACGGCTAGGGATCGGGAGCAAGTCAAAAGGGCACAGCTGCCTGCCAGCTGCACACTGAGCATCAACAAAACCCTCATCAATTACTCTTCGCATTGTCCGTGGAGGATCAGAACTGCAGCTGTCACCATGGTAACAGGGCAGGGGCAACTATTAGCAAACGTGAGGGCTCTATTCTAAATCACAAGGGCATTGGACAGTGGACAGACGGCTGTCCGCACTGGACGCCACCTCCCCTCCCTGCTCCTGAAGGATGCAATCCAGTCAAGTGGTTTTGAAGAGACCAAATACGGAAGGGACAAGGTGCAAAAATAAAAGTACAAGGGAAGGGTAAAAACTTCAAAGGAAGCAGTTTAGAAACAAGTTCCATTCAGAACAAGCTGCCTTTCATCCAATTTCATTAAACTTGCATCTGTTTGGGCTTGGGGTGGATGCTTGGTTGCAACGTTCACTTGGCTTCGACCCAACCCAGACTGAGTAAGGATCCTCAAGAGTCACAATCCACTTCCAAACAGGTCATAACAAATTGGCAGTGCCTCAGTCAAAAAGACGTCGCACTAATGATTGGTGTGGGAACTGGAAATGCCACCCTGGCGGAGTAGGGATAAATCTTCGAGGCTGCACTTACGGCACGTTGTTGGAGGCAGTGTGGAGGGAGCTTCACTCTGTACCCTACCCATATCGTACTGTGCCTGAACCACCCACTGGGCCCCCATCCTGCTATCGATACCCCCTCCCCTGGTTACCTATTCACCAGACCCAGCTACCGATTCTCCCCCACCCCAGCTACTGATCCCTCTTCCGTCTACCACTACTTCCCACCCTGCTCACCCCCCCCAATGGGAACTGATAGGGTAGATAGAGAGAAACTATTTCCGCTGGTTGGGGAGTCTAGGACCAGGGGACATAGTCTAAAAATTAGAGTCAGGCCTTTCAGGAGTGAAATTAGGAAACACTTCTACACACAAAGGGTGGTAGAAGTTTGGAACTCTCTTCCGCAAATGGCAATTGAGGTTGGGCCAATTGTTAATTTTAAATCTGAGATTGATAGATTTTTGTTAACCAAAGGTATTAAGGGATATGGGCCAAAGGCGGGTATATGGAGTTAGGTCACAGATCAGCCCATGATCTCATTGAATGGCGGAACAGGCTCCAGGGGCTCAATGGCCTCCTCCTGTTCCTGTGTTCCCATGTTGCCTATTCTCACTCTTCAAGTTCCACCATCTTGGCTTTGGCCTCTTTCAGGGTCCAGCTCTGTAACACCGTAATAGAAATACATAGAATTTGCAACACGGAAACAGGCCATTCGGCCCAACCAGTCCATTCTGGTGTTTACCCCCCCCCCCCGCCCCACACACACACAAGCAAATAGTTTGAATTCACATTTGCGCACCCTCCTTCACTGTCCCTTTTCCTTCATTCAACTATCCAATACAAACCTTGACTGTGGACACAGTTTCTGACTCAACCACCACTATCTCCGGAGGTGAACTTCACAGCCTCACCACTCTCTGTGTAAACAGCGTCCTTCTGTTGTAAACCTGAACTTAAAACGACACAGGGCAAGATGTTGTATCTCTACTGCTATAAGCTGCGTCAGGTTAGAGGGAAGCGCAGAACGAGAGGGCCCTTAAAGCAGCTCTCAACGGAGGGGAGGTGCGGTGATGAAAAATTGCAGAAGTTCGAATCATTCTGTACAAAGACTTGCATTTCTATAGCGCCTTTCACCACCTCGGGACGTCCCAAAGCGCTTTACAGCCAATGAAGTACTTTTTGAAGTGTAGTCACTGTTGTAATGTAGGAAACGCAGCAGCCAATTTGTGCACAGCAAGCTCCCACAAACAGTCACGTGATAATGACCAGATCATCTGTTTTAGTGATGTTGGTTGAGGGATAAATATTGGCCGGGACACTGGGGGAGAACTCCCCTGCTCTTCTTCAAAATAGTGGCCGTGGGATCTTACACGTCCACCTGAGAGGGCAGACGGGGCCTCGGTTTAACATCTCATCCGAAAGACGGCACCTCCGACAGTGCAGCGCCCCCTCAGCACTGGCACTGGGAGTGTCAGCCTGGATGATGTGCTCACTAACTTAAATGGTCAGACCATGGTGAGCAGCACAGGCGCGCCCAATTTCCACTACGCGCTCTCCCTGCCTATAGCGTGAAGTCAGAGAGTGACCCCTCTTTTCTCGCCCCCCACCGAGGATGCGAACTCCTAGGAATTATTTAAGAAACAATGCACGAGCTGCAATGCCGCTCCTTTGGGGATATTTCTGAATAGATGAGTCTCGGGCGGGGGCGTAGCGCGGGCAGTATCGGACTGGCCGCCCGTTATACGCAACATCTGACATTTAAGTCCAACGACTGCGAGAACACGGAGTATCAGGCACTGCGTATAACGAACGGCCGGTCCCGATACCGCCCGCTTTTCACCACCGCCCGAGACAACCATCTCGGCCAAGGAGCGCTGAACAGACTTCGTCAGCTGTTGCGATTCCAGATTAACACGTCCGACTATTAAATCAGCATTGACCCCCCACCTTCCCCATCGAGTGAGCTTCCACACTGCTGATCTAAGACACCGACACCTTTCTTGTCCGCCCACCTACAGCGCTCAGGGACGTGAGGACTCATCTGACCAGGCAAGGCACGTTGCTGCCCTGATCTGTGAAAGCTATTCTTCTCCAGACGGCAGCATGGGGTTTTTCCAACCAAATGACCTCAGCCGGCAGCTCGCATTCCACTCCATTTCCCATCGTTATCTCGAATGAATGAAGCTGCTGTGCTTCAAACATGCCCCAATTAATTACACATTGCGCCATTTCTCCTTCGCTCCCAGGTCCGCTTTCAGTAATTGAGGAAAAGGGCCGATGCTGGGAATTTACGAGTTTGCTTACTCCTTGTGTGTATTTCCCAGCAGCTCGTCGGAAAGCTGACCGAAAGCCTGTCTCAACAACCACCAGCACCACCAGTCTGATCTGGACTTCAACCCCAATATCAACCACGTCTTGCACTAATACGGCACCTGTAACGTAGTAAACCGTCCCCAGGCCGCTTCACGGGAGCGTAAATCAGACAAGATTTGACACCGAGACACATGAGGAGATATTACAACAGGTGACCAAAAGCTTGGTCAAAGAGGCAGGTTTTAAGGAGCGTCTTAAAGGAGGAGCGAGAGGGAGAGAGGCGGAGAGGTTTAGGGAGGGAATTCCAGAGCTTGGGGCCCAGGCAGCTGAAGGCACGGCCGCCAATGGAGGGGTGAAGGAAATCGGGGATGCGCAAGAGGCCAGACTTGGAGTAATTTATTAACAATTCATTAACAATTCTGATCACTCCTTTTATTTTGTCACCATCATGGAATCATAGATATTTATGGCAGAAGGAGGCCATTCGGCCCATCGTGTCTGTGCCGGGCTGTCAGCTCTGGCGACAGCTGAAATGTTGGCAAGTCTGCTCGATTCCCAGAATCCTAGAGTCCAAATACACAAAGCTTGGTAATGTCTTTTTTTCCAGTCAGATTAAATCTATTTTTGTGCTCATGGCAAGGGATGTCAGTCCTGAGGAATGGTTGAGTTTTTCAAGCAGAAAAAACCAAAGTGTCAGTATTAATCATTCCCAACTCAGATACAGCATAGGTTAGATACAGAGTAAAGCTCCCTCTACACTGTCCCATCAAACACTCCCAGGGCAGGTACAGCACGGGGTTAGATACAGAGTAAAGTTCCCTCCAAACTGTCCCATCAAACACTCCCAGGGCAGGTACAGCACGGGTTAGATACAGAGTAAAGCTCCCTCTACACTGTCCCATCAAACACTCCCAGGGCAGGTACAGCACGGGTTAGATACAGAGTAAAGCTCCCTCTGCACTGTCCCATCAAACACTCCCAGGGTAGGTACAGCACGGGTTAGATACAGAGTAAAGCTCCCTCTACACTGTCCCATCAAACACTCCCAGGGCAGGTACAGCATAGGTTAGATACAGAGTAAAGTTCCCTCTACACTGTCCCATCAAACACTCCCAGGGCAGGTACAGCACGGGTTAGATACAGAGTAAAGCTCCCTCTACGCTGTCCCATCAAACACTCCCTGGACAGGTACAGCACGGGTTGATACAGAGTAAAGCTCCCTCTACACTGACCCATCAAACACTCCCAGGGCAAGGTACAGCACGGGTTAGATACAGAGTAAAGCTCCCTCTACGCTGTCCCATCAAACACTCCCAGGGCAGGTACAGCACGGGTTAGATACAGAGTAAAGCTCCCTCTACACTGTCCCATCAAACACTGAGAGGTCGCACAACACCAGGTTATAGTCCAACAGTTTTATTTGAAATCACAAGCTTTCGGAACTATCGCTCCTTCCTCAGGTGAAGTAAATTGGATACAGAATCGTCAGAGCATATATAGATGGAAAAAAAAAGCATGTGTACTTTACAATTGCAGACCAATAAATTAAATCATCCTGACTATCTGCCGAGGTGTGATAAAGTTAATTAAGTCAGCCAGGAAGGTACCACATCAAAAGACATAGCAAGATACAACTGAGACAATGAGGTGAAGTCGCAGGGGTTCTAACGTGTCAAAAGCTGCCGTCTGTATGTAAAACGAAAAGCTTTAAAAAAAAAAATTTACTTTTTTACTGGGAAAATTTTTACTTTTTTACTGGGAATCACATCTGTGAACAAGCTAACGACGACTCGAGTCCGGATCACGTCATGTATCGTGACATAAACCCAAGATCCCGATTGAGACCGTCTTCATGAGTGCAGAACTTGGCTATCAGTTTCTGCTCGATGATTTTGCGTTGTCGTGTGTTTCTAAGGTTGCCTTGGAGAACGCTTACCCGCAGATCCGAGGCTGAATGTCCTTGACTGCTGAAGTGTTCCCCGACTGGGAGGTAACAATCCTGCCTGGCGATTGTTGCGCGGTGCTCGTTCATACGTTGTCTCAGTGTCTGCATGGTCTCGCCGATGTACCATGCCGCGGTGCATTCTTTCCTTCATGAAGACGGTCTCAATCGGGATCTTGGGTTTATGTCACGATACATGACGTGATCCGGACTCGAGTCGTCGTTAGCTTGTTCACAGATGTGATTCCCAGTAAAAAAGTAAAAATTTTCCCAGTAAAAAAGTAAATTTTTTTTTTTAAAGCTTTTCGTTTTACATACAGACGGCAGCTTTTGACACGTTAGAACCCCTGCGACTTCACCTCATTGTCTCAGTTGTATCTTGCTATGTCTTTTGATGTGGTACCTTCCTGGCTGACTTAATTAACTTTATCACACCTCGGCAGATAGTCAGGATGATTTAATTTATTGGTCTGCAATTGTAAAGTACACATGCTTTTTTTTCCATCTATATATGCTCTGACGATTCTGTATCCAATTTACTTCACCTGAGGAAGGAGCGATAGTTCCGAAAGCTTGTGATTTCAAATAAAACTGTTGGACTATAACCTGGTGTTGTGCGACCTCTCAATTTTGTCCACCCCAGTCCAACACCGGCATCTCCGCATCATGACCATCAAACACTCCCAGGGCAAGGTACAGCACGGGTTAGATACAGAGTAAAGCTCCCTCTGCACTGTCCCATCAAACACTCCCAGGGCACGTACAGCACTGGTTAGACACAGAGTAAAGCTCCCTCTACACTGTCCCATCAAACACTCCCAGGGCAGGTACAGCACGGGTTAGATACAGAGTAAAGCTCCCTCTACACTGTCCCGTCAAACACTCCCAGGGTAGGTACAGCACGGGTTGATACAGAGTAAAGCTCCCTCTACACTGTCCCATCAAACACTCCCAGGGCAGGTACAGCACGGATTAGATACAGAGTAAAGCTCCCTCTACACTGTCCCGTCAAACACTCCCAGGGTAGGTACAGCACGGGTTGATACAGAGTAAAGCTCCCTCTACACTGTCCCGTCAAACACTCCCAGGGCAGGTACAACACGGGTTAGATACAGAGTAAAGCTCCCTCTACACTGTCCCATCAAACACTCCCTGGACAGGTACAGCACGGGTTAGATACAGAGTAAAGCTCCCTCTACACTGTCCCATCAAACACTCCCAGGGCAGGTACAGCACGGGTTAGATACAGAGTAAAGCTCCCTCTACACTGTCCCATCAAACACTCCCAGGACAGGTACAGCACGGGTTAGATACAGAGTAAAGCTCCCTCTACACTGTCCCATCAAACACTCCCAGGGCAGGTACAGCACGGGTTAGATACAGAGTAAAGCTCCCTCTACACTGTCCCATCAAACACTTATGCTTTGGCGATTCTGTATCTAATTTACTTCACCTGAGGAAGGAGCAATCGATAGCTCCGAAAGCTTGTGATTTCAAATAAAACTGTTGGACTATAACCTGGTGTTGTGCGACCACTCAATTTTGTCCACCCCAGTCCAACACCGGCATCTCCGCATCATGACCATCAAACACTCCCAGGGCAGGTACAGCACGGGTTAGATACAGAGTAAAGCTCCCTCTACACTGTCCCATCAAACACTCCCAGGGCAGGTACAGCACGGGTTAGATACAGAGTAAAGCTCCCTCTACACTGTCCCGTCAAACACTCCCAGGGTAGGTACAGCACGGGTTGATACAGAGTAAAGCTCCCTCTACACTGTCCCATCAAACACTCCCAGGGCAGGTACAGCAAATGTTAGATACAGAGTAAAGCTCCCTCTACACTGTCCCGTCAAACACTCCCAGGGCAGGTACAACACGGGTTAGATACAGAGTAAAGCTCCCTCTACACTGTCCCATCAAACACTCCCTGGACAGGTACAGCACGGGTTAGATACAGCAGATTAAGACGCAGAGTAAAACATCCATCTTTAAAAATAAATTCTTAACCTCCACTTGAAAAAAGCACCTCTCGTTGCACAAATGTCACATTTCCACTTCCCTCAACAGCCATTCTTATGATCTCTGTGTATCACTTGTCAATTTAGTACCAATCCTAGACTGAATTGTGGGACCTTTCTGGGGTCAGTCCAGACGCACTGGGAATAGGCCGAGGCTGCCCCAAACTCATGTTAATGACAACACCTATAGCCAACGGACACCGGAGACTTTCAGGCCACCAGACTGATCTGGACTTCAACCCAAATCCCAGGGGTGAAAGCATGATGTTCCAGTTCAGAGGGGCACAAGACTGCCTGGTGTGACAGAATGCAGCCACCTCCTTGTAATGAGACAAGGCCCTCCCTCTGTAATGAGTGGTTCACCCCCCGACCACTCAAAGCCTCTCCATTATCTACAAGGCTCAAGGTAGGTGGAATACTCACCATTCACCCAGATGGGTGCGGCTCGATCGAACTGCTCTGTCCTGGGACAACGCCATCCAAGACAGAGCAGTCTGCTTCATCGGTGCTTCTGCCATTGGACTCAGTATCAACCTCCCCTCTCCCACCGGCGTACCATGGCTCCAGTGTGTAGGATCTACAGGATGCAGCAACTTGCCAAGCACCTTCCTCTCCCCTGCAACCTCTACTATCGAGAAGGACAAGAGCAGCAAAGACCGTGGGGACACCATCACCATCCAAGATCCCCTCCAAGTCACACACCATCCTGACATGGACCTACATATCGCCGTTCCTGCATCATAACTGGATCAAGTTCCTGGAACTCCCTCCCCAACACCATCATCACAGGGACTGCAGCGGTTCAAGAAGGCGGCCCACCACCACCACCACATTCTCCGGGCAACTAGGGATGGGCACTAAAAGCAGCCTTACCAGCGTGACCCATGCCCCAAGAACTCATTCTGGCCAGGGAATCAGGGAGAGACCCTTCCCCAGTGACAGGGTGGGAGAATTTTCTTTTAAATGAACCAGGGAACAAAGGGCAAGTCAGTTCTCACTCAACTAACGGCAGTAACTTACAGAGCAATATGTGGGGCAAACTGTCGGGGACTTGGTGTTACGGGAGCGAAGAGTCCAAATTTTTTGGGTGATGGCACTTCACTTTTAAGTTAGGTTATCCACCTCCATCTCTAGTCTGGGCTGAATTAGCCAAGTCCATCAGGGTAGCAATGTAAGTAGCATAATTAGCTTCCAGTGGTACGGACAAGAAAGATCTGCCCGGATTCTTGCTCCTTACCGGTTATTAAGTGACCCCTGCTGAAGATTCTACACTCTTGGATGGCGGGAGATGGTGGGCTTGTCTCTCATGGACCCCCACCCCCTCGCCATCGCCAATGGTCAAATGGCTAATGAACCTGACCTCCACCTGGCCAAAAGACTGGAGGGTCGGACTGGGGTCCATGGAACCGTTCCCCAGGAAAAGTCACAGGAGAGCAACAGTGGGACACAAAAGTCAGAAATTCTGATTAGGAAGAAAGCAAGAGCTAAGGGAATGAGATAAATGACACAAGACCTTTCAGCTCAAAGAACATAAGAAATAGAGCAGGAGTAGGCCATTCAGCCCCTCGAGTCTGCTCTGCTATTCAAGAAGTTCCTGGCTGATCTTCTACCTCAACTCCACCTTCCCACATTATCCCCTTATCTCTTGATTTCCTTAGTATCCAAAAATCTATCGATCACCGTCTTGAATATACTCAATGATTGAGCCTCCACAGCGCTCTGGGGTAGAGAATTCCAAAGATTCACAACCCTTTGAGTGAAGAAATTTCTCCTCATCTCAATCTTAAATGGCCAACCCCTTATTCTGAGACTGTGACCCCTGGTTCTAGAGTCCTCAGCCAGGAGAAACATCCTCCCAGCATCTACCCAGCCAATCCCTTTAAGAATGTTATACATTTCAATGAGATCACCTCTCATTCTTCTAAACTCTAGGGAATATGGGCCTAGTCTACTCAAACTCTCCTCATAGGACAATCCCCTCATCACAGGAATCAGTCTGGTGAACCTTCGTTGCACTCCCTCTAAGAAAGAAAGACTTGTATTTATACAGCGCCTTCACGACCACCGGACGTCTCAAAGCGCTTTACAGCCAATGAAGTACTTTTGAAGTGGAGTCACTGTTGTAATGTGGGAAACGCAGCAGCCAATTTGTGCTCAGCAAGCTCCCACAAACAGCAATGTTGGTTGAGGGATAAATATTGGCCAGAACACCGGGGATAACTTCCCTGCTCTTCTTCGAAATAGTGCCATGGGTTCTTAGTGCAAGTATATCCTTCCTTAGGTAAGGAGACCAAAACTCTACACAGTCCATCCTCCTGCAAACAATCTCCGTTAATCAGAGCGCAACGTTGAAAAGACCCAACACCAGAGAAACCAACAGTTCAATATTTGCACTGGTCGAAGGCCAGGCAGAGCTAAATTCAATCCATGTCCAAAACACTGATACCATTCCTCTCCTTTCCTGCCTCCATTCGGCTCAATGCGCCCTCCGTCTGCAGATGAAAACTGTTAAAAGTGAAGATTTCAACCTCTAAACCCACCCACTAGGCCCCTCTGTCAGACCTTTTGACATACTTCCCCCTAATATAGTCTCTCTCTGTCTCTGTCTCTCAAAGGGAGCTTTCAGATATCCACCGATATATTCTGGACTGTTATACAGCCAGCCAGACTGTAGCAGCTCCTCATTCTCACCTTTCCAGTTATATAATTTGCAAGCGTTGCTGTTTGTCTTGCCCCAGGTCCAAAAATATTAAGAGAGTAGAACTTTCATTTCTCTTCCCCCTCCCCCACACCGTCGCAGACAGATTCCGCAGGCTTGACTGCTCTGGAATGGAGGTGAAGGTCCAACAGACACAAACATAGCGTGGGGTCAAGGTTGGAAACTGGACAAGAGAAGGCAAAGTACACCAAGAAGGGCTTGTTCAGTCATGACAACTTTGGGTCCTACTTGACCCATCTTCTGCTGAACTTGGATTTGCAGAATGTTATTTTAGAAAATAATACCATGCTCCATTAAAATAAAACTGTTGACCGAATGATTTGAGTATTTTTGAGGCTCGTGACAGTCTGGCTCCATGCTGTCCATGTCACAGTTGAAGTCCGTAAACTTCAGCTCATCCAAAACTCGGCTGCCCGTGTCCTAACTCACACCATCACACCCTGTGCTCGCTGACCTACACTGGCTCCCGGGCTGGCAACGCCTCAAATTTAAAACTCTCATCCTAGTGTTCAAATCTCTCCATGGCCTCGCCCCACCCTAGCTCTGTAATCTCCACCAGCCCTACAACGCTCCAAGAACTCTGCATTCTTCCAATTCTGGCCTCTCGCGCATACCCGATTTCCTTCGCTCCACCATTGGCGGCCGTGCCTTCAGCTGCCTGGGCCCTAAACTCTGGAATTCCCTACCTAAACCTCTCGACCTCTCTCTCCTCCTTTAAGACGCTCCTTAAAACCTCCCTCACCTGTCCTAATATCTCCTTATGTGGCTCGGTGTCTCCCAATAGCTCCTTTCGTCTGATAACGCTCCTTGGGGCGTTTTACTATGTTAAAGGCACTATAGAAATGCAAGATGTTGTTGTAGCAAGTGGAGAACTGAAAATAAGGAGGGAAGATAAAATAATGTGTTTAAAATAATTTTGAACACATTTTCGCCAGACATGAGGGGAATATTTGCTTTGGTCACTATGTGTAGAGAGGTAGAGAGGCAGAGAGGTTTAGGGAGGGAATTCCAGAGCCTAGGGTCCAGGCAGCTGAAGGCACGTATCCTCGGGCTATGAGGGCAGGCAAGCAGCCTGCTTCCTAGGCCTCTGTCCATGCTGCTCCCTGGCCATCCATTAGCCTAGAAGCAGCCTGGGGGAAGAGGACAAGCCAGCCTCAGAGCTTCCCTCTTGCCCTCTTGGGGATCACTTGATGTTTGCTCAGCACCTCTCTCGCTGGCGAGTGGTAACTGACCATGTGGAGGATTGAGCTCCATATTCACACGCCAGGTAGCATTGCCAACCCTCCAGGACTGTCCTGGAGTCTCCTGGAGTTGGAAAATAATCCACAGGGCACGGCTGCCAGCAACACTTGCCTGGATGAGTGCAGCTGCAACAACACTCAAGAAGCTCGACACCATCCAGGACAAAGCAGCCCGCTTGATTGGCACCCCATCCACCACCTTAAACATTCACTCCCTCCACCACCGGCGTACCGTGGCTGCACTGTGTACCATCTTCAAGATGCGCTGCAGCAACTTGCCAAGGCTTCTTCGGCAGCACCTCCCAAACCCGCGACCTCTACCACCTAGAAGGACAAGGGCAGCAGACACATGGGAACACCGCCACCTCCAAGTTCCCCTCCAAGTCACACGTCATCCTGACTTAGAAGTATATCGCCGATCCTTCATCATCGCTGGGTCAAAATCCTGGAACTCCCTCCCTAACAGCACTGTGGGAGCACCTTCACCACAAGGACTGCAGCGGTTCAAGGCGGCAGCTCACCACCACCTTCTCAAGGGCAATTAGGGATGGGCAATAAATGCTGGCCTTGCCAGTGACGCCCACATCCCATAAAAACGAATTTTTAAAAAAACACCCAGGAGAAAAACCATAATTAAACAAAATTGTGTGGTTTCTTTTTTCATTTTCTCTGAACACTTTCATTTATTAGTTATAAAAATATTACAGATGGGGGGAAAAAAAGACAATTCGACAACCAGTCAAGATTAATCCAATCAAGTAACAAAGATTCTGTTCCCTTTCCAATTGGCCGTGGGAAGGCCTGGAGGATGGACCAATGGCGGGAGTGTGGGGGTGGGGCGGTGGGAGGTCATGTGATGAAAGCTCCAGGCATACGTCCAATCAGAGTTGGCAACCCTAACGCCGTGCCGATCGCCATTGGAGTACTAACCCTACCACATCACCACAGAACTCAAACAGTCAGCAAATAGCCAGCAGATTCCCTGAGGCTCACTGCACGGGGCAACCGCTCTCCGTCTCAATATGGCAGGTCAAGAAACAGGAAAGACTACACGGTTGGCCAGGAGACGAGATGGCGGCAGCAGAAGGTTTGAAGCCTACCTGAAGTTCGGAAACCGGGAAGACCTCTTTGTTCTCAAAGCCGGCTAGTCTCTTCTCCGAGCAGATAACCCCAACATCCTCAGTGTGCTTGCAGTCATTAACCCCCCAGCCGTTAGATTCACATGCAGCGACCGATGCCTCTTCGCCCTTGCAGTTCACATTGTCCAGCCAAATGGGACCTAGACAGAAGGATTACATCAGTGGTAAAAGCATCAAAGTCAACAGTGCCTACTCATTAGATTGGGTATCAGGTGGTACTGATGTCACCCAAGGATACGATGACTCAATTTACGTTCAAACTGCTTGTACACTAGTGTGTAACAGTACCCTGTACACTAGTGAATATAAGAACATAAGAATTAGGAGCAGGAGTCGGCCGTACGGCCCCTCGAGCCTGCTCCATCATTCAATAAGATCATGGCTGATCTTCAATCTCAACTCCACTTTCCTGCCCGATCTCCATATCCCTTGATTCCCCTATCTATCTATCTCAGCCTTGAATATACTCAATGACTGAGCATCCACAGCCCTCTGGGGTAGAGAATTCCAAAGATTCACCAGCCTCTGAGTGAAGAAATTCCTCCTCATCTCAGTCCTAAATAGCCGACCCCTTATCCTGAGACTGACCCCTGGTTCTAGACTCTCCAGCCAGGGGGAAACAGCCTCTCAGCATCTACCCTGTCAATCTCCCTCAGAATCTTATAGGTCTCGATGAGATCACCTCTCATTCTTCTAAACTCCAGAGAGTATAGGCCCAATCTACTGCATAGTACCCTGTACAGTAGAGAGTAACAGGTCCCTGCTCATCTGTGATTACATCAATCTTTTTGCTGAAAGGTGTGGACTAGCAGCCGGGGTGACATTCCCTCTTAATCTGTCAGCAGTTGGTAGCCCTCAGAATGGCGCATTGAAGATGAGGTCGGAGAAGAACTGATCGTCACCAAGCTGCTCTCATGGACCCCCCCCCCCCAGCAGAGGGCCAACAGCAGCACTGGCAGAGACCTGGGTGCAGTCTACCCACCTACATGGCCACGGCTGCTGCAGAACCTGGCAACGCCTGAATGAGGAAAGGATGGCTATGCAACCCTCCGCAGAAAGCCAAGGTCCCTAAAGGTGGAACCAACTCATTGAGGGCAGGTGACTGAAAGAACATGTTCATTTTAAGAGTGAAAAACACACAGGGATAAGGCTGGTCACGGCAAAGATTGGCCGCGCCATGCAGACATGGAGAGGTGCCAGGTCCAATGCCTGTTCGGCACTGGGTCAGCTGATCTTAGATGGGTGTAGTGGAGCTACGACAGGTCTCCGCTCCCTTGTGTTAGGGAGTGATAAACTGGATTAGGCTCATCTGTGATACCGTCACAGTCAAATAGCCTGGCTGATACTCGCTGTCAAACTCCGCGTCTAAAGAATGGTTACTTAGATGAGGTATTGGTAGAGTGGGGGCACCTGTGGGACTGAACCCCAGCTAGATTCAGAGCCTACACAAGCAGAAAATTGTGAGGGGGTTGGAGTATAAGAGTGAGGAAGTCTTGCTGCAATTATATAGGGATTTGGTGAGACCACATCTGGAGTATTGTGTACAGTTTTGGTCTCCTTACTTAAGGAAGGATATACTTGCCTTAGAAGCGGTGCAACAATGGTTTACCAGATTGATTCCTGGGATGAGAGGGCTGTCCTATGAGGAGAGATTGTGTAGAATGGGCCGATACTCTCTGGAGTTTAGAAGGATGTGAGGTGATCTCATTGAAACGTATAAAAAAATTTTAGAGGGCTTGACAAGTTAGATGCTGAGAGGTTGTTTCCCCTGGCTGGAGAGTCTAGAACTAGGGGACATACTCTCAGGATAAGGGGTCGGCCATTTAGGACAGAGATGAGGAGGAATTTCTTCACTCAGAGGGTGGTGAATCTTTGGATTCTCTGCCCCAGAGGGCTGTGGAGGCTCAGTCATTGAGTATATTCAAGGCTGAGATCGTTAGATTTTTGGACTCTCGGGGAATCAAGGGATATGGGGACAGTGCAGGAAAGTGGAGTTGAGGTAGAAGTTCAGCCTTGATCTTATTGAATGGCAGAGTAGACTCGAGGGGCCGTATGGCCCACTCCTGCTCCTATTATGTTCTTAAAATGGAGGGGAGGGGAAAATTGTGTTACCTTTTCCTTGTCCGTACTTTGCACTGTGGGCCCAGGTGAGTGCCCCCTCGTAGCCCAGCTCTTTGCATATCACCGTTGCGGTCTGAATGGTGAAATCATCGTCGCAAACCGTGCCCCACTTCCCGTCGTAGAAAACCTCCACACGCCCTTCGTGGTGCGTCCGCTTCTCTCCAGCGAGGCGGATCATGATTTGCCTCTGCTCCGCTGCCCGCCCCGAGGCAGTCCTGGCACTGCAGGGGTTAAATGAGCTGTGGAGGAGAAGCACTGCTCCAAGGAGCAGGCCCTGAAGAGCACCCTTCATTGTGGCCTTGCTGGTTGGGGCTCAGGTTAATGCTTTGGAGGGCGAGGTCCGTCCACCTGGAATAGCACAACGGATTAAAGTAAGTCAATAATAAGACTACAGATTAAATACTAATACACATCCTGTTTCCTCTTGTTTTCAAATTACGAACAAGTTTATTATAATTTTTGACAAAGTACTGGTTTGGTTTCCAATGTTGAAATGCATCTAGGTTGCACCTTCTCAAAGAAGGCATGATAGGAACCTTACTGGGCAACATCACACATCCTATCTCAGATCCACTCTGCACACCCATTGGAATACAATAGCTGAGCTCCGGCCTAGCGATTTTTCCCAGTCTCAGGACAATCCCTGCCCCTCACGACCATCGAATATATTCCAGAGGCTTCTGCACATGTGCAATGGGACCATCCCCATAGTTGAGGTTACAAAGGTTGCCAGTTCTGCTCAACAAAGTCGCTTTTTTTTTTATTTAAAAAAATTGAGAAGGCCAACAGCCTATAGCGTAGAAGATCACCAAAGGTTGGAAAGAATAGGAAGAAGATGACTCCAATCAAGAAGCAGTGATTCGATGAGACCATGTTTGAGCTGGAAATCGAAGAGGTAAAGATCTCCATAGTTGAAGATGTCCTGGGAAAGAATAAGTTAAAGAACGAAAGAAAGACCTGCATTTCTGCAGCGCCTTTCACGACCACCGGATGTCCCGGAGTGCTTTACAGTCAATGAAGTACTTTTTGAAGTGTAGTCACTGTTGTAATGTAGGAAACGCAGCAGCCATTTTGCGCACAGCAAGATCCCACAAACAGCAATGTAATAATGACCAGATAATCTGTTTCAGTGATGTTGATTGAGGGATAATTATTGGCCAGGACACCGGGGAGAACTCCCCTGCTCTTCTTCGAAATAGTGCCATGGGATCTTTTATGTCCACCTGAGAGAGAAGACTGGGTCTCGATTTAACGTCTCATCCTGAAAGACGGCACCTCCAACAGTGCAGCACTCCCTCAGCACTGCACTGGAGTGTCGGCCTAGATTTTTGTGCTCAAGTCTCTGGAGTGGGACTGAAACCCACAACCTTCTGACTCAGAGGCGAGAGAGAGAGAGTGCTACCCACTGAGTGGACTAGGAGGCAGTGTCTCGAGCCTGGATGCCAACACAGGGAGGGCGCAGCGGGGAAGTAGAGTGTGTCGGACTTTGTATCTGCAGCTCGAGGGGAACAAGTGAGGAAAGTGCAGAGCAGCGATGATCTTAGTAATACTGATAAAATAGACACAAAGGACGGGAATTTCCTTGGGATTTTTCCCGATCACCACCGTAACTGTGGGGGAAACCCCGGTTCCCATAATGGAAATAAATATCGAGAGAGATGTAAAACGGGCTGCCGATTCGCTATCACCCCTTTTATGTTATCGCTCAAAGTCAAAATTAATCCCCTTGTATGAAGAACTTCCTGACATCAATCCATTTACTAGTTTGAACCTGTGTGCCCTCGTCCCACTCTCGCAACTTTATTTAAAAGTAGTATTCCAGATATACCTTCACCGCTCCCTTTACTCTCATACACCGCTATACGATCGCCTCTCAGGCACCTATTTTCCAGGCTCAAAAGCCCGTGTTTCTCCAGTCTTTCCTCATAACTCAGGTGTTTGACACTCGGGATCAGCCTTCGCCCCTTCTCTGCACTGCCTCCAGGGCTTCAAAGCCTCCCTCGTCCCTCAACGACCAGAACTGGATAATCTCTCCCGGGAGATTACATGGCTACGGAGGCTGGGGGAGGGGGGGAGTGGTGAAAAGTGTCTAGTCGTGATGCTGCAGGCATCACGAGGGTGGAGCAGGTTTGATAGACCAGCTAGCCTTGTCGGATGTACTGAAGGTGCAGCGTGCAATTTGGTCACAAACTGACCTACATTCGACTGTTGTGGCTCACTGGAGAATTCACAGACTCATATTGCGCACTCACAGTGTCAGCTGTGGCTCAGTGGGTAGCACACTCGCTCTCTGAGTCAGAAGACTGTGGGTTCAAGTTCCCACTCTAGGGACTTGAGCACAAAAATCTAGGCTGACATTCCAGTGCAGTGCTCATGGAGTGCTGCACTGTCGGAGGTGCCGTCTTTCGGAGGAGACATTGAATCGAGGCTCCGTCTGCTCTCTCAGGATCCTATGGACACTATTTCGAAGAAGAGCAGGGAAGTTCTCCCCGGTGTCCCCTCAATTAACATCACTAAAAAACAGATTACCTGGTCGTTATCACATTGCTGTTTGTGGGAGCTTGCTGTGTACAAATTGGCTGCGTGTTTCCTACATTACAACAGTGACTGCACTTCAAAAAGTATTTCATTGGCTGTAAAGTTCTTTGGGATGTCCGGTGGTCATGAAAGGCGCTATAGAAATGCAAGTCTTTCTTTCACTCAGAATGATTCTCTAAAAGATCTTACGCGATGCGTAGGCTTAATTTTGCACTAGCGGAAACCCCACCATTGGGATCCTGCTGACAATTTGTCCAACACCAGCGGACTTGAGGCTTGAGGCCTACCGCGACTGGTCTAATCGAAGCCATTACGATTTAAATTATAAGTTTATTTTAGTTTAATTAGAGTTTATGTTTAATTACATTAAGTAGCGCCTCCTCAGGTTGAGCAGGGCTCAAGTGCAGTTGCCTTTCTATTAGTGACGTTGGGGACAACCCAGCTTCACCCCGATTGGTTTATTTAAAATAGGCAACACTCACCCCCCACCACTGCCCAAAAGTGCTGGGGAAGCAGAATCAGTAGTAACTTTCAAAAGGGAATTGGATAGATACTCGAAAAGGAAAAATTTGCAAGGCTATGGGGAAAGAGCAAGGGGCTGAGGGGTGTGGGGGGGGGGGGGGGCAGGGAGTGGAACCAATGAACCCTTTAAGCTGCGTGGCCACGCAACCGCGCAGCACTCTACGGGTCTCGCGCAGCCAGTGAGCCAGCTTTAAATTGAAAACAAACGTGCATGCGCGGAATTTTGAATGGGACGTGCAGCCCGTTAAAAGGGGCCACGCGGCCCACAAGAAAATTGCAGGGAACATTGAGTGGGACTAATTGGATAATACTTTCAGAGAGCCGACACGGGCACGATGGGTCGAATGGCCTCCTTCTGTGCTGTAAGATTCAATCAGCACTAGGTAACATAAGAACATAAGAAATAGGAGCAGGAGTCGGCCATTTGGCCCCTCGAGCCTGCTCCGCCATTCAATAAGATCATGGCTAATCTTCTACCTCATCTCCACTTTCCTGCACTATCCCCATATCCCTTGATTCCCTTAATATTCAAAAATCTATCGATCTCTGTCTTGAATATACTCAACGACTGAGCCTCCACAGCCCTCTGGGGTAGAGAATTCCAAAGATTCACCACCCTCTGAGTGAAGAAATTTCTCCTCATCTCAGTCCTAAATGGCCGACCCCTTATTCTGAGACTGTGACCCCTGGTTCTAGACTCCCCAGCCAGGGGAAACATCCTCCCTGCATCTACCCTGTCAAGCCCTGTAAGAATTTTGTATGTTTCAATGAGATCACCTCTCATTCTTCTAAACTCTAGAGAATATAGGCCTAGTCTACTCAGTCTGTCCTCATAGGACAATTCCCCCATCCTAGGAACCAGTCTGGTGAACCTTCGTTGCACTCCATCTATGGCAAGTATATCCTTCCTTAGGTAAGGAGACCAAAACTGTACACAATACTCCAGGTGTGGTCTCACCAGGGCCCCATATAATTGCAGTAAGATGCCTTTACTCTTATACTCAAATCCTCTTGTAATAAAGGCCAACATACCATTTGCTTTCCTAATTGCTTGCTGTACCTGCATGTTAACTTTCAGTGACTTGTGTACAAGGACACCCAGGTCCCTCTGAACACCAACAATCTCTCACCATTTAAAAAATACTCTGCTTTTCTATTTTTCCTACCAAAATGGATAACTTCACATTTCTCCACATTATATTCCATTTGCCATGTTCTTGCCCACTCACTTAGCCTGTCTATATCCCCTTGAAGCCTCCTTGCATCCTCCTCACAACTTACATTCCCACCTAGCTTTGTATCATCAGCAAACTTGGATACATTACATTTGGTCCCCTCATCCAAATCATTGATGTAGAGGGTTGCAGACTCAACACGTCTGGGCTGGACAGATCAATTCCCCGATTCAATATTACATGAAACAAAACAGTGTGTACCGCAAGAGGGGAATGTGAAAATTACACTTAATAATGGAAAGGTAAGTGAAGGGATAAGTATGGATTGCAGCTCCTTCGATTAAACGTTCAGAGACGTCTAGAGGAGCTAATAAAAAAAACTCAGTATGAATTTATACCTATTTATAGATGGGATAGCCCGTCTAACAAAAGAGGGTCTGTCAGATAATGTTTCCCAAACTGTCCCCCCACCCCGCTCACACTCTCTCTCTGCCTGCTCACCCTACACAGTACTCAAAGAGGAATGTTTACCCTCCCTGTTCCTGTATCCCTTGAACCTCTTTTCCTTCAACCGCCTATCCCATCTAATCTTGAATGAGACTTAGCCCATGGATGAACAAAATTCCACAGTAGTGAATAAATTCCAGCCGTCCTTTCGTTCATGTGAAGGCTGTCACAGGTGAGCAGCTCCTGCCCGCAAGTCCGCTGCCACCAGTAAGCTACTGAATCTGTGTTGAGGGTCATACGCCTTCTCGTTTATCCTTTTCCTTCTAGGGGTACACCAGTGTCACATACTGAGACTAAGGGGACAGACCGTCTTGAAAGAAAGAACTTGCATTTCAATAGTGCCTTTCATGACCTCAGAACATCCCAATGCGCTTATACAGCCAATGAAGTATATTTTGAAGTGTAGTCAGTGTTGTACTGTAAGAAACGCAGCGGCCAATTTGTGCACAGATAATCTGACAATGATCAGATAACCTGTTTTTTTGATGATGTTGATTGAGGGATAAATATTGGCCAGGACACCGGGGAAAACGCCCCTGCTCTTCTTCAAAACAGTGCCATGGGATCTTTTAAGTCCACCTGAGAGAGCAGACGGGGCCTCGGTTAAACATCTCATCCGAAAGACGGCACCTCTGACAGTGCAGCACTCCCTCAGTACTGCACTGGAGTGTCAGCCTAGATTTTTGTGTTCAAGTCTCCAGAGTGGGACTTGAACCCACAACCTTCTGATTCAGAGGCAAGGGTGCGGCCCACTGAGCCACGGCTGACACCTAGTGGGGAAGGCATGGTGCTTATTTTAATTCTAGGCAACACAGCAGCCCCTGATGACTGGGTGGGTGGGTAAGTGCGTCGTCCGGTGTGCTACTGAGCCAAACAGATCACGTCTGCTGTTTGGTCTGCACGGAGTTAGATGATTGCAACTGGGTGGGAGCTGTTGGCACCGCTACAATTGGCTCCAATGTCCACGGGCTATAAGAACATAAGAACATAAGAAATAGGAGCAGGAGTAGGCCAATCGGCCCCTCGAGCCTGCTCCGCCATTCAATAAGATCATGGCTGATCTGATCCTAACCGCCAATCTACTATCTATCACAGAACCATCTCCTGCATCTAACAGAATTGCACACACGAAATAGGAGCAGAATCAGGCTACACAGTCCCTGGGCCCGCTCCACTACCCACAGGGCCATGACCGATCCGAACCTAGACTCATGTCCAAATTCCTGCCCGCTCCCCGTAACCCTTAATGCCCTTTACTTCTAGGAAACTGTCTATTTCTGTTTTAAATTTAATTAATGTTGTAGCTTCTACAGCTTTTTGTGGCAGCATATTCCATGGACCTACCACCCTCTGAGTGAAGTAGTTCCTCCTCATCTCAGTTTTGAAAGAGCAGCCCCTTATTCTAAGACTATGTCCCCTAGTTCTCGTCTCACCCGTCATCGGGAACATACTCCCCGCATCCACCCGATCCAACCCCTTCACAATCTTATATGTTTCAATAAGATCGCCTCTCATTCTTCTGAACTCCAATGAGTAGAGTCCCAATCTACCCAACCTCTCCTCATATGACCACCCCCTCATCCCCGGGATTAACCGAGTGAACCTTTTTTGCACTGCCTCGAGAGCAAGGATGTCTTTCCTTAAGTAAGGACACCAAAACTGTATGCAGTATTCCAGGTGCGGTCTCACCAATACCTTGTACAACTGAAGCAATACCTCCCTATTTTTATATTCTATCCCCCTAGCAATGAAAGCCAACATTCCATTTGCCTTCTTAATCACTTGCTGCACCTGCATACTAACCTTTTGAGTTTCGTGCACCAGTACCCCCAGATCCCTTTGCACTTCAGTACTCTCCAGTTTCTTGCCATTAAGATAATAAATTGCTCTAGGATTTTTCCTGCCAAAGTGCATCACCTCACACTTTCCAGTGTTGTATTCCATCTGCCAAATCTCTGCCCACTTACTTAGCCTGTCTATGTCCCCTATGGAAGGGTTACAATCAGCCAGGCTTCTTGTTCCCGATTGCAGTCCAGGAACTCCCCCCCTCCTCACCGGATACTCTGCGTGTAAAGTGGGATGAGGATGGGATCGAGCCGGGCGACTGCCTGTTGCAGTTGAATAGCCAGCCAACATTCCAGGCTCGTGCATGAAGAGTGGCCACTTGCGCATGGTAACAAGAGGGTGCAGCTGGGGCTCGTGAAACCTGTGCCCCAGCAAAGGTCAGCGCCTTTAGGAGATGAAGGGAGAAAAAAACCAGGGGAACAGTTTCTAACAGTACAAGGTATGGTTGTACCACTAATAACCCTCTGTACCTGACTGACACAAACTTGGGGTAGCATAAGAATGTGAAAACCATGTCCAACCTGGGTTGAAAGGCTTAGTGTAAACATGGTAACATGACTCAGTTGGAGTTAATATCCGCGTGTCAGCCGTGGCTCAGTTGATAGCACCCTCAGAAGGTTGTGGGTTCAAGTCCCACTCCAGGGACTTGAGCACAAAAATCTAGGCTGACGCTCCCAGTGCAGTGCTGAGGGAGCGCTGCACTGTCGGGAGGTGCTGTCTGTCGGATGAGACATTAAACCAAGGCCCCGTCTGCCCTCTCAGGTGGATATAAAAGAAGAGCAGGGGAGTTATCCCCGGTGTCCTGGGGCTAATATTTATCCCTCAGTCAACATCACTAAAACAGATTATCTGGTCTTTATCACATTGCTGTTTGTGGGAGCTTGCTGTGCGCAAATTGGTGGCCGCCTTTCCTACATTACAACAGTGACTCCACTTCAAAAGTACTTCATTGGCTGTAAAGCGCTTTGGGACGTCCGACGGTCATGAAAGGCGCTATAGAAATGCAAGTCTTTCTTTGTGAAGGGAGTCTGATGGAACTATTCAATGTTGGGTTGAGAGGGTGCTTGTAAGGCGGGGAGCCAATTAAAATGGCGTTAAAATTCCCGAGGGTTTTAATCAATTATCCCTTTTTTCCCCAGAACTGAACCTTGTGCCATTACCTTTTCGGAAAGCCACTGGTAAATAGTGGGGTGCTCGGTCCCTTTAAGAATCTTGCTGGCACCACTGCCGACACTCGAAGGATGTTCTTCGAAGGCACGGCTATAACCGGTGCGCGACCGCAGGGCGCAATCCTAACAAGCTCCGCATGCCGGAGGAGACCTTCTAGCCCGCCTGGGCAGCTTGCCCCTGCGTAGTGTTGAAGCCCAATCATTGTTTAGTCTGACAGCAGCCAGAGGCAGTGAGCAGAACACATTGTGACTCAGACTGGGAGCACCGTCAATCTGGAGCGGGACCAGCCACATTAACTCCTTAATGGCCGAATGCTTTTCTCCACATACCTCTCTGACTTTTAATTCTACTCCTTCCTCATTTTTCTTCAGTGCATTTCCCCAGTTTCCTCCCCCCTGCGCTACATGTTATTTCCGTGACAGATTGCTCGGTTTCAGGATGGCGCAAACACTGAATTTTCTTTCTCGCATCTTTCGTCCCTTCCTTATCTCCTAAAAGTGCTCACTTGTGTTGGCGTGTGGTCCTACGGGTGCTGACACCCCCCACACCATTAGACTGCCCGAGTGGCCACTCCTCCCAGTATGTACATGGACGGTGAACATCAGTAGGATATTCAACCATGGGGCCAATCCTATTCTCACCCAACAGCTACACATGCACACACAAACACACAGATACACACACACAAATACACAGATACACACACACAAATACACAGATACACACACACAAACACACAAATACATACAAACACACAGATACACACAGATACACACACACACAGATACACACACACAGACAAACAATACATACAAACACAGATACACACACACAGATACACACAAACACACGCGAACACACTCACAAAAGCACACATACACACAAACACACAATTTCCAACAAGGGTAATTGGATAGCAATAAGAATGGGAACGCTGGCTGATTTTTCCTTCCCTAGTCCACTGCTAATTGTAATACCCCTACTGTTCCCTTGGGATAGGATAGAGGAAGTAAACCTGGTCAAATACTCTCTGATATGTTGCTAGAACAGCTCCGAGATGTCACTTTACAAGGCTGTAGAGCTCGATGAATCGTTCCTCACAGGTTTTCCCTTTAGCTTTGTTGCTCTCCTGTGACATTATGACCCAGAAGAAAGATCTTGCATTTATAATCGCACCTTTCACAACCTCAGATTGTCCCAAAACGCTTCACAGCTGATGAATTACTTTTGAAATGTAGTTACTGCTATAATGTAGGGAAATGTGGCAGCCAAATTATACACATCAAGATCCCACAAACAGCAATGATATAAATGACCAATAAACTGTTTTTAGTGATATTGGTTTTCAGTGAGATATAAATATTGGCCAGGACACCTGGACAACTCCCCTGCTCTTCGCCGAATCGTGCCAGGTGATCCTTTACGTCCAGCTGAGAGAGCAGGCGAGGCCTCTTCTTGCGTAACCTTACTGTGTTATTGGCACCAGTCCTCTGGTTCTGCCACCCAATGTAAACAGAATGAATTCAGAGCACTCGGAACCATAACACATGGCATTGGAAGCACTTCCACAGCATAAACATAACCCTAGAGAAGGGAGATCGGTACTGTGAATAAGCAAAATAGCTGGAATCTCAATGTTGGGTACCCAAGTGGGAAAACAAAGGTGACCAACGCTGAAGTAGTGAGCAATGACCAGTGGGCAAAGAGCAGTAACAGAACAGATTGTGCCGGGTAGAGCATGTGAAGATAAGTTTCACCTGCTCAAAAAGTGATGGAATGGGTCTAGGTCTGGAAGTCCCTCCCTAAGCTTTGCCGCCTTCGCCTCCCTCTCCTCCTTTAAGATGCTCCTTAAAGCCTACCTCTGTGACCAAGCTTTTGGTCACCTGTCCTAATATCACCTTGTGTGGCTCGGTGTCAAATTTTGTCTGATAAGGCTCCTGTGAAGTGCCTTGGGACATTTATACTACGTTAAAGGCGCTATATAAATGCAATGTAGGTTGGGAAAAGACTAAATGGAAGGACAAATGAGATGTTGGGACTGTGCCCAAAAAGGTCTGAATGAAAGAAAGACAATGGCCAGATAGCTGTGGGAGCCGGCAGAGGGGGAGAGTACATGGTGAGGTCTTCTGGTGTCCATGGCCAAGTACCTTGGCAGTGGACTGGTTAAGACTACAGCGTGAGAGGGAGCGAGGAGTGGAGCAGATTCACAGCACACAAGAGAGACGGAGCCTCACAGACAGACCTGTGGAGATCGACTGACGCAACGGAACAATGAAGTCAAGCATGGAACTGTCTGAAACCAGACTCTGGGACAAGCGTGAGCAACCCAGTCTCAGACAGACTGGCCGGAGGCAATAGAAAGAGGGGGGCGGCGGAGAGAGATTCCCGGGACTTCTCGTGCAGGACATTACTGGGACTCCTGGAGATTCAATGAAGAGATCGGAGAGATAAAAGAGAAAGCCGGTGTGAATAAAGAGACGGCACCAGGGAGAGGGAAAGGGAGGTGGAGAAAGAAAACGAGAGAGAAAGGAAGAAAGAGAAAAGGGAGAGCTAAAAGGAGAAAAAGATAAAGAAAATATGAGAGGGAAAGAAAAAAAAGAAAGGAAATTAGAGAAAGGAGAGAAAAGGGAAATGAGAGAAAAAGACAGAGAGGGAGAAAACGGGAGAAAGAGAAAAAGAGATTACAGGAGAAAGAAAAAGAGAAAGGAGAGAAAATGAAAAGGAGCGAGAAAGAAAGGAGAGAAAGGGAGAGATAGAAAAGTAGAGGGAAAGAAAGGGAGAGAGGAAGCCGAGATGGGAAGGGTTATGAATGGGAAATCTGAAAGGAAAGGATGGTATTCCATCGCAAGCTTAATAATTAAAAGTAGCGAGAATAGAAAGTGTTATTTCTGAGGATTAGACTGATTGATGCATAACAATAAACAGAGCGAGAGGGGGAAATAGTGAGAGGGGAAAGAGAATGTGGAAAGTTGTTACTGTGGGGGGGGGGAGCCTAAAAGTTTTAATAAATCGATTCTATATTGGTATTATCTTTAAAATGCACAACAGAAAGTTTTCCACATTACAACAGTGACTACACTTCAAAAAAAAGTACTTCATTGGCTGTAAAGCGCTTTGGGACGTCCGGTGGTCGTGAAAGGCGCTATAGAAATGCAAGTCTTTCTTTAAATAGTTCCTGCGAATGGTATCCGTGTAAAGTCAGGCAGCACCGTCTGTCTCAGGACCATCAAACCATAAAATAGATTATACTCTTTTAAAATATAACACTGTACCTGTACCTGAAGAAGGAGCAGAGCTCCGAAAGCTCGTAATGTCAAATAAAACTGTTGGACTATAACCTGGTGTTGTGCGACTTCTCAAAATATAACACTATCAATAATTCACAGAACGAACAAGCTGACTATTAAAAAAAAATAAGTGCAGCAAAAGTGTGCTGAAGCTTATTGCATATATATATATAGAGAGAGAGAGAGAGAGAGAGATTTGTTTAAAAGCGAGGTGGAAAGTTAGTGAAACTTACAAGTGTTTGAAACTCACTCGAGTGAAGCTGAGCTCAGATTCAGCGCGGCAGAAACTGCAGCGGCTCCAGGGAGCAATCCTTGGCAGAGCTGTGAGCGCAGACACACACACTCCCGACTCAGTTTAACAGGCTGTAACCTCCACCCCGCCGCTTGCTGCATCTTTTAAGGCCACCACGTGATTTTTTTTTTCACCCTCTCTCCACCACCCCCTTCCTTTTTAAAAAAAAACTTCTAAAATAACAAGCCCAGCAGAAAAGTCTTGACGTGTTGAATATTCAAGCAGAGGGTGTGTGTGTGTGTGGGGGGGGAAAGAGAGAGTGAGTGATTGTGTGTGTGTGAATGAATGATTGGACTGAACGTTTTGGGCAGAGATTTGTAAAGTGCCCCCCCACCAAACACCAAGAAAAATAATCTCCTGAACGTTTAACATCAGATCACTGCTTGAGGTGAGGTGTGAAGCGGCTGCTGCCTCAAGGCGACTGCAATACTTGGTCCCAGAAGACTGCAAGATTTCATTGCATGTTAGAAGGAAGGCGAGTATATCATGCTAGGATTTTTTTTTGGGGGGGGGGTGGGGTGGTGGGGAGCTAAAGCATCAAAACGAAATAAATGTTTTGCAAACACAACAGAGTTGCAGATACCTGGATCACACCTGCTGTTAATTTATATAAAAGACTTGCATTTCTGTAGCGCCTTTCACGGCCTCAGGACGTCCCAAAGCGCTTTACAGCCAATGAAGTACTTTTTTTTGAAGTGTAGTCACTGTTGTAATGTGGGAAACGCGGCAGCCAATTTGCGCACAGCAAGCTCCCACAAACAGCAAAACTTGTTCGAAGAAGCAGGTTTCAAGGAGCGTCCTGAAGGAGGAGCGAGAGTTAAGAGAGGCGGAGAGGTTTAGGGAGGCAATTCCAAAGCTTAGGGTATATAGATGGCTGAAGGCACGGCCGCCAATGGTGGAGCGAAGGATCCGTGGGCCGCCACAAGAGGCCAGACTTGTCGAGTTCTCGGAGGATGGTCGCGCTGGAGGAAGTTACGGAGATGGGGGAGGGGGCGAGGCCAGTAACAGTGTGTCACGGTGAGGACATCGCACGCAAGTGGTTCAATGATGGGTTCAGTGGTCATCTCCATCATCCTGTTTGTGGAGCAATTTTTTTCACCAGGACAGTTTTCTATCAACATCACCAGAGCAGATTATCTGGTCATTGTCACATTGCCCTAATGTCTCCTTCCTCGGCTCGGTGTCGATTCGTGTCTGAAGCTCCTGGGGATGTATCACTACGTTAAAGGCGCTATATAAATGCAAGTTGTTGTTGTTCCTGTTCTTACTGTCCCAAAAAATAGCTTTTCCATGAAGACAATAGACCCAGAATCATAGCGGGTCATTTTAATCTAATCCGCCTATCGTGAAACTGACAGGATCGGGTGCAACGTTGGTTTCACACCCCGCCTGATTTCACTCTCCATTGAAGTCACAGACAGTGATATTGGCGGGGTATAAAACTGGTGTTCCACCCAATTCTGTGGGTTCCCCACCCTGCGAGTTGGGTTAAAATGACCCCCATAATATAGAAATGTATGACATCACAAGAGGTCCATGGCCCATCCAGTCTGTGCTGGCTCTCTAAAAGACCCATCCACTTAGCCCCATTCCCCATTTAAGAACATAAGAACATAAGAAATAGGAGCAGGAGTCGGCCATTTGGCCCTTCGAGCCTGCTCCGCCATTCAATAAGATCATGGCTGATCTTCGACCTCAACTCCACTTTCCTGAACTATCCCCATATCCCTTGATTCCCTTAATATTCAAAAGTCTATCGATCCCTGTCTTGAATATACTCAACGACTGAGCCTCCACAGCCCTCTGGGGTAGAGAATTCCAAAGATTCACAACCCTCTGAGTGAAGAAATTTCTCCTCATCTTAGTCCTAAATGGCCGATCCCTTATTCTGAGACTGTGACCCCTGGTTCTAGACTCCCCCAGCCAGGGGAAACATCCTCCCTGCATCTACCCTGTCAAACCCTGAAAGAATTTTGTATGTTTCAATGAGATCGCCTCTGATTCTTCTAAACTCTAGAGAATATAGGCCTAGTCTACTCGATCTCTCCTCATAGGACAATCCCAGGAATCAGTTTGGTGAACCTTCGTTGCACTCCCTCGATGGCAAGTATATCCTTCCTTAGGTAAGGAGACCAAAACTGTGCACAATCTTCCCCTTTTCCTTTTAATTGTTTGCTTTTTCAAATATTTATCCACTTCCTTTTTACAAGTTACCATGGATTCTGCTTCCACCACTGTTTCTGCTGCCACACCTCATATCCTAATAACCCTCTGGTGAAAAAACAAATTCCTCATCACTTCCTTCTTTGGACGATGAGCTTAAATTAATCTCCACCAGTGAAGGACTCACCCACCAGTGGAAATAATGAATGACCATATTTTTCCCCCCTCACCTCTCTTGAAGCTGCTGGCTGTGTCTGGAGACAGTTCCACTGCTGCCTGCAGTACCTCGTCCCAATGGCATGTCTGTGTCTAGACGGTGTTATTTGACCATGGGCTGGGCGATGTCACAGCCAATCCTGATCTCACCCGTTATCCACACAGGCATTCTTTCCAATGGGGATAATGATCAGGAGTGACATCTCTGGATGACTTTTGCTCTCCCTTGCCCAGGGAGTTTTTAGGGACCTTTATACTCAACATGTCCATTCTTTTAGATAAATTAATCCCACCTACCCTCCTTCTCACCATATCCCTCAATCCCGTTTCCCTCCAGAAACACGTTCAGTTAACTCTTGAATCCATTTAGACTTACACCTCCGGTACTCCTCCCCTTGTCATTTATTCCACAGCTCTGCTACCCTTTGACATCCCTTCTCCAGACATCTTAGTCCGATTTAAGTACAAAATCTAGGCTGACACTCCAGTGCAGTACTGAGGGAGGTGGCATCTTTCAGGTGAGACGTTAAACCACGTGGATATAAAAGCTGGATGTAAAAGATCCCACGGCACTATTTCGCAGAAGAGGAGGGGGGAGTTCTCCCCGGTGTCCTGGGCCAATATTTATTTCGCACCTAACATCACTAAAAAAACAGATGATCTGGTCATTCTCACAATTCCTGTCTATGGGAGTTTGCTGTGCGCAAATCGGCTGCCACAATTCCTACATTACAACAGCGACCACACTTCAATAGTACTTCATTGTTCGTAAAGCACTTTGGGACATCCTGAGGTCGTGAAAGACGCTGTATAAATGCAAGTTATTTCTTAATTTTCAACTTATGTCCCCTGGTATTTGAACTCTTTACCGCAGTGAATCATTTCTCTCAATAGTTCACTTATGGCCAGTGGAAAATGAATCCAAAACAGCTGGAAGAAAAAAGTAAGCACTGGATGCAGAATTAATTGACATGTTTCGAGTAGAGATAATTACTTACTTGGGAAGAATGGGTATTAGGAAAAGGGCAGGAGTTGGGATTTAAATGAGTAGCAACAAAATGATAGGGCTGAATGGCCTCTGACTTTTTCTGTTGAAGTGGTGCGGTTGTGAATGAGTTAAAGGATTTTGAGTCAGACTTGCTGAAAGCTTTAAGTACCAATTTCAGCACAGAGCCTCCTTGTCTGGCCGTGCCCTGAGACAACGTCCTGTGAACGTGTTGCTTCAGCTTATTCTGATAACCCTCACTTGTTTCAACCATCCAGATACTGGATGTAGACACCGAAAATGACAGGCAGATGAACCCGTTACCCCAGATGGGGGCACATCTGTATTTGACCAAGCGGGCTGGGTGGCTCTCTTCTTAATTTATTTATTTAAACTATTTACTGCTCTTTGGCACGTACTCGATGAACGATTAACAATCTTCAGTGTCAGTAGAGATTGTATGCGTGATCCTTGCCTCCTACACACTCACGCACCATATGGATAAGTGTGTAGCAGCTTGGATGTGTCAGCGAAGAGATATTGGATCCTGAATGTTGCGAAGCTTAGGAAGTGTGTGTGTGATATCGCACAGGCAAGGGGCAGAAAGCCCTAATATTGGGCAGTCATCAGGTGGAGAATGAGTGTGCTGTGTCCCACAGTCAAGAGGCAGAGAGCCTGAATATTGGGCTGTCAAGAGGCTGAGATTCTTAATGTTAAACAGTAAAATCAGTCAATTTACAAGCGGCCAGATAACTGTGTGGTAATCAAACTCGACCTGAAACGTTAACTCTCTTTCTCTCTCCATGGATGTTGCCTGGCCTGCTGAGTTTTTCCAGCGTTTTCTGTTGTTATTTCTTATGAAAATAACCCTGTTTCGCACCTCCTGCCCTGAAGGAGCTGATTCCTTGAACAAGTGCCAGGCACCGTCTAGTGACTCGGCCAAGTGACCATTCTTCATCTGTGAGCCGGGCAGTGGACATCAGCAGGATATTCAACTATGGGCGGTTACAGCTAAGCTTGTCTCCACACACAAGCGCCTCTTCCAGCTGGTCTAGTAATCAGGAGTTGCTGTTTTTCCCTCATTTGTCAGACTTGGCTCAGTGGTCTCTGAGTCAGCAGGTTTTGGGTTCAAGTCCTGCTCCAGCTCGAAATCTGACAGGTCCCGTCTCTCAACACAGCGAGCTCCAACAAACAGCTATGTAATAATGACTGGATAATCTGTTAATCATTCTATAGTACAGCAATGTATTCATTGCTACAAAAGTCCAGAAACTAGGATTGCCAGATGGGGCATGGCAGGGGTTGCTGGTGAAAATTCACTGAAAACTTGAATAGCAATAAGTAAGCTCAACATGTGCTCGAGGAACAGCACCTCATCTTTCGATTAGGTACGTTACAGCCTTCTGGACTCAACATAGAGTTCAACAATTTCAGACCATAACCTCCGCCCTCATTTTTTCAAACGGCAGCTGTTGATGACTTTGCTGTTCCCATCGACACCTCCTCTAGACCCATCTTTTGTTTCTTAACTTGTCCCATTACCATCTCCTTTTTTTCCCCTCGCACCATCATCCCTTTTGTCATTTAATCTCTCCTGCCTTCCATCCTATCACAGACCTTCCCTTTAGTTCTTTCCTCCCCTCCCCCGCCCCCGTCCCTGCTTAAAATCACTTGCTTAAAACCTGTTACAGCTCTAACTTTTTCCAGGTCTGACGAAGGGTCATCGACCTGAAATGTTGACTCTGTCTCTCTCTCCACGGATGCTGCCTGACCTGCGGAGTATTTCCAGCATTTTCTGTTTTTATTTCAGATTTCCAGCACCCGCAGTATTTTGCTTTTGTATAACAATAAGTAATCTCTCCACATCAGGAAACGCAGAAGTGGAAAAAATGAACTTCTTTTTAAAGAAAATAATTTTAGTTGTAATGACATAATTGGAGCATTTATAGATGTTCCCTTATTCCAGTGGTGTTTCATATCAGCTTAAGTATGAAATTTAGAGATGTTCTCTGAACAATCACTGCTTGGCAATGTATCAATTAAGTAACTGGTTGAATCTAGACAACTCAATTCAGGAATACAATAGCAAAATACTGCAGATGCTAGAAATCTGAAATAACCTTCTTCAGAACTGGAAAAGGCTAGAGATGTAACAGATTTTAAGCAGGTGCAGAGGCAGGGAAAGGGGGAGGGGAGGCGAGGATCTGAAGAGACAGTCTGTGCTAGGGTAGGAGGCAGGAAAGATTAAATAGAAGCATAGAAGATAGGAGCAGGAGTAGGCCATTCGGCCCCTCGAGCCTGCTCCGCCATTTAATGAGATCATGGCTGATCATCCAAATTCAGTACCCTGTACCTGCTTTGTTACAAATGGGGATGGCAGAATCATAAACAGCCTGAAAGAAGGGGGGCAGGGGTTATAGTCTGAAATTGTTGAACTCAATGTTGAGTCCAGAAGGCTGTAAAGTGCCTAATCGAAAGATGAGGTGCTGTTCCTCGAGCTTACGTTGAGCTTCATTGGAGCAGTGTAAGAGGCCGAGGACAGAGAGATCAGAGTGGGAGTGAAGCGGAGAATTAAAGTGACAGGCGACTGGAAGCTCGGGGTCACCCTTACGGACTGAACAGGAGTCTACAAGATGGAGTTTGCAAGCAGAGGCTAAGCACCAGTACATAAAATAGTTGTAAGTATTAATAAAGTTATTCCTTTTTCATTCAATGTAGGGTTATAATTCATAGAATCATAGAACGGTTACAGCACAGAAGGTGGCCATTCGGCCCATCGAGCCCGTGCTGGCTCTCTGCAAGAGCACTTCAGCTAGTCCCACTGCCCCGCCCTTTCCCCGTAGCTCTGCAGGTACTTATCCAATTCCCTTTTGAAAGCCATGATTGAATCTGCCTCCACCACCCTTTCAGGCAGTGCATTCCAGATCCTCACCACTCGCTGCGTAAAAAAAAGTTTTTCCTCATGTCGCCTTTGGTTCTTCTGCCAATCACCTTAAATCGGTGTCCTCTGGTTCGCGACTCTTCCACCAATGGGAACAGTTTCTCTCTATCTACTCTGTCCAGACCCATCATGATTTTGAACACTTCTATCAAATCTCCTCTCAACCTTCTCCGCTCTAAGGAGAACAATGCCAGCTTCTCCAGTCTATCCACGTAACTGAAGTCCCTCATCCCTGGACTCATTCTGGTAAATCTTTTCTGCACCCTCTCTAAGGCCTTCATTGACCCTAACACTAAGAACTTTACATTGCTTTACGTCTTCGAAATCTCTGGAGATCTTGCTCAAAAAACCATATGGTGTAGCTCAAAATTGGACAGCTGGGAATATAACTGCAGATCACCAAAAAAATAATAGACGACGGAGAGCTGGTTAACCAAACGTCACCACATTAGAGGGCTACTGATGGGAAAGTCCATGGAGTGAAGCTCAGAGGACCCAGTGGTGTGCTGCTGTCATCTTTGTTTGAGAATGTTTGTCATCCTTTGATTGGCCTCCACAGATGAACTTTCCCATTTGACCTTGCCTCTGCCGTTATCGCCAGCAACCACCCACTTTGGTTATTTTGCAGCACGTGGCAGGAAAAGAGGACTCCAATGATTGGGTGGTGTCTACCTCATCCCATTCGTCTTTATCACTCTCTTACAATCTGGTACGAGGGCTTGGTATATTAAATTTGTTCAATTTTATAAGTATTTAGGGCCCTATTTTCGACTCAATGGGGGCAAATCCATTGCGGTTCCTGATAGTCTTCTTTCCGCTGGCTGTATAGCGCTTTCCTTTTTTCCCTCTTTCTACCTATTCTTCTGCTCCTTTCCTGACTTTCCTTCCTGCTTACCACCCTCGTCTCCAGATGGTGCGACTCTGTGCTCGGTTACGACTCCGCATGCAGTGGCACCTCTCCAGTCGTTCGACCCGGTGACCGTTCTTCATGTCTGGGCTGTAGGCAATGAGCGTTGGATGTCTTTTCACCAATGGGTTTGGTTGGCCCTTTGGTCACCACAGCCCAGCCTTGTCCTTCCCTCACCCAATACTCACTTGGAACAGAGGAGGCTGAGGGGAGACTTAATTGAGGTGTATAAAATTATGAGATGCCTAGATAGAGTGGACAGGAAGGACCTATTTCCCTTAGCAGAGAGGTCACTAACCAGAGGGCATAGATTTAAAGTAATTGGATTAGAGGGGAGTTGAGGAGAAATTTTTTCACCCAGAGGGTGGTGGGGGTCTGCAACTCACTGCCTGAAAGGGTGGTAGAGGCAGACACCCTCATCACATTTAAAAAGTACTTGGATATGCGCTTGAAGTTCCGTAACCTACGGGCTACGGACCAAGAGCTGGAAAGTGGGATTAGGCTGGATAGCCCTTTTTCGGCCGGCACAGACACGATGGGCCGAATGGCCTCCTTCAGTGCCGTAAAGTCCACGCACTTTCCACATGGAGTCACTGGAGAGTGAACAGGAGTGGCTAACTTTCTCTTCCCTTGCCAAGGGAACTGAGGCAAGTGTAGCACCCCCCTACTAGAAGCTTAGCTAGGATTGGCTAATTTGGCATAAATGAGGGACCAAAAAGGGGATGGTCCTTGCCTGTATGACATAGGTCCACATCGTGCCGTGTAGTCACAAACTCATTGGCCCAAAAATTCGTGAGGAAGCCTTCGTGCGAGGGTAAGGCTTCCCCGCGATCTCTCACTGCGCGTTGGCTTTTTCAGTTCCAGCTCGCACGAACTTGATGTTCTGGACAGCTGCTGTGCAGTGCTTTCGTATCCCACAGGCGTAGTTAATTCGTACGAGCTGTGGGATCACGTGACTCAGTTAGAGCCAATGGCAGCACACCATCTTCCATTCATAACTTTCACATAGTGCTGTGAAAGCTATGAATACTATAGCCCCCCAAAAGAACAGCTAAACCTCAATTAAATTTAAAAAAAAAACCATCTCATTAATAAAATAAGTATAGTTAAATAAATTAACCATTTTAAATAAAAAATTAAATTTTTGAAAAAATTTAAAATCTTTTAAAAAGTTATAAAAATAAACTTACCTGTCTTTAAAGTCTCTAAAAAAGATATACCTGTTAAAAAAAATTCAAAATAATACTTAATTCACTACTTACCTTGTTAAAAGTGGGTCTTACTCCTCCTTTTTTTATGTGTAAAATCTTCCATACTTACCTGCGCGTTGAAACCACTAAGTGCACTGCATGCGCGCAGCCTGTAGCGTGCACGCGGTTCACTTAGGAACCGCCCCCTTTTCCATTCACCAAGTGCCGGTTTTCAGCGCATGCGCAGTGCATGCAGAAAACCGGCAATTGGAGACAGAATACGCGAGAGTACACAGTGCGTACTCTCGCGTATCAACACAAATTTTTGGGCCAATATCCCCATTTTAAAATGTTCTTTTTTGACGCCGACTGCAGCATCTCTGACACCAATTACCGACTCCCCCTAGCTGAGAGATTGGGTAATGATCTCGCCAACCAGTCCTTCCTCAATGTTCTTTTGTAATTTGTTACTAGGAGGGACGTGAGACCACCCCAGTGGGAGGGGTGATTCATTCTCCCATTGTCCTTGCCTCACTGTAAGAAAGGTGCTGGTTTCCGCTTCATGACCCCATAAACCAAAATCAAAAATTGAGCTGAAATGATGGTTCCCCACATTGGCTTGGTTGAGTAACCACATTCAGCTCTTGGTGGTGGGGGGCGGTGAAGGAAATGTGGGGACGGACAGTTCTTGCTTCCCCGTTATCAGGTACATTCCCAAACTCCCGACCCCTTCCACCTAGAAGGATAAGGGCGGCAGGCGCATGGGAACACCATCTGCTCCAAGTCCCCCTCCGAGTCACATTCCATTCCGACTTGGAAATATATCGCCGTTCCTTCATGGGTCAAAATCCTGGAATTTCCTTCCTAACAGCACTGCGGGAGCACCTTCACCAGACAGACTGCAGTGGTTCAAGAAGGCGGCTCACCACCACCTTCTCAAGGACAATTAGGGATGGGCAATAATTGGTGACCTTACCAGCAACGCCCACATCCCCAGAATGAATTTTAAAAAACTATCAGATCCTATTCTTGCAAAGCTGAGTCAACATGACAGGTTAGAACTTATGATCGGCAAAGTTCACCTACAATCAATTAATACATTTATGCTACATTCCTGTGTGCAGTTTTTAAGGAGGTGCCAAAAGCATACAATAAACGGGTTAACGGCTGTGGGGAAAACAGCGCAAGTAGAAACATAGTATTACATAGAATTGAATAGTATTTACCACACAGAGACGGGCCATTCGGCCCAATAGATCCATGCTGGTGTTCTTGTTCCACACGAGCCTCCTCCCACCCTACTTCATCTCACCCCATCAACATAACTTTCTATTCCTTTCTCCCTCATGCGTTTATCATGAATTCCCTATTAGATTTATTAGTAATTATCTCATTTTTTAAAAATTCGCTTATGGGATCTGGGCGTTGCTGGCAAGGCCGGCATTTATTGCCCATCCCTAATTGCCCCTTGAGAAGGTGGTGGTGAGCTGCCTTCTTGAACCGCTGCAGTCTGTGTGGTGAAGGTACTCCCACCGTGCTGTTAGGGAGGGAGTTCCAGGATTTTGACCCAGCGACGATGAAGGATCGGCGATATACTTCTAACTCAGGATGGTGCGTGACTTGGAGGGGAACTTGGAGGTGGTGGTGTTCCCATGCGCCTGCTGCCCTTGTCCTTCTAGGTGGTAGAGGTCGCGGGTTTGGGAGGTGCTGCCGAAGAAGCCTTGGCGAGTTGCTGCAGTGCATCTTGTATTTATGGGAGCATGAACTACACCGATAGGATATTGTACTTAACCCCGAGGGTTTATTGACACAAAAGTTTAAAAATAAAAGTTTACACAACTTCAATAGGAACATCTCCACCCTTAAAAAAAGAAAGTTCAAAATCACAACTGTTGGGTTATTTTTATAGAACACACTAAGTACTGTGTGATTTTAAAAGATTGAGATGAAAAATAGATGCTTTCAGGAATGTTCCAGGATGTCTACAGTGGAAGTGAAGAAGTGTCTTGCGGGTTTGTAACTTCGGGTAGCTATTTTTGTGCAAAACTTGTTAGTTCTGAAGTCAGTGCAAATGCCATTGGAACCAAATTAGCACCGGCCATAGTCCAGGGGCAAGCGATTAAAAACAGGAGTGCTTCAGAGGTAAAAGAAAAGAATTATAGGGGAATAGGAACATAGGAATTGCTAGACGATGAAAGGCTGAGGTCCATCTAGTTCACCTTCTACCATCCTGGTTGTCGCATGATCCAACGATAATGGAATTGTTGACTAATCACAGCAATCAATTTCTATCAATGAGTCTACAACAGACCCAGACATGAGGCGAGGAAAACCCCCAGTTTATCTCATTTACTGCAGCTACCAATCTGCTGGCTTGCGATGCTTAGTTGGCAGATTGGAGTTATACTGCAGACCGCAGTCATCTCACTGGGGTGCAGCAAAATGCAAACAGAGGTCCAGGCAATCGCACTGTAAGAGCACAAATCAGCATCGTTGGGCACTTGTAGAGTCCACAGCAGTTTGATCATTGAGTGCTGGTGGATGTTGAGTTTGTGTTTCCCTCCCCCCTCCACCTTGCTCACGATCAAGGTGTCAGCCGTGGCTCAGTGGGTAGCACTCTCACCTCTGAGTCATTAGGTGGTGGGTTCACAGTCCCACTCCAGAGTCTGAAGCACAGAATCTAGGCTGACACTCCAGTGCAGTGCAGTGCAGTGCAGAGGGAGTGCGGCACTGTCAGAGGTGCCATCTTTTGGATGAAATGTTAAAATGGAGGCCCCGTCTGCTCTCTCAGGTGGATATAAAAGATCCCATGGCACTACTTTGAAGAAGAGCAGGGGAGTTCTCCCCGGTGTCCTGGCCAATATTTATCCTTCAACCAACACCACTAAAAAACAGATTCTCTGGTCATTATCACATTTGCTGTTTGTGGGAGCTTGCTGTGCGCAAATTGGCTGCCGCGTTTCCTACATTATAGCAGCGACTACACTTCAAAAAGTACTTCATTGGCTGTGAAGCGCTTTGGGACGTTCTATACCCACCATAAATAAAATGGCCACTTGGGCAACGTACTGCAGGGCAACTACTGGCCGTGGGACTTGCCATTTGCAGAACGCCAACACGAAAAGAGGGAGGAAGTCCGGATAGAAATTCTGGGGGTGAATTTCTGCGGTGGTTGGTGGGCGTGGTGGGGGGAGGGGTGATGGGCGGGGTCTCCTGCTTGTCCACCGTAACTTTGGCGAACGAGCCATGGACCCACTCCCCATCCCCTGAGTGAATGCCATGTCATTTTTCATGGTTTCAAGCGACAATCGGGGATAATCAAGACACACAAAAGCAAAATACTACACATGCTGGAAATCATACTACCTCTGAAACTATGTTACTAATAAAGGCATAGAGTGCAAAAGCCAAAAAGATATGCCAAACCTATATAAAACACTAGTTCGGCCCCAGCTGGAGTATTGTGTCTAATTCTGGGCAACGCACTTTAGGAAGGACATGAAGGTTTTGGAGAGGGTGCAGAAGAGATTTACTAGAATGGTTCCAGGGATGAGGGATTACAGTTATGTGGATAGAGTGGAGAAGCTGGGGTTTTTCTCCTTAGAGCAGAGAAGGCTAAAAGGTGATTTGATAGAGGTGTTTAAAATCATGAAGGGTTTAGACAGAGTAAATAAAGAGAAACTGTTTCCAATGGCTGAAAGATCGATAACCAGAGGGCTCAGATTTAAGTTGATTGGCAAAAGAACCAGAGGCGACATGAGGAAAAACTTTTTTACGCAACGAGTGGTTAGGATCCGGAATGCGCTGCCTGATAGGGCGGTGGATACAGATTCAATAGTAGCCTTCAAAAGGGAATTGGATAAATACTTGAAGAAGAAAAAAATTGCAGGGATATGGGGAAAGAGCAGGGGAGTGGGACTAACTGGATTGCTCTTCGAAAGAGCCGGCACAGACTCGATGGGCCGAATGGCCTCCTTCTGTGCTGTACTATTCTATGATTCTATTCTAGGATTCCTGTGGAAATTCGCCCCCTTCTTTTAGAAAAAGATCTTTTGCTCACCCCTCCCTCCGATTGAAAGTACCACAATCACAATCCTCCATCCGTCACTTGAATCCACCAAAAGGGCAGTTTGGTTGTAAAAAAAAAACCCACAACCGGCTCAAATTTCTGTTGCTAGTTCTATTTTTTTTTACACTATCACCGTGGCAACGGTGTTGGCTCTTCTGTGCTGCCTCCCCGTCCTCCCTGCGGAATAATAGGGCAGCTTTAGAAAGTGTTAAGTTATGTCGGGAGGCCCTGGGGGGCCTCTGATGGCTTCTCAGCTGTATTAAGTCAAGCATCCAGTTCCCCTAGATTGTTCCACCGCTAATCCTCTTCACAGGTTCGGGTTTTTTTCCCCACAGGCTCGGTTCTCCTGATCTGTCTAATCCACCGCCAATGTCGAGGAGTCCAATTTTGCATCGGGTGCGTGTGAAGGTGTAGGTGGGTATGTCAATCTCATCTCTGATCTCATCCTGCCGCAGACTGAGCTTGAAAGGCTTTTACATCAGATAATCTGGCTTTTGAGAGGGCTGTCTGGAAATTTCTAAAATGTAGCTCGGACATCTATATTATATCAAAACAAAATTCCAAATTCTGCCCCCCCGCCACCCCAATTTATTTTGGTGTCCTGTGATGTTTAGACATTGGCCCTGAAATTCCATTCCCTACGGGTGAGTACGCGCTGTGTACTCACCCGCAGGGCCAACGGAAGTGCCGGTTTCGCGCATGCGCTGCGCATGCGCTGGAAACCGGAACTTCCGTTCCCTTGAAGGAAGGGGTTCACAGGTCAAACGCGTGCGCGGGAGAGGCAGCGCGTAGACCTGGAACTTCCGCTTTTCGTACAGGTTTCTCCGTGCGGGTCAGTCCCTAGCAGCTGCGCGTGGAAAAAGCAGGCGCAGGGCCTGCCTTTAACAAGGTAAGAGGTGAATTAAGTAAAATTGAAACATTTTTTCCACAGGTTTATCATTTTTAAATACTTTAAAGAAAGGTAAGTTTATTTTTAGCCCCGTTAAAAACTTTAATTAATTTTTTCAAAAATTAAATTTTTGTTTAAAATAGTTAATTTATGTAATTTATAGTTATTTTAAAAATATGATGGTTTTTTAAAAATATATTTGAAGTTTTACTTAGGCTTTGGGGCCGATCTCTATTCATAGATTTGACAGGTCTTCCTGTCAAATCTATGAATGGAGATTCCCTGCTCCGATTGGCTCCCCATGGCCCACGTGATCCCAGGGGACGCTGCGAACTAGCTTCACCGCTGGGATACGCGAGCACTGCACACCGGCAGCTGGAGGAGGCCCAGGATCGGAATCCCACGCGGGCCCACAGCACAACAGCAGGCGCGCTAGGTAAGTGCAGGTCGGGGGCTTGCGCCAGCGGGAAGCCTCCGACCCGAATTTCTGGGCCATTAGCTTTTAAGGGCTCAGTGAACTTTCTCCAGTGCAGCGCTGAGGGTGTGCTGCACTGTCGGAGATGCCGTCTTTCAGATGAGATGTTAAACCGAGGCCCCGTCTGCCCTCTCAGGTGGACCTGAAAGATCCCATGGTCACTATTTCGAAGAAGAGGAGGGGAGCTCTTTAACTTAAACTTCTTTACCCAAAGAGTGATGAGAATGGGGAACTCACTACCGCAGAGAGTGGTCGAAGCGAATAGTATAGATGCATTTAAGGGGAGGCTGGACAAGCATATGAGGGAGAAGGGAATAGAGGGTTACTCTGATAGATTTAGATGAGAAAAGACAGGAGGAGGCTCGAGTGGAGCATAAACGCCAGCATGAACTGGTTGGGCCAAATGGCCTGTTTCTGTGCCGTATATCCTATGTAATCCTACGTATGTAATCGTATGTAGTTATCCCCGGTGTCCTGGCCAATATTTATTCCTCAATCAACATCACTAAAACAGATTATCTGGTCATTATCACATTGCTGTTTGTGGGAGCTTGCTGTGCGCACATTGGCTGCCGCGCTTCCTACATTACAACAGTGACTACATTTGAAAAGTACTTCATTGGCGGTAAAGCGCTTTGGGACATCCGGTGGTCATGCAAGGTGCTATATAAATGCAAGACTATCTTTCTTTATCAGTAAATGCCACAAGCCATTGCCCCAACCACTCTTCACCCTTTATTCTCTGTAATGATGTGTCAGTTTGAATATGAGATTTAGAGCAGTTCCCTTATGACATGTCAGTGCTCCACCAATGTTGCAACAAAGCAACCGGTTAGAATGAAGCAGCACAAGTCAGGCAGTCTGCAAGGAGGACTTTGTAAGACAGGAACTACTGTGAAGTTGTTTTAAGCCTTAATAAATTTATTCCTTGGTCATTCAAGCTTGGATTATAATGAAAGCTGCAATACAATCAGCAGAAAAATAACACACAATCCTGCAATAATGCACTATCCTGTAATAACACACTATCCCACAATAACACACTATCCCCGCAATAACACACTATCCCACAATAACACACTATCCTGTAATAACACACTATCCCACAATAACACACTATCCCCGCAATAACACACTATCCCACAATAACACACTATCCTGTAATAACACACTATCCCACAATAACACACTATCCCACAATAACACACTATCCCGTAATAACACACTATCCCAAAATAACACATTATCCCACAATAACACACTATCCCACAATAACACACTATCCCACAATAACACACTATCCCACAATAACACACTATCCCACAATAACACACTATCCCACAATAACACACTATCCCACAATAACACACTATCCCACAATAACACATTATCGCACAATAACACACTATCCTGTAATAACACACTATCCTGTCATAACACATTATCCTGTAAAAACACACTATCCCGTAATAACACACTATCCCACAATAACACACTATCCTGTAATAACACACTATCCTGTCATAACACATTATCCTGTAAAAACACACTATCCCGTAATAACACATTATCGCACAATAACACACTATCCCACAATAACACACTATCCCACAATAACACACTATCCCACAATAACACATTATCGCACAATAACACACTATCCTGTAATAACACACTATCCTGTCATAACACATTATCCTGTAATAACACACTATCCTGTAATAACACACTATCCCACAATAACACACTATCCCACAATAACACACTATCCCGCAATAACACACTATCCCAAAATAACACACTATCCTGTAATAACACACTATCCTGTCATAACACATTATCCTGTAATAACACACTATCCTGTAATAACACACTATCCCACAATAACACACTATTCTGTAATAACACACTATCCCACAATAACACACTATCCCACAATAACACACTATCCCACAATAACACACTATCCCACAATAACACACTATCCCACAATAACACACTATCCCGCAATAACACACTATCCCAAAATAACACACTATCCTGTAATAACACACTATCCCAAAATAACACAATATCGCACAATAACACACTATCGCACAATAACACACTATCCCACAATAACACACTATCCCACAATAACACACTATCCCACAATAACACACTATCCCACAATAACACACTATCACACAATAACACACTATCCTGTAATAACAACACACTATCTTGTAATAATAACACACTATCCCACAATAACACACTATCGCACAATAACACACTATCCTGTAATAACACACTATCCCACAATAACACACTATCCCACAATAACACACTATCCTGTAATAATAACACACTATCCTGTAATAACACACTATCCCACAATAACACACTATCCTGTAATAACACACTATCCCACAATAACACACTATCGCACAATAACACACTATCCCACAATAACACACTATCCCACAATAACACACTATCCCACAAAAACACACTATCCCACAATAACACACTATCCCACAATAACACACTATCCCACAATAACACACTATCCCACAATAACACACTATCGCACAATATCACACTATCCCACAATAACACACTATCCCACAATAACACACTATCCCACAATAACACACTATCCCACAATAACACACTATCCCACAATAACACACTATCCCACAATAACACACTATCCCACAATAACACACTATCCCACAATAACACACTATCCCACAATAACACACTATCCCACAATACCACACTATCCCACAATATCACACTATCCCACAATATCACACTATCCCACAATAACACACTATCCCATAATAACACACTATCCTGTAATAATAACACACTATCCTGTAATAACACACTATCCCACAATAACACACTATCCCACAATAACACACTATCCCACAATATCACACTATCCCACAATAACACACTATCCCACAATAACACACTATCCCACAAAAACACACTATCCCACAATAACACACTATCCCACAATAACACACTATCCCACAATAACACACTATCCCACAATAACACACTATCCCACAATAACACACTATCCTGTAATAACACACTATCCCACAATAACACACTATCCCACAATAACACACTATCCCACAATAACACACTATCCCACAATAACACACTATCCCACAATAACACACTATCGCACAATAACACACTATCCCACAATAACACACTATCCCACAATAACACACTATCCCACAATAACACACTATCCCACAATAACACACTATCCCACAATAACACACTATCCTGTAATAATAACACACTATCCCATAATAACACATTATCCCACAATAACACACTATCCCACAATAACACACTATCCCACAATAACACACTATCCCACAATAACACACTATCCCACAATAACACACTATCCCACAATAACACACTATCCCAAAATAACACACTATCCTGTAATAACACACTATCCCACAATAACACACTATCGCACAATAACACACTATCCTGTAATAACACACTATCCCACAATAACACACTATCCACAATAACACACTATCACACAATAACACACTATCCTGTAATAACAACACACTATCTTGTAATAATAACACACTATCCCACAATAACACACTATCCGCACAATAACACACTATCCTGTAATAACACACTATCCTGTAATAACACACTATCCTGTAATAACACACTATCCACAATAACACACTATCCTGTAATAACACACTATCCCACAATAACACACTATCCCACAATAACACACTATCCTGTAATAACACACTATCCCACAATAACACACTATCGCACAATAACACACTATCCTGTAATAACACACTATCCTGTAAATAACACACTATCCCACAATAACACACTATACTGTAATAACACACTATCCCACAATAACACACTATCCCACAATAACACACTATCCTGTAATAACACACTATCCTGTAATAACACACTATCCCACAATAACACACTATCCCACAAAAACACACTATCCTGTAATAACACACTATCTGTAATAACACACTAGCCCACAATAACACCACTTCACAAATAACACACTATCCTGTATAACACACTATCCCACAATAACACACTATCCTAATAACACACTACCCACAATAACACACTATCCACAATAACACACTATCCTGTAATACACACTATCCCACAATATCACACTATCGCTCAATAACACTCTATCCTGTAATAACACACTATCCCACAATAACACACTAACCCACAATAACACACTATCCCACAATAACACACTATCACACAATAACACACTATCCCGAAAATAACACACTATCTGAAATAACACACTATCCCACAATAACACACTATCGCACAATAACACACTATCCTGTAATAACACACTATCCACAATAACACACTAACCACAATAACACACTATCCACAATAACACACTATCCTGTAATAACACACTATTCTTGTAATAACACACTATCCCTCAATAACACACTATCCATAATATCCCACATAACACTATCCACAATAACACACTATCCCACAATAACACACTATCCCCACAATAACACACTATCCCAGTAATACACACTATCCCACAATAACACACTATCCCACAATAACACACTATCCCACAATAACACACTATCTGCACAATAACACACTATCCCACAATAACACACTATCGCACATAACACACTATCCCACAATAACACACTATCCACAATACACACTATCCACAATAACACACTATCCTGTAATAACACACTATCCCACAATAACACACTATCCCACAATAACACACTATCCTGTAATAACACACTATCCTTAATAACACACTATCCCACATAACACACTATCCCACAATAACACACTATCCACAATAACACACTATCCCACAATAACACACTATCCACAATAACACACTATCCTGTAATAACACCATATCCCACAATAACACACTATCCGTAATAAAACACTATCCTGTAATAACACACTATCCCACAATAACACACTATCCCACAATAACACACTATCCCAGTAATAACACACTATCCCACAATAACACACTATCCCACAATAACACACTATCCCTGTAATAACACACTATCCTGTAATAACACACTATCCCGCAATAACACACTATCCTGTAATAACACACTATCGCACAATAACACACTATCCTGTAATAACACACTATCCCACAATAACACACTATCCCACAATAACACACTATCCTGTAATAACACACTATCCTACAATAACACACTATCCCACAATAACACACTATCCCACAATAACACACTATCCCACAATAACACACTATCCTGTAATAACACACTATCCTGTAATAACACACTATCCTGTAATAACACACTATCTCACAATAACACACTATTCTGTAATAACACACTATCCCACAATAACACACTATCCCAGAATAACACACTATCCTGTAATAACACACTATCCACAATAACACACTATCCCACAATAACACACTATCCCACAATAACACACTATCCCAGAATAACACACTATCCTGTAATAACACACTATCCACAATAACACACTATCCCACAATAACACACTATCCCACAATAACACACTATCCCACAATAACACACTATCCTATAATAACACACTATCCCACAATAACACACTATCCCACAATAACACACTATCCCACAATAACACACTATCCTGTAATAACACACTATCCCACAATAACACACTATCCCACAATAACACGCTATCCCACAATAACACACTATCCCACAATAACACACTATCCCACAATAACACACTATACTGTAATAACACACTATCCCACAATAACACACTATCCCACAATAACACACTATCCCACAATAACACACTATACTGTAATAACACACTATCCCACAATAACACGCTATCCCACAATAACACACTATCCCACAATAACACACTATCCCACAATAACACACTATACTGTAATAACACACTATCCCACAATAACACACTATCCCACAATAACACACTATCCCACAATAACACACTATACTGTAATAACACACTATCCCACAATAACACACTATCCCACAATAACACACTATCCTGTAATAACACACTATCCCACAATAACACACTATACTGTAATAACACACTATCCCACAATAACACACTATCCCACAATAACACACTATCCTGTAATAACACACTATCCCACAATAACACACTTTCCCACAGTAACACATTATCCCAAAATAACACACTATCCCACAATAACACACTATCCCACAATAACACACTATCCTGTAATAACACACTATCCCACAATAACACACTATCCCACAATAACACACTATCCCACAATAACACACTATCGCACAATAACACACTATCCTGTAATAACACACTATCCCACAATAGCACACTATCGCACAATAACACGCTATCCCGCAATAACACACTATCCTGTAATAACAGCACACTATCCTGTAATAATAACACACTATCCCACAATAACACACTATACTGTAATAACACACTATCCCACAATAACACACTATCCCACAATAACACACTATCCTGTAATAACACACTATCCTGTAATAACACACTATCCCATAATAACACACTATCCCACAATAACACACTATCCTGTAATAACACACTATCCCATAATAACACACTATCCCACAATAACACACTATCCTGTAATAACACACTATCGCACAATAACACACTATCGCACAATAACACTCTATCGCACAATAACACACTATCCCGCAATAACACACTATCCCACAATAACACACTATCCCACAATAACACACTATCCACAATAACACACTATCCACAATAACACACTATCCCACAATAACACACTTTCCCACAATAACACATTATCCCACAATAACACACTATCGCACAATAACACACTATCGCACAATAACACACTATCGCACAATAACACACTATCCCACAATAACACACTATCGCACAATAACACACTATCCCACAATAACACACTATCCCACAATAACACACTATCGCACAATAACACACTATCGCACAATAACACACTATCCCGCAAAAACACACTATCCTGTAATAACACACTATCCCACAATAACACACTATCGCACAATAACACACTATCGCAAAATAACACACTATCGCACAATAACACACTATCCTGTAATAACACACTGTCCCGCAAAAACACACTATCCTGTAATAACACACTATCCCACAATAACACACTATCCCACAATAACACACTATCCCACAATAACACACTTTCCCATAATAACACATTATCCCACAATAACACACTATCCCACAATAACACACTATCCCACAATAACACACTATCCTGTAATAACACACTATCCCACAATAACACACTATCCCACAATAACACACTATCGCACAATAACACACTATCCTGTAATAACACACTATCCCACAATAACACACTATCGCACAATAACACATTATCCTGTAATAACACACTATCCCACAATAACACACTATCCCGCAATAACACACTATCCTGTAATAACACACTATCCCACAATAACACACTATCGCACAATAACACACTATCCTGTAATAACACACTATCCCACAATAACACACTATCGCACAATAACACATTATCCTGTAATAACACACTATCCCACAATAACACACTATCCTGTAATAATAACACACTATCCCACAATAACACACTATACTGTAATAACACACTATCCCGCAATAACACACTATCCTGTAATAACAGCACACTATCCTGTAATAATAACACACTATCCCACAATAACACACTATACTGTAATAACACACTATCCCACAATAACACACTATCCCACAATAACACACTATCCTGTAATAACTCACTATCCTACAATAACACACTATCCTGTAATAACACACTATCCCACAATAACACACTATCCTGTAATAACACACTATCGCACAATAACACACTATCGCACAATAACACTCTATCGCACAATAACACACTATCCCGCAATAACACACTATCCCACAATAACACACTATCCCACAATAACACACTATCCCACAATAACACACTATCCCACAATAACACACTATCCCACAATAACACACTATCCCACAATAACACACTATCCCACAATAAAACACTTTCCCACAATAACACATTATCCCACAATAACACACTATCGCACAATAACACACTATCGCACAATAACACACTATCGCACAATAACACACTATCCCACAATAACACACTATCGCACAGTAACACACTATCCCACAATAACACACTATCCCACAATAACACACTATCGCACAATAACACACTATCGCACAATAACACACTATCCTGTAATAACACACTATCCCGCAAAAACACACTATCCTGTAATAACACACTATCCCACAATAACACACTATCCCACAATAACACACTATCCTGTAATAACACACTATCCCACAATAACACACTATCCCACAATAACACGCTATCCCACAATAACACACTATCCCACAATAACACACTATCCCACAATAACACACTATCCCACAATAACACACTATCCTGTAATAACACACTATCCCACAATAACACACTATCCTGTAATAACACACTATCCCACAATAACACACTATCCCACAATAACACACTTTCCCACAATAACACATTATCCCACAATAACACACTATCCCACAATAACACACTATCCCACAATAACACACTATCCTGTAATAACACACTATCCCACAATAACACACTATCCTCAATAACACACTATCCACAATAACACACTATCCACAATAACACACTATCCACAATAACACACTATCGCACAATAACACACTATCCTGTAATAACACACTATCCCACAATAACACACTATCCCACAATAACACACTATCCACAATAACACACTATCCTGTAATAACACACTATCCCACAATAACACACTATCCCGCAATAACACACTATCCTGTAATAACACACTATCCACATACACACTACCTGTAATAACACACTATCCTGTAATAACACACATCTATCACACTATCCAATAACACACTATCCTGTAATAACACACTATCCTAAGACACACTATCCACAATAACACACTATACTGTAATAACACACTATCCCACAATAACACACTATCCCACAATAACACACTATCCTGTAATAACACACTATCCTACAATAACACACTATCCTGTAATAACACACTATCCCACAATAACACACTATCCTGTAATAACACACTATCCTGTAATAATAACACACTATCCTGTAATAACACACTATCCCATAATAACACACTATCCCACAATAACACACTATCCTGTAATAACACACTATCGCACAATAACACACTATCGCACAATAACACTCTATCGCACAATAACACACTATCCCGCAATAACACACTATCCGACAATAACACACTATCCCACAATAACACACTATCCCACAATAACACACTATCCCACAATAACACACTTTCCCACAATAACACATTATCCCACAATAACACACTATCGCACAATAACACACTATCGCACAATAACACACTATCCCGCAAAAACACACTATCCTGTAATAACACACTATCCCACAATAACACACTATCGCACAATAACACACTATCGCAAAATAACACCCTATCGCACAATAACACACTATCCTGTAATAACACACTGTCCCGCAAAAACACACTATCCTGTAATAACACACTATCCCACAATAACACACTATCCCACAATAACACACTATCCCACAATAACACACTTTCCCATAATAACACATTATCCCACAATAACACACTATCCCACAATAACACACTATCCCACAATAACACACTATCCTGTAATAACACACTATCCCACAATAACACACTATCCCACAATAACACACTATCGCACAATAACACACTATCCTGTAATAACACACTATCCCACAATAACACACTATCGCACAATAACACATTATCCTGTAATAACACACTATCCCACAATAACACACTATCCCGCAATAACACACTATCCTGTAATAACACACTATCCCACAATAACACACTATCGCACAATAACACACTATCCTGTAATAACACACTATCCCACAATAACACACTATCGCACAATAACACATTATCCTGTAATAACACACTATCCCACAATAACACACTATCCTGTAATAATAACACACTATCCCACAATAACACACTATACTGTAATAACACACTATCCCGCAATAACACACTATCCTGTAATAACAGCACACTATCCTGTAATAATAACACACTATCCCACAATAACACACTATACTGTAATAACACACTATCCCACAATAACACACTATCCACAATAACACACTATCCTGTAATAACTCACTATCCTACAATAACACACTATCCTGTAATAACACACTATCCCACAATAACACACTATCCTGTAATAACACACTATCGCACAATAACACACTATCGCACAATAACACTCTATCGCACAATAACACACTATCCCGCAATAACACACTATCCCACAATAACACACTATCCCACAATAACACACTATCCCACAATAACACACTATCCCACAATAACACACTATCCCACAATAACACACTATCCACAATAACACACTATCCCACAATAAAACACTTTCCCACAATAACACATTATCCCACAATAACACACTATCGCACAATAACACACTATCGCACAATAACACACTATCGCAGAATAACACACTATCCCACAATAACACACTATCGCACAGTAACACACTATCCCACAATAACACACTATCCCACAATAACACACTATCGCACAATAACACACTATCGCACAATAACACACTATCCTGTAATAACACACTATCCCGCAAAAACACACTATCCTGTAATAACACACTATCCCACAATAACACACTATCCTGTAATAACACACTATCCCACAATAACACACTATCCCACAATAACACGCTATCCCACAATAACACACTATCCTGTAATAACACACTATCCCACAATAACACACTATCCTGTAATAACACACTATCCCACAATAACACACTATCCCACAATAACACGCTATCCCACAATAACACACTATCCTGTAATAACACACTATCCCACAATAACACACTATCCCACAATAACACACTATCCCACAATAACACACTATCCCACAATAACACACTATCCTGTAATAACACACTATCCCACAATAACACACTATCCCACAATAACACGCTATCCCACAATAACACACTATCCCACAATAACACACTATCCCACAATAACACACTATCCCACAATAACACACTATCCTGTAATAACACACTATCCCACAATAACACACTATCCTGTAATAACACACTATCCCACAATAACACACTATCCCACAATAACACACTTTCCCACAATAACACATTATCCCACAATAACACACTATCCCACAATAACACACTATCCCACAATAACACACTATCCTGTAATAACACACTATCCCACAATAACACACTATCCCACAATAACACACTATCCCACAATAACACACTATCGCACAATAACACACTATCCTGTAATAACACACTATCCACAATAACACACTATCCCACAATAACACACTATCGCACAATAACACACTATCCTGTAATAACACACTATCCCACAATAACACACTATCCTGTAATAACACACTATCCCACAATAACACACTATCCTGTAATAACACACTATCCCACAATAACACACTATCCCACAATAACACACTATCCTGTAATAATAACACACTATCCCACAATAACACACTATACTGTAATAACACACTATCCCACAATAACACACTATCCCACAATAACACACTATCCTGTAATAACTCACTATCCTACAATAACACACTATCCTGTAATAACACACTATCCCACAATAACACACTATCCTGTAATAACACACTATCCCACAATAACACACTATCCCACAATAACACACTATCCCACAATAACACACTATCCTGTAATAATAACACACTATCCTGTAATAACACACTATCCCATAATAACACACTATCCCACAATAACACACTATCCTGTAATAACACACTATCGCACAATAACACACTATCGCACAATAACACTCTATCGCACAATAACACACTATCCCGCAATAACACACTATCCCACAATAACACACTATCCCACAATAACACACTATCCCACAATAACACACTATCGCACAATAACACACTATCGCACAATAACACACTATCGCAAAATAACACACTATCGCACAATAACACACTATCCTGTAATAACACACTATCCCGCAAAAACACACTATCCTGTAATAACACACTATCCCACAATAACACACTATCCCACAATAACACACTATCCCACAATAACACACTTTCCCACAATAACACATTATCCCACAATAACACACTATCCCACAATAACACACTATCCCACAATAACACACTATCCTGTAATAACACACTATCCCACAATAACACACTATCCCACAATAACACACTATCGCACAATAACACACTATCCTGTAATAACACACTATCCCACAATAACACACTATCGCACAATAACACATTATCCTGTAATAACACACTATCCCACAATAACACACTATCCCGCAATAACACACTATCCTGTAATAACACACTATCCTGTAATAATAACACACTATCCTGTAATAACACACTATCCCACAATAACACACTATCCCACAATAGCACACTATCGCACAATAACACACTATCCCACAATAACACACTATCCCACAATAACACACTATCCCACAATAACACACTATCCCACAATAACACACTATCCCACAATAGCACACTATCGCACAATAACACACTATCCCACAATAACACACTATCCTGTAATAACAGCACACTATCCTGTAATAATAACACACTATCCCACAATAACACACTATACTGTAATAACTCACTATCCTACAATAACACACTATCCTGTAATAACACACTATCCTGTAATAACACACTATCCCATAATAACACACTATCCCACAATAACACACTATCCTGTAATAACACACTATCCCATAATAACACACTATCCCACAATAACACACTATCCTGTAATAACACACTATCGCACAATAACACACTATCGCACAATAACACTCTATCGCACAATAACACACTATCCCGCAATAACACACTATCCCACAATAACACACTATCCCACAATAACACACTATCCCACAATAACACACTATCCCACAATAACACACTATCCCACAATAACACACTATCCCACAATAACACACTTTCCCACAATAACACATTATCCCACAATAACACACTATCGCACAATAACACACTATCGCACAATAACACACTATCGCACAATAACACACTATCCCACAATAACACACTATCCCACAATAACACACTTTCCCACAATAACACATTATCCCACAATAACACACTTTCCCACAATAACACATTATCCCACAATAACACACTATCCCACAATAACACACTATCCCACAATAACACACTATCCTGTAATAACACACTATCCCACAATAACACACTATCCCACAATAACACACTATCGCACAATAACACACTATCCTGTAATAACACACTATCCCACAATAACACACTATCGCACAATAACACACTATCCTGTAATAACACACTATCCCACAATAACACACTATCCCGCAATAACACACTATCCTGTAATAACAACACACTATCCTGTAATAATAACACACTATCCCACAATAACACACTATACTGTAATAACACACTATCCCACAATAACACACTATCCCACAATAACACACTATCCTGTAATAACTCACTATCCTACAATAACACACTATCCTGTAATAACACACTATCGCACAATAACACACTATCGCACAATAACACTCTATCGCACAATAACACACTATCCCGCAATAACACACTATCCCACAATAACACACTATCCCACAATAACACACTATCCCACAATAACACACTATCCCACAATAACACACTATCCCACAATAACACACTATCCCACAATAACACACTATCCCACAATAAAACACTTTCCCACAATAACACATTATCCCACAATAACACACTATCGCACAATAACACACTATCGCACAATAACACACTATCGCACAATAACACACTATCCCACAATAACACACTATCGCACAATAACACACTATCGCACAGTAACACACTATCCCACAATAACACACTATCCCACAATAACACACTATCGCACAATAACACACTATCGCACAATAACACACTATCGCACAATAACACACTATCCTGTAATAACACACTATCCCGCAAAAACACACTATCCTGTAATAACACACTATCCCACAATAACACACTATCCCACAATAACACACTATCCTGTAATAACACACTATCACACAATAACACACTATCGTACAATAACACACTATCGCACAATAACACACTATCGCACAATAACACACTATCGTACAATAACACACTATCGCACAATAACACACTATCGCACAATAACACACTATCCTGTAATAACACACTATCCCGCAAAAACACACTATCCTGTAATAACACACTATCCCACAATAACACACTATCCCACAATAACACACTATCCCACAATAACACACTATCCCACAATAACACACTATCCCGCAAAAACACACTATCCTGTAATAACACACTATCCCACAATAACACACTATCGCACAATAACACACTATCGCACAATAACACACTATCGCACAATAACACACTATCCCACAATAACACACTATCCCGCAAAAACACACTATCCTGTAATAACACACTATCCTGTAATAACACACTATCCCACAATAACACACTATCGCACAATAACACACTATCCCACAATAACACACTATCCCACAATAACACACTATCCCGCAAAAACACACTATCGTGTAATAACACACTATCCTGTAATAACACACTATCCCGCAAAAACACACTATCCTGTAATAACACACTATCCTGTAATAACACACTATCCCACAATAACACACTATCCCACAATAACACACTATCCTGTAATAACACACTATCCCACAATAACACACTATCCTGTAATAACACACTATCGCACAATAACACACTATCCCGCATAAACACACTATCCTGTAATAACACACTATCCTGTAATAACACACTATCCTGTAATAACACACTATCCCACAATAACACACTATCCCACAATAACACACTATCCCACAATAACACACTATCCCACAATAACACACTATCCCACAATAACACACTATCCTGTAATAACACACTATCCCACAATAACACACTATCCCACAATAACACACTATCCCACAATAACACACTATCCTGTAATAACACACTATCCCACAATAACACACTATCCTGTAATAACACACTATCCCACAATAACACACTATACTGTAATAACACACTATCCCACAATAACACACTATCCCACAATAACACACTATACTGTAATAACACACTATCCCACAATAACACACTATCCCACAATAACACACTATACTGTAATAACACACTATCCCACAATGACACACTATCCCACAATAACACACTATAAGTTTCTTCCAGGCTTGGGCAGGGCTAAGCAAGCTCTGTGCTGGAGAGCAGGTGAGAGTAATTAATTAATTAACTGGTCTGATCTGGTTCTGTAACTGCCAGAGAGCTCACTTATTTAAATCTCAGCAGTATAAATAAGGGAGACTAGAGTGCAGTTTGTCACGGAGTGCAGCTTGGAACAGAGTGTTAAGGTGCGAGTTTGGTGAGTGAGGGAGTTCAGGGAGGGAGGTGTTCCTTTGTTTTTCTATCTTTGTCAGCTTCCAGGAGAGCAGGAGCTAAAAAGCTGCACAAGAAGGGACAGAGAACCAGCGGGAGTTCGGCTCTGTGACCCCCCCCAACCACATCTGGAGAACAATAAAATTGACATCACAGGGAAAAGGGTAAGTGATTGGTTGGGGAGTATTTTGCTCACTTCCCTTATCTTTTAAAGCCCAGGAAATTTATTAGTAATTGTAAGGTTTCATTAGTACTAGTTTACTAGCAGTAATAAATCTTAATGGGTGTAGTAGGGTTTGTTAATTATTAATTAATAAAAATAAATTAATTAAGACTCAGTAAAGATGGCAGGGCAGGTGATGTGTTGTGACTGCAGTATGTGGGAGCTCCTGGACGCCAGTGTGATCCAGGACGAACACGTCTGCGGTAAGTGTCTGCGGCTTGAGGAGCTTCGGCTCAGAGTTGATGAGCTGGAGGCCGAGCTGCGGACTCTGCGATGCATCAGGGAGGGGGAAAGTTACCTGGACACTTTATTCCAGGAGGCAGTCACACCCCTTAGGATAGGGTCTTCTGATTTGGTCAGTGGTCAGGGACAGGAGGATGTGACTGCAAGTGAGGCAGGTAATAGGGACCCAGGAGGTGGAGGAGCCTCAGCCTTTGCAATTGTCCAACAGGTTTGAGGTTCTTGCGGCCTGTATGGATGAAAGCGGTGGCTGCAGGGTGGATGAGCAAACTGACCATGGCACCGAGGTACAGGAAGCCATTCAAGAGGGGGGAGTTATTAGGAATGTAGTGGTAATTGGGGACAGCATAGTCAGGGGGATAGATACAGTTCTCTGCGGCCAAGAGCAAGAGCCCAGACGGCTGTGTTGCCTGCCCGGTGCCAGGGTTCGGGACATCTGCTCTGGCTGGAGAGGAACTTGCAGTGGGAGGGGAAGGAGCCAGTGGTCGTGGTCCATGTAGGTACCAACGACATAGGTAGAACTAGGAAAGAGGTTCTGCTGAGAGAGTATGAGCAGCTAGGGGCTAAATTAAAAAGCAGAACCTCAAGGGTAATAATGTCTGCATTATTACCTGAGCCACGAGCAAATTGGCATAGGGTAAATAAAATTAGAGAGATGAATGCGTGGCTCAAAGACTGATGTGGGAGAAATGGGTTTCAATTCCTGGGGCACTGACACCAGTACTGGGGAAAGTGGGATCTGTATCGTTGGGACGGTCTTCACCTGAACCGTGTTGGGACCAGTGTTCTGGCGAGTCGTATAACTAGGGTGGTAGAGAGGGCTTCAAACTAAATATTGGGGGCATGGGATCAAATTTGGGAAGATGTGATAATTCAAAGATTAGAGACAAGGCAATAGAGAAAGGTATTACAGGTAATATGGGAAATGATAAACAGACCGTGACAGGAAGGAATAGAGAGTACAAATCTAAGAGTAAATCAACAGATAAGGCTAGAGGTTACAAAAATAATAAAAGGACAAAACTAAAGGCTCTGCATGTGAATGCACGTAGCATTCGCAACAAAACAGATGAACTGATATCGCAAATAGAAATAAATAAATATGATCTGATAGCCATTACAGAAACATGGCTGCAGGATGACATAGATTGGGACCTGAATATTGAAGGGTACATGACATTTAGGAAGGACAGGAAGGTGGGTAAAGGTGGAGGGGTGGCTCTGTTAATTAATGATGGTATTAGCACAATAGAGAGGGATGACCTAAGTTCAGGAAACCTGGATGTAGAAGCGGTTTGGGTAGAAATGAGAAATAATAAAGGCAAGAAGTCACTTGTGGAAGTGGTGTACAGGCCCCCTAACAGTAACCACATGGCAGGATGGAGTATAAAGGAAGAAATAATGGGACCTTGTCAGAAGGGTACGGCAATAATCATGGGGGATTTTAATCTGCATATAGACTGGAAAAATCAGATGGGCAAAGGTAGCATAGATGAGGAGTTCATGGAATGTTTTCAGGATAGTTTCTTACAATAGCACGTTCTGGAGCCAACCAGAGAGCAGGCTATACTAGACCTGGTATTGTGCAACGAGATAGGATTAATTAATGACCTCATAGTGAAGGCGCCCCTAGGTAGCAGCGATCATAATATGATTGAATTTTACATTCAGCTTGAGAGAGAGAAGAGTGGGTCCAAGACTAGTATTTTAAACTTAAATAAAGGCAATTATGAGGGCATGAAAGCAGAGCTAGCTAAAGTGAACTGGCAAATTAGGTTAAGGAATAGGTCAATAGAGTTACAGTGGCAGACATTTAAGGGGCTATTTCAAAATACACAGAATATATACATTCCAATAAGAAAGAAAAATTCCAAAGGGAGGACCCACCATCCGTGGTTAACTAAAAAAAGTTAAAGATAGTATTAAACTTAAAGAAAAAGCATATAATTGCGCAAAGATGGGTGGCAGGTCAGAAGATTGGACAGAATATAAAAAACAGCAAAGAATGACTAAAAGATTAATAAGGAGAGAAAAATTAGAGTACGAGAGAAAGCTAGCTAGAAATATTAAAACGATAGTAAGAGTTTCTATAGCTATTTTAAAAAGAAAAGAGTTAACAAAGTGAGCGTTGGTCCTATAAAAAGTGAGTCTGGGAAATTAATAATGGAAAATAAGGAGATGGCAGTTGAATTGAACAGGTATTTTGCATCAGTCTTCACTATAGAGGATACAAGTAACATCCCAGAAATAGCTGTAAATTAGGAAATGGAAGGGAGGGAGGAACTCAAGAAAATTATAATCACCAGGGAAGTGGTACTGAGCAAATTGTTGGAGCTGTGGGCTGACAAGTCCCCGGGTCCTGATGGACTTCACCCTAGGGTCTTAAAAGAAGTGGCTAGTGAGATAGTTGATGTGTTGGTTGTAATTTTCCAAAATTCCCTAGATTCGAGGAAGGATCCATTAGATTGGAAAATAGTGAATGTAACTCCTTTATTCAAAAAGGGAGGGAGACAGAAAGCAGGAAACTACAGGCCAGTTACTTAACATCTGTCATAGGGAAGATGTTAGAAGCTATTATTAAAGACGTTATAGCAGGGCACTTAAAGTTCAAAGTAATCAGGCAGAGTCAATATGGTTTTGTGCAAGGGAAATCATGTTTAACCAATTTATTGGAGTTCTTTGAGAAGTAACATGTACTGTGGATAAAGGGGAACCGGTGGATGTACTGTACTTAGATTTGCAGAAGGCATTTGATAAGGTGCCACATCAAAGGTTATTGCAGAAAATAAAAGCTCATGGTGTAGGGGGTAACATATTGGCATGGATAGAAGATTGGCTAGCTAACAGGAAACAGAGAGTAGGCATAAATGGGTCATTTTCTGATTGGCAAGATGTAACGAGTGGTGTGCCACAGGGATCAGTGTCAGGGCCTCAACTTTTTACAATTTATATAAATGACTTGGATGAAGGGACCGAAGGTATGGTTGCTAAATTTGCTGATGACACAAAGATAGGTAGGAAAGTAAATGGTGAAGAGGACATAAGGAGGCTACGAAGGGATATAGATAAGTTAAGTGAGTGGGCAAAGATCTGGCAAATGGAGTATAATGTGGGAAAATGTGAAGTTGTCCATTTTGACAGGAAGAATAAAAAAGAAGCATATTATCTAAATGGTGAGAGATTGCAGAGCTCTGAGATGCAGAGGGATCTGGGTGTCCTAGTGCATAAATTGCAAAAGGTTACTATGCAGGTACAGCAAGTAATTAGGAAAGTTAATAGAATGTTATTGTTTATTGCGAGGGGAATTGAATACAAAAGTAGGGAGGTTATGCTTCAGTTATACAGGGCATTGGTGAGACCACATCTGGAGTACTGTGTACAGTATTGGTCTCCTTATTTAAGGAAGGATGTAAATGCGTTGGAAGCAGTTCAGAGAAGGTTTACTAGACTAATACCTGGAATGGGCGGGTTGTCTTATGAGGAAAGGTTGGACAGGCTAGGCTTGTATCCGCTGGAGTTTAGAAGAGTAAGAGGTGACTTGATTGAAACATATAAGATCCTGAGGGGTCTGGACAGGGTGGATGTGGAGAGGATGTTTCCTCTTGTGGGAGAATCTAGAACTAGGGGTCACTGTTTAAAAATAAGGGGTCGCCCATTTAAGACAGAGATGAGGAGAAATTTTTTCTCAGAGGGTCGTGAGTCTTTGGAACTCTCTTCCTCAGAGGGCAGTGGAAGCAGAGTCTTTGAATATTTTTAAGGCAGAGGTAGATAGATTCTTGGTAAGCAAGGGGGTGAAAAGTTATCGGGGGTAGGCAAGAATGTGGAGTAATTAGATCAGCCATAATCTTATTGAATGGCGGAGCAGGCTCGAAGGGCCGAGTTGCTTACTCCTGCTCCTAATTTGTATGTACGCACTCTCCCGTAATAACGCACTATCCCGTAATAACGCACTATCCTACCCCCTATCCATTTCCAGGCTAACAACAACAACAGCAACTTGCATTTGTATAGCGCCTTTAAAGAAGAAATAAAGTCTTCCATTTATGTAGCGCCTTTCACGACTTCAGGCCGTCCCAAATTGCATTACAGCCGATGAAGTACAACATCGTGAAACGTCCCAAGGTGCTTCACAGGAGCCTCATCAGAAAAAATTGACAGCGAGCCACGTAAGGAGATATTTGGACAGGTGATCAAAAACTTGGAAGATGTAGGTTTAAAGGAGGAGAGAGAAGTGGAGAGGCGGAGAGTTTTAGGGAGGGAATTCCAGAGCGTTGGTCCCAGGGAGCTGAAGGCACAGCCGCCAATAGCGGAGCGACTAAAACCGGTTATTATTCTACTTGTTACAGAATGGAACCTTTGCATCTTTAATTACAAATATAGTGACATCAAATTTATTTAATTCCACTGTTGGGCATTGTCTAAGCTTTGAAAACTTCTTTTCATGTCACCCAAGTTGGCATGCCCGTTCAGTCTGACAACTCCAGACTAAGGACGCAATTTCAGTTTTCCAGGACTATATTTATTTTCAAAGCTGTGGTTTACTCTAACCTGCCAAGGGCTTCTGGCTGCCACCAGGCCTGTGAGAACGGTGCTCATACTGCTCATGCCGTTTCCATGACCTTGAAAGCCCTTGAAAAAGTCCACAGACATTTTGGTGCATCCCCATTTTATGCTTCTCTCAGTCCTCTGCACCGGTCGGGACTCTGGGAACTACGGGAAATTCCTTCGACACCCTCCCACCCCCCCCCCCCCCCCTCAACCAGTTTATAAACCTTGCTAGAGGTCCGTTGACAGCTTTCCCAATGGTGAAGCAAGTTTATCCAACACAAACAGATCAGCCAGCTATCAGGTATGATCCCAAGTCTGTACTGGTCTCGCCCAGGGTGGAGGTAGAGCTGAAGTGATGGGGTCCGGCGCCCCTGGGTGAGGGAGGGAAATGGGGCTGTGATCCCTACTCCTGATCACTATCCAACAACTCCGACTAGAAGCACGGGCATTAGGTGAGATCAGGAATCGGGTTTGGTTTTGAGACCTCGAGTGTCAGCCGTGGTTCAGTTGGCAGCGCTCTCGCCTCTGGGTCAGAAGGTTTAGGTTCCACTCCAGAGACTTGAGCACAAAAATCCAGGCTGACACTCCCAGTGCCAGTGCTGAGGGGGTGCTGCACTGTCAGAGGTGCCGTCTTTTGGATGAGATGTTAAACCGAAGCCCCGTCTGCTCTCTCAGGTGGACGTAAAAGATCCCATGGCCACTATTTCGAAGAAGAGCAGGTGGGTTCTCCCCGGTGTGCTGGGGCCAATATTTATCCCTCAATCAACATCACTAAAAGAAACAGATGATCTGGACATTATCACATTGCTGCTTGTGGGAGCTTGCTGTGCACAAACTGGCTGCCGCGTTTCCTACATTACAACAGTGACTACACTTCAAAAAAAAAGGTACTTCATTGGCTGTAAAGCGCTTCAGGACGTCCTGAGGTTGTGAAAGGCGCTAGCGAAATGCAAGACTTTCTTTCTTTACCTCCCGCGATCGAAGAGCTGGTTGACACTTACCGTCATACATGATAAATGGCCATGTGGGCACTTTACTGATCTGTCCCACCGTCGTGCTTTTTTCTCCCTCTTTCCCTCTCTGCTGTGACTCTATTAAAATGTTTATTCATCTTTAATTCATTCAGTATGCCGGAAGCGTTAACTTATCTGTTCTCGCCACAGATGCTGACTGACCCACGGTCTGTTTTCCAGCATTTTCTGGTCTTCCGACGTTTGCAGTTGTTTTGCTTGTTATTTATGTAAAAGGACGTATTCAGGAGTAAAACACAGACCTATCAATAAGGAAAACTGGTGGGAGGATACTGAGTAACTTTTTCTGATCATGTTTATACACTGGCCTTTACAAGATTGGAATTTGAGAGTGGCTGGAAATATATTTTAAGTAACTGAAAAAGACTTATCGTCTCAGTGCTGTATTTGGATGGCTGCACCCTTGTTATATTATAGCCCTGAAAGTCAAATAGTTTGCCTGTATATTGTAACGAGGCTCATGGTGTATTGAATGGGTCATCTGTTCTATACATTCACTCTGTGTAATGTAGTTTAATATAAACCATCTGGTCACCTTTCCTCTTCTCAGCTTGAGTGTGTGCCCCCTGATTACAGACAGAGGGTGGGAGAGACAGGTAGACAGAGACACAGGAAAAAGGAGGCAGACCAACAGACATTGACAGAGTATAACAGAATCAGAGGAGAGAGTGGGAGAGATGGGCAGAAAGAGAGAGAGAGAAGAAAGAGAGAGAGAGAAAGAAATAACAGAACGAAAAGAACTTGCATTTGTGACCTCGGGACGTCCAAAGTGCTTTACAGCCAATGAAGTACTTTTTGAAGTGTAGTCACTGTTGTAATGTAGGAAACGCAGCAGCCAATTTGTGCACAGCAAGCTCCCACAAACAGCATTGAGATAAATGATCAGATCATTAGTGATGTTGGTCGAGAGAGGCCAGGACACGTCTGCTCTTCTTTGAATAGTGTCGTGAGATCTTTTACATTCACCTGACAGAGCAAATGGGTCCTCGGTTTAATGTCTCACCTGAAAGACGGCCCCTCCGACAGTGCAGCACTCCCTCAGTACTGCCCTGGTGTGTCAGCTTGGATTTTGTGCTTATACTCATCTGTAATAGGACAAATGAAGTTGATTCCAGGCCAGGAATTTCATGGGATTTTTGTAGAATAAAAGTTCCTCTGTACACTGGCTCAACCATGTGTTTTCACTGCTACTTCATCTACTTCTTGCACCAGAGGGGCTGCTGTAATGAGATCCTCATAATGAAGGGGGATTGAATACTAACAGGGCCAGCATTGTTACTGAGAGATTTATAATATAAGGGATATGTATCATACAGAGAGTCATTACCTTGAGCTTGGTGGGCTTACGTGAGGTGAATGGGCCCTTCAGTGAGGACCTCAGGTGCTGCTAGCGATCATCTGCTGGGACGAGTCATCGGAAAATGTAAAACTAAAATGGCCACTTACACGAGGTTGGTGCTGGTGCCTGGTGCCCATGGAACCATTCCCCAGGCAGGAGCCAAGACTTCATGAGAGTAGAAACTGGCAGAAAAAGAAAGAAAAATGAAAAACCTCATGTTACATAGAATTTACAGCAAGAAACAGGCCATTCGGCCCAACTGGGCTATGCCGGTGTTTATGCGCCACACGAGCCTCCCCCCACCGCTCTTCATCTCACCTTATCAACATATCCTTCTATCCCTTTCTCCTTACCTAGCTTCCCCTTAAATGCATCAATGCTATTCGCCTCAAGTATTCCTTGTGGTAGCGAGTTCCACTCTCTGGGTAAAGAGGTTCTCCTGAATTCCCGATTGGATTAATTGGTGACTATCTTATATTTATGGCCCCTAGGTTTGATCTCCCCCACAAGTGGAAACGTCTTCTCTACGTCTACCCTATCAAACCCTTGCATTACCTCTATCAGGTCATCCCTCAGTCTTCTCTTTTCTATGAACAGGCTGTGGCTCTTTTCAAATCATACTGCTGGTGACACTCTTAGCATCTTGAGGCGGGTTCCAGACCCAACTCGTCCAGAGCTCCAAAGCCTATATTGCACTCCACACAAAGGACCATATCCATGACTTTGCCCTTACCGACCTCCGACAGCTCTCTACCCCCTTGCACATTGATTTCAAAATACACATCCTCGTCATCTAATCCATCCGTAGCCTACCATGCATCCTCCAATCATCTAACTCTGGTCTAATGCGTGTTCCCTCCCCCACTCTTTGGCGCCACCATTAGAGGGAGACCTGAAAACTTTTGCAGTCTGCGACCATATCCTAAGTGTCAGTTTGGCTCAGTGGGTGGCACTCTCTCTTCTGAGTCAGAAGGTCGTGGGTTCAAGCCTCACTCCATGAAACTTGAGCACATAATCTAAGATGACTATTCACTGCATTATCAGAGGTGCTGTCTTTTAGATGAGATGTTAAACCATCTCATCTGCCTGTTCAGGTGGACATAGAAGCTTCCATGGCGCTATTTGAAGAAGAACAGGGGAAGATCCCTGGCCAACATTTATCCCTCAACCAACATCACCAAAACAGATTAACTTGTCACTTACCTCATTTGCAGTTTGTGGGAGCTTGCTGTGCGCAAATTGACTGTCTACATAACTATGGTAATTCATGGACGGTGAAGCACTTTGGGACATGCTAAGTGCTATATAAATGCAAATTATTCTTACGAACATACAAAATTGATGGGCAGAATAAGACCAGCTGTTCCATCAAACCAGCCCCACACACCACGATGGCCGGAGCAATCATTCCTAAACAATTCTTCCCACCAGGCCCCCCCCGCCCCTCCCACACCTCACACCCACCCCCGCAGCCATATAATCCCCTTGGAGAGACAAAAATTGATTTGATTCGCAATCGCTCTCCTGTCTTTTCAAAATGCTCCTCAAAACCTACTTCTTTAACTGTGCTTTCTGTCTCCCCCCCTAATTTCTCTCCTACTTCCTCCTTGTTGTCCACCCTCCCCAGTACGTCCAACCTTAAGGCAGTTCAGTTCAGTGAACAGTTGTTTGTGCTGACCCTCACTTGGCCCGAGTGTGTGTAATTAAATGGCTCCTTTGTGCGACAGCCTGTGAACATTCCTGAGTATTTCCGTAAGTGGATGTCTGCTCTCGTTCACTGCTCTCTGCCTCCTGCTGATTTTTGTCCTTTGCACTTAATGTTTGCTTCTCATTGACTCTACTTACAAATTGGGCTATGAAACGGGAGTTGACACTCACCAATAAAGGCCCTTTACTGGCCCTCGCAGTAAGCTACCGGTTAGGACTTCACAAACCAGCCACCAACCTCCAAAATGCTCGACTCCTCTCAAACTCCCACAGAAATGCCAAGTGATTCACGCGGACAAGAAACATTAGACTCCCCAAATCTCTCCAGCACGATAAGATCACAAAATGTTGTTTACAAAGGAAAGGCTGGTTATGTCGTTACCCAGAAGGAAGTGAAAAATAATCATTATTTTTAATCTTCAGATCCCATTAAGAAAGAAAGAAAAACTTGGATTTATCTCGCGCCTTTCACAACCTCAGGATGTTCCGCGACGCTTTGCAGCCAATAAAGTGGAGTCACTGTTGTAATGTAGGGAAAACGTGGCAGCCAATTTGCGCACAGCAAGCTCCCACAAACAGCAATGTGGTAATGACCAGATAATCTGTTTTAGTGATGTTGATTGAGGGATAAATATTGACCAGGACACCAGGGAGAACTCCCCTGCTCTTCTTCGAAATAGTGCCATGGGATCTTTTACGTCCACCTGAGAGAGCAGACGGAGCCTCGGTTTAACATCTCATCCGAAAGACGGCCCCTCCAGACAGTGCAGCGCTCCCTCAGCACTGCCCTGGGAGTGTCAGTCTAGGTTTTTGTGCTCAAGTCTCTGGAGTGGGACTTGAACCCACAACCTTCTGACTCAGAAGGTGAGAGTGCTGCTCACTGAGCCACGGCTACCTACTATCCTCCCCTCCCCCAATATCTGACATTATTATATATATATATATTATTTAAAGTCCTGCATAAGCTCACGCTTCCTGTCTAATTTCTGTTGTCCTGATTTTTGGTCATGCTTTTAGATCAACTTTTAACATTGAAGTTGCCTATGTAAAGATTTATAATGGAAATAACTGGGTGTAAACAGTTGTCTGTAACGATGTAGTTGCAGGCGCTTGCCACTAGGTTTTTCTTTATTCATTCTCGGGATATGGGCATTGCTGACAAGGTTGACATTTATTGGTATGCAGCCAAGTTCTCAAGTCCCTCTCTCTCTCTCTCTTGCTCAACTCTGTTGCCATCTCGTGCATATATATATAATCTATAAAAAAAAACTATTAGTCATTAACTGACCTTAGGCAATGGAAAAGACAATCTGACAAAGAGTGTATTACGGGGTGGCCAATCCGTTACCAGCAGCTTTCCTCCAGCCAGTCAAAGTTCAAATCTACCCCCTATTTTATTGGGACAAAATAATGAGACGGGGAGTAGTTCTGTGTTAGGCGTTTGGATGCTTCTGTCATTCATGCCACATGGTGTTGTATCCAGAACAGTCTGCCATGATTCATCGACTGCTTCTTTCCACATTCTTAATGGATCTGGAATGCATGTGTCAGCAACTGATCTAATCTTTCCATTCTCACCATTCGTTCGGGCAATTTCAGTGTTAGAAAGAATTAGTACCACAGTCTGTCAGGGAAATAATTACCCAGGATAAACCAAAAAGGATGGATAACTTCTCAAGGGAATTGAAGGGGATTTGAAATACCTTTGTACCAGATACTCGTGGACAATGTTTGTTTTTAAACCGCAAAATAAGTAGAACACACATTTGACAATAATATTGCTGCTAGACTTTGGAGTATGGTTATACTTAAGAGGCATTTGAAGTCCAACACTGAACTGACCAAACACTACAGCAAACCCAACCGAATTCACAAGTAAACCCAACCAGGAGTTTCAGGCCCTAGCTGAGCATAGGATTTTTATCTACAAATGAGAATACTGTTTCTTGGTTTAATGAAACAACTCGAATCTCCCTATTTGGGACTGGCTGGTAGAGTCCGTACTTTCACCTCTGGAACACGTGCTTCAATCAACCCAGATCAGTGGCATATTGGCTGTAAGAGTTTACAGGAAAGGAAATCGTCACAACCTCAATCCAGTTGCTAGTGGATCCAATGATACAGCGCGGGACATGTCTACAGTTCAACACTAATTGATACAGAATCAGCCTTCTCACTCATAGAAACCGCAGGGTGGCTGACGTGTAAAACAGTACAGTTCACAAGGTAGGGGCAATTATTTTGAGGCTTCTGGTAGACAATTGAAAGGAGCTTGATTTTGCATATAACCCATGCTGCAATCATTCCCGGGATAGTCCAAGTAGGTATATAGCTGGTTAAAATTGATTCAGGTTTGTTGCAAGCTTAGACTGTGGCTTAAAATATATATATATATATATATATATTAGAATTTCCCCCTTCCCCTCCTGTCCTAAAGGTACTAACTGCTGAGGCGTGATCACACAGGTGCTGGTTACCTTACAGTATCTCACCCAAGTGGTCAGTCTTCTTATGGGAGCCCAAATTGTGAGTGTGCGCACTCGACTTCTCTGTCTCCATCTCTGGGGATAGGCTATTGACAAACATTCACTGCTGACTCCCACAGCTACCTGGACTACACTTCCTCCCACCCCGCTTCCTGTAAGGACTCTATTCCATTCTCCCAGTTTCTCCGTCTCCGCCGCATCTGCTCTGACGATGCTTCCTTCCATACCAGTGCTTCCGACTTTCCAGCATCCGCAGTATTTTGTTGTAGTGAGTGTGCGCAGGCTGTTTGACTTGAGCATCATAGCCAAGCCTAATCCTTTCCGCAGCCACTGCCTCTTCCCCCCCCCTCCCCCACGCACCCACACCCTTGGAGTCATCATTGGACAGCAAGAATAGCGGGGACCCAGTCTGCTTTTTCTCCTCTCTGGCCCAGGGAGTGCCGAGCCTAGTTGGAGCGCCCCTGCTGAAACGCTGGGCTGGGATCAGCCAACTCAGCACAGACCGTGGACTGACCCTGGGAACGCTGTGGTCTTGTGTGGCTCAGTTCCACACTGCACAGTACATATTTTTTTTTCAATAATATAAACATATATTTCAACGCAGCACTACAGCAACTCTCAAAAGTTGGAAAAAGATGTCAAGTTCAGGTCTACAGTCACTGTGGGCAGGCAAACCATTTAATAAAAGCACATTAATTAATTAATTCTAATTAACAATCCCAGAAGGAAAAGCAAAAAAAAAATCGTGTAGTTTGCCCTTGTCATTTTTTTTTTAAGCCTTCGTTGATTGATCTGTGCAGACGGCGCTCTCTGTGATGGAGACATGAGTCATCATTCCACAAGGAAGACATTCCTGTCCGGAGGTCAGGAAGATGGTTAGATCTTGTTGACTTTGGGAGCTTGAATGGAACTGTACAAATGTCAACTCAAATCCAACTGGGAGCCAAAAAGAAAGAATTTGCATTTCTACAGTGCCTTTCACAACCTCAGGACGTCCCAAAGCGCTTTACGGCCAATGAAGTACTTTTGAAGTGGAGTCACTGTTGTAATGTAAGAAATGCGGCAGCCAATTTGCGCACAGCAAGCTCCCACAAACAGCAATGTGATAATGACCAGATAATCTGTTTAGTGATGTTTGATTGAAGGATAAATATTGTCCAGGACACCGGGGATAATTCCCCTGCTCTTCTTTGAAATAGTGGCCGTTGGATCTTTTATGTCCACCTGAGAGCAGACGGGGCCTCGGTTTAAAGTCTCATCTGAAAGACGGCACCTCCGACAGTGTGGCACTACCTCAGCACTGCACTGGGAATGTCGGCCTAGATTTTGTGCTTTAGTCTCTGGAGTGGAACTTGAACCCACGACCTTTCTGACTCAGAGGCGAGAGCGCTGCCCACTGAGCTACGGCTGACACTGATTACTTAGTGATACATCCCTGACTGATCCATTTGTCTATATGTAACTCAATGCTGCACAAGAGTCATCTAGAAAAGGCAATGATTCATTTCCGGCCTGTTTTGAAACTATGTGTTCATGTATAAATAGGGAGGGAGAGAGACAGAGTCTGAAAAATGAGACTGAGCGACAGATACAGAGCCAGCGGAGGATAAAGAGGGAGGATAAAAAGGCAACGTGAATGAGAGAGAAGGTGACTGACAAGAGAAAAACAGAGATAAAGAGAGAATGAGAGAATATGTAAGGAGGAATAGTAAGAATTATTTTTTTCCCCAAAATTAGAGCAAGTTATGTGAAAGGAAATCTTCAGATGGGGAATTACTCTTGTTGATTTTGGGGTTTCTACATGACTGGGAGACTGTGCAAATGTCAACACAAAACCAACTGGGAGCCAAGCACACAGATTGCTTTGTGATGCAACTTGACCATTCACGCTCTATATGTAAATCAATATACTGCCTGCACAAGTACTGTCTGGAACACTCAATCATTTATTTCATGCCTGGTTTTTTTTAGATATGCATCCCTGTAAAAATAGAGAGAAATATGGAGGGGTCGAGAAAGGTGTTGGAGACAGAGTCATAAAATGAGCCTGAGACATAGAGCGAAAGAACGAAACCGAGCAAAAACAGACCGTGAAAGATAGAGAGGCAACGGGTATGTGTGCGAGAGACAAGGCACCAAAATGAGAAACTACTGAAAGTGAAAGAAATGAGGGGGGAAAAGACAGAGTGAGGGAAAGAAGGAAGTGTATGTTTGAGAGAAACTGGCAGGGAAAACGAGTGATTGGGAAAAAAATGAAAGGGAGTTGAGACTGAAGCAGAATGTGAGACTAAAGAGGGAAAAAGAGACAGAGCCAGACAGAGGAAAACTAAGACAGGAGGCATGACAGAATGCTTGATTCATTGTAGAAGAAGAAGAAAGAAAGAAAGACTTGCATTTCTACAGCGCCTTTCATAACCTCAGGACGTCCCAAAGCGCTTTACAGCCAATGAAGTACTTTTTGAAGTGTAGTCACTGTTGCAATGTAGGAAACACGGCAGCCAATTTGCGCACAGCAAGCTCCCACAAACAGCAATGCGATAATGGCCGGATAATCTGTTTCTTTGTGATGTTGATTGAGGGATAAATAATTGGCCAGGACACCAGGGAATCTCTCCTGCTCAGTGCCATGGGATCTTTTACGTCCATCTGAGAGAGCAGTCAGGGCCTCGGTTTAACGTCTCATCCAAGAGACGTTCTTTCGAAAGAGAAGGAGGTCAAAGCTCACAAGTGATAAGCGTGCAGCCCCCTCCATTCATGTGGGAAGTGTTCGACAAAAAACATCTGCTCCCAGCCTACATTAAAGGCAGTATATAAATGCAAGTTGTTGATGTTGTTCTTGATGTTGCTATGTAGTTTTTACTCGCCAATCCAAGTGGGAATAGAAGAGATAGAGTCAGAGCTCCAGACAGTGTACGTAGGTGAGAGCAAAGTTCAAATAGTTACGAAAAAAATTGTGGTGAACAAAACAAGCACAATTCAAAACAGATTTGTTCAAGACTTGCTTTGCTTTTCTTTGTTTTAAATTATTTGATGCTATCACATGAATGCGTCAACCAGACTGCACGTACTGATTGGAACAGATTGAAGATATCTGTTCCAGTTGTAGATTCATGGACGATCTGAACTGTGGCCTGGGCACAACCTTCAACAATCATAGGAACGGGAGGAGGCCATTCGGCCAATGTTTCCCGTAATTTCTTTTTGGGTGCGTGGCCCCTTTAAGGGGCTGCGCGGCCCATTCCAATTTACAGCGCATGTGCGGTTTTTTACCATTAGAACGCCATGCGTGGGACCTGCAGATAGTTGCGCAGCTGAACGGGAACATTGCATTCAGCCCCTTGAGCCTGTTTCGCCATTTTGATCGTGGTTGATCTGTACCTCAACTTCATTTTCCCACCTTTTCTCCATATCCCTCGACACACCCTTGCCTAACAAAAATCTATCGATCTCAGTCTCGAAAATTTCAATTGTCCCCCAGCGTCCACGGCCTTTTGGGGGAAGAGAGTTCCAGATTTCCACTACCCTTTGTGTGAAGAAGTGGATCCTGATTTCACTCTTCAATGGCCGCGCTTTAATTTTAAGATTATGCCTGTTTTTCTGGGCTCGCTAAGCCTGTGCCGGCTCTTTGAAAGAGCTCTCCAATCAGTCCCACTCCCCCTCTGTTCGCTCCCCAGAGCCCTGCAAATATTTTCCTTCTCAAGTATTTATCCAATTCCCTTTTTGAAAGTTACTATTGAGTCTGTTTCCACCGCCCTTTCAGGCAGCGCATTCCAGATCACAACAAGACTTCTCTCTCTTTCAATACTTCTTATAGAAACATAGAAACATAGAAGATAGGAGCAGGAGTAGGCCATTTGGCCCCTCTAGCCTGCTCCGCCATTCAATGCGATCATGGCTGATCATCCAAATTCAGAACCCTGTCCCTGCTTTCTCCCCATATCCCTTGATCCCTTTAGCCTTAAGAAGTGTAACACCGAAATTTGCACAGGTGACAATTGAAGTGTGACAAATGCAACTTGTCGAGAGTGGCGAGACCCCCCCTGTGGCATTGCTCACGGTGAGTGAGAGGATATGCCTTTGTGTATTATAACAACAGAGGCGTGACAGCTAAAGTGTGACGGGAAGTAAAATGTGACAGGAAAAAAGAAAGAAAGACTTGCATTTGTATAGCGCCTTTCGCGACCTCACATCCCAAAGCACTTTACAGCCACTGAAGTACTTTTGAAGTGGAGTCACTGTTGCAATGTCGGAAACGCGGTAGACAATGAGCACAGCAAGCTCCCACAAACAGCAATGTGATATTGACCAGATAATCTGTTTCAGTGATGTTGATTGTGGGATAAATATTGGCCCCAGGACACCGGGGATAACTCCCCTGCTCTTCTTTGAAATAGTGACCGTGGATCTTTTATGCCCACCTGAGAGAGCAGACGGGGACCTTGGTTTAATGTCGCATCTGAAAGACAGCACCTCCAACAGTGCAGTACTCCCTCAGTACTGCACTGGGAGTGTCAGCCTAGATTTTGTGCTCAAGTCACTGGAGTGGGATTGGAACCCACAGCCTTCAGACTTAGAGGCGAGGGCGCTGCCCACTGGCTGACACTGAATTAAGTGCAACATTTATAAGAAGTGCATGCCTTACCCAAGAAATGTTACATATAAACAAATTAATTACAAGGCTACAGAATTCCTCAGAATAAATAGTTAAAATTAGTAATATGGAAGTTTTTTTGAAGTTGCCAAACATTTTGCTAAATTACTAGGTCTAACTCAGTCGACTAAACCCTTGTATTAGTGATGTAGTGATGGAAAGTATAGTACATCCAGGCAATTCTGGAGTAACACTCACATTTGTATGCATTTAAAAAAAGTTAACCTCCTTCAAGATGCTGCACAGCGACCAATTCATAGCCCCAGCAGTGGGAAATAACCTCACAGAGGAGCAAGCGTGTGAGGCGGCTGCGTTCCAACAGGGAGGCAGTCATGTGTCACCTGTTGAAGCGAGGATTGGAACCCAACACCACTGCACTGCCTGTGGTAGTGAAGGGCACCGGGGCTCTAAACCTTCATGCCTCTGGCTCCTTCCAACCGGCTTCTGGGGACATCAGCAACATCAGTCAGCTTGCTGTGCACACGGCAATCTGGCAGGTCATTGATGCACTGCTTCCGAGGCGTCAATTGTTGCACCCTCCCCACACCGCCCCAGCTGCAATCAGCCAACATAAGGCTGGCCAGGGTTCAAACCAGCTCGATTCCTATCAGACGGTGCTTTTAGTCACCAGGACACTAGAACATAAGAATTAGAAGCAGGAGTAGGCCATACAGCCCCTCGAGATGCTCCGCCATTCAATAAGACGGTGCTTTTAGTCACCAGGACACTAGAACATAAGAACATAAGAATTAGGAGCAGGAGTCGGCCATTCGGCCCCTCGAGATGCTCCGCCATTCAATAAGATCACGGCTGATCATCGACCTCAACTCCACTTTCCCGCCCGATCCCCATATCCCTTGATTCCCCTAGAGTACAAAAATCTATCGATCTCAGCCTTGAATATACTCAATGACTCAGCATCCACAGCCCTCTGGGGTAGAGAATTCCAAAGATTCACAACCCTCTGAGTGAAGAAATTCCTCCTCATCTCGGTCCTAAATGGTCGACCCCTTATCCTGAGACTGTGACCCCTGGTTCTCGACTCTCCAGCCTCTCAGCATCTACCCGGTCAAGCCCTCCCAGAATCCTAGGAATGTAGGAAGGTGAAGAGTGTGGTGTTTCAGAATTACTTTGAGAAACTTTTGTTTTTAATTAGATCGGTTTGGATGAAGGATCACAACCTTTCAGAATATCAATAGGATAAATTTTCAGGTCTGTGGGGAGAGAGCGGGGGAGTGGGACTAATTGGACAGCTCTCTCAAAGAGCCGGCACAGGCACGATGCGCTGAATGGTCTCCTTCTGTGCTGAGCCATTCTATGAACTCTATTGTCTTCCTGTTATAGCTTCAGCATCCATCTTGGATGTCCAGCCAGGGCTGCAGATTAACATTGAGGTATGGTGACTGCCTTCAACACTGGAACACTCCCTCAGGAGTGTATGAGAGTGTCACAGCATTTTCTCTTCAGGGGCCACTTAACCGCATAACCATGTAGCCTCTGGAGCCAGGTATAAAGTTTAAATCATAGTTCCCGTTAATTGGCATACAGCTCATTAGCAGATACTGACAGACAGGGCAGTCCTGTTTGTGGATCTTGGGAAGGAGATAGAAGCGGGCTGTGCGGGGTTGAGGGACTATGAGGTTGGCAGCCATTGAGGGAAGATCTCCAGAGGAGATGAGGTCAGTGACAGTCTTGGAAACGATTTCTTGATGTTCGGTAGTGTCTATTCCATTCTCCCAGTTTCTCCGTCTCCACCGCATCTGTTCTGACGATGCCACCTTCCATACTAGTGCTTCTGGTATGTCTTCCTTTTTCCTCAACCGAGGATTCCCCTCTACCATGTTACATAGAAACATACATAGAAACATAGAAGATAGGAGCAGGAGTAGGCCATTCGGCCCCTCGAGCCTGCTCCGCCATTCGATGCGATCATGGCTGATCATCCAAATTCAGTACCGTGTCCCTGCTTTCTCCCCATATCCCTTGATCCCCTTAGCCTTAAGAAATATATCTAACTCTTTCTTGAATATATTTAATGAATTGGACTCAACTGTCTTCTGTGGTAGAGAATTCCACAGGTTCACCACTCTCTGGGTGAAGAAATTCCTCCTCATCTCAGTCCTAAATGGCTTACCCCTTATCCTTAGACTGTGACCCCTGGTTCTGGACTCCCCCGCCATCGGGAACATCCTTCCTGCATCTACTCTGTCTAGTCCTGTTAGAATTTTATAAGTTTCAATGAGATCCCCTCTCGTTGTTCTAAACTCTAGCGAATACAAGCCCAATCGACCCAATCTCTCTTCATACGTCATTCCTGCCATCCCAGGTATCAGTCTGGTGAATCTTCGCTGCACTCCCTCCATGGCAAGAACATCCTTCCTCAGATAAGGCGATCAAAACTGCACACAATACTCAAGGTGTGGTCTCACCAAAGCCCTGTACAACTGCAGCAAGACCTCCTTGCTCCTGTACTCGAATCCTCTCGCTATGAAGGCCAACATACCATTTGCCTTCTTAACCGCCTGCTGCACCTGCATGCTTACCTTCAGCGACTGGTGCACAAGGACACCCAGGTCTCGTTGCACTTCCCTTTTTCCCAATCTATTGCCGTTCAGATAATAATCTGCCTTCCTGTTCTTGCCACCAAAGTGGATAACCTCGCATTTATCCACATTATACTGCATCTGCCCAATCACCCAACCTATCCAAATCATACTGGAGTTTCACTGCATCCTCCTCACAGCACACACACCCACCCAGCTTTGTGTCATCTGCAAACTTGGAGATATTACATCTAGTTCCCTCGTCTAGATCATTAATATATATTGTGAATAACTGGGGTCCTAGCACCGATCCTTGCGGTACCCCACTAGTCACTGCCTGCCACTCGGAAAAAGACCCGTTTATTCCAACTCTTTGCTTCCTGTCTGCCAACCAGTTTTCTATCCAAGTCAGTACCTTACCCCCAATCCCATGTGCTTTAACTTTGCACACTAATCTCTTAAGCGGGACCTTATCAAAAGCCTTCTGAAAGTCTAAATACAGGAAACTCTCGTTTAAACGGCACCTAAATATCCGGAATTCTCTATTAACCGGCAAAATTCATACTCCGAAAACAACACCTCAATAACCGTTTTGTTTTACTGTTAAGTAATTAAAGAGTTAAGGATTATCCTCAACTGGCATTACTGTATTTAATCAAGCATCTTCCACCATCCATTTAACACTACATTCTGTAGGTGAGCACCCAATTACTGTATACTGCACATTTCTTGATTTTTGAACTTTTGTTTGTTAAAACTAGCCTCAGTAGATAACCCTCTCCGTCATCCGGAATTTCTAATCAACCGGCACCATCCCGGTCCCGTCAGTGTCGGATACCAAAGAGTTTCGTGTACACCACAGCCACTGGTTCTCCCTTATCTATTCTACCAGTTACATCCTCAAAAAATTCCAGTAGATTAGTCAAGCATGATTTACCTTTTTTAAATCCATGTTGACTTTGTCCGATCCTGTCACTGTTTTCCAAGTGCTCTGCTATTACATCTTTTATAATGGACTCTAGCATTTTCCCCACTACCGATGTCAGGCTTACCGGTCTATAATTCCCCGTTTTCTCTCTACCACCTTTTTTAAATAGTGGGGTTACATTAGCCACCCTCCAATCCATGGGAACTGTGCCAGAGTCTATAGAATTTTGGAAGATGACCAGCAATGCATCGATTATTTCTAGGGCCACTTCCTTAAGTACCCTAGGATGTAGATTATCAGGCCCTGGGGATTTATCGGCCTTCAATCCCGTCAATTTCCCTAACACCATTTCCCTACAAATACTGATTTTATTCAGTTCCTCCCTCTCATTAGACCCTATGTTCCCCGACAGCTCTGGGAGGTTATTTGTGTCCTCCTTTGTGAAGACAGAACCAAAGTATGTATTTAATTGGTCTGCCATTTCTTTGTTCCCCATTATAAATTCCCCTGATTCTGACTGCAAGGGACCTACGCTTGACTTCACCAATCTTTTTCTCTTCACATATCTATAAAAGCTTTTACAGTCAGGTTTTATGTTCCCTGAAAGCTTACTCTCATACTCTATTTCCCCCTCTTAATTAATCCCTTTGTCCTCCTTTGCTGAATCCTAAACTGCTCCCAATCCTCAAGTTTGCTGCTTTTTCTGGCCAATTTATATGTCCTCTCCTTGGATCTTATGCTATCCCTAATTTCGCTTGTTAGCCACAGTTGAGTCACCTTTTTTGTTTTATTTTTATGCCAAACAGGGATGAACAAATTCTGTAGTTCATCCATGCGATCTTTAAATGTTTGCCATTGCCTATCCACCGTCAACCCTTTAAGTAACGTTCCCCAATCCATCCTAGCAAACTCGCGCCTCATACCATTGTAGTTTCCTTTATTTAAATTCAGGACCCTAGTCTCTGAGTCAACTACTTCACTCTCCATCTTAATGAAGAATTCTATCATATTATGATCGCTCCGACCCAAGGGGCCTCGCACAACAAGATTGCTAATTAATCCTTTCTCATTACATAATACCCAGTCTAAGATGGCCTGATCTCTAGTTGGTTCCTCGACATATTGGTCCAGGAAACCATCCCGTATACACTCTAGGAATTCCTCCTCCACAGTATTGTTACTAATTTGGTTAGCCCAATCTATATGTAGATTAAAGTCACCCATGATAACTGCTGTGCCCTTATTGCACGCATCTCTAATTTCCCATTTAATGCCATCCCCAACCTCAGCATTACTGTTTGGGGGTCTGTATACAACACCCACTAACGTTTTCTGCCCCTTGGTATTTCTCAGCTCTACCCATACAGATTCCACATCATCAGAGCTAATATCCTTCCTTACTATTGTTAATCTCCTCTTTAAACAGCAATGCTACCCCACCTCCTTTTCCTTTTTGCTGTGGCCCTCGACCGTGTATGTTCCATTTCCCGCACTTCTGCTCTCACCCCTTCCCCTCCCTCCCAGAACCACGATAGGGTTCCCCTTGTCCTCACCTTTCACCCCACCAACCTCCACATTCAACGGATCATCCTGCGCCATTTCCGCCACCTCCAGTGTGATCCCACCACCAGACACATATTCCCTTCCCCCCCCCCTTTCAGCATTCCGTAGGGACCGCTCCCTCCGAGACACCCTGGTCTACTCCTTTATCACCTCCAACACCCCCTCCCCTTCACCCGGCACCTTCCCGCGCAAGCGCAGGAGATGCAACATATGCTCTTTTACCTCCTCCCTTCCCACTGTCCAGGGCCCCAAACACTCCTTCCAGGTGAAACTGATTTACTTGTACTTCTTGCAATTTAGTATACTGTATTCGCTGCTCACGATGCGGTCTCCTCTACATTGGGGAGAACAAACGCAGATTGGGTGACCGCTTTGCGGAACACCTCCGTTCAGTCCGTAAGGGGGACCCCGAGCTTCCGGTCGCCTGTCACTTTAATTCTCTGCTCCACTCCCACTCTGATCTCTCCGTCCTCGGCCTCTTACACTGTTCCAACGAAGCTCAACGTAGGCTCGAGGAACAGCACCTCATCTTTCGATTAGGCACTTTACAGCTTTCTGGACTCAACATAGAGTTCAACAATTTCAGTCTATAAATTGACCCCTGTATTTCTTTATATATTTTTTTTTAATTCTCTTGTTTCCTCACATGGTAGCTGTGAATGTTGCTGCCATCATCATCCACACATCATCTAGAGCCATCTTTTGTTTCTTAACTTGTCCCATTATCTCTCCTTTTGCCTCGCACCATCATCCCTTTTGTCAGTCAATCTCTCCTGCCTTCCAGCCTATCACAGACCTTCCCTTTGTTCTTTCCTCCCCTCCTCCCTGCCCCTGCTTAAAGATCTCTCCTCCCTAACCTTTTCCAGTTCTGACGAAGGGTTCGACCCGAAGCGTTGACTCTGTTTCTCTCTCTCCTCGATGCTGCCTGACCTGCTGAGTGTTTCCAGCACTTTTTGTTGTTATTTCAGATATCCAACATCCGCAGTATTTTGCTATTATCAAGTAAAGAGCAACTGTTTCATTGGAAAGATCCAAATCGTCCCCAGGAGATGGTAACTGCGTGTCTGGTTTCTGTTTTGTAAGAACTTTACTGCTTCCCAGAATTAGCACTTTCTGAGAAACATCACGAGAGGCTGCCAAACTCCTCGATGGGACTCTTGTGGAATTTATGTCATCAACTTCTGCCAAGTTCTTGTTGAGCGTTATAGTTCCGTTGTTTCTTGTGGAATATTGCGGTGTACAACATGGCTCCCACATTTGCTAACATATCAATACTTCAAAGCAAATCATTGCACGCAAGACGCCTTCAGATGTTTCAGAGAAAATTGATAAAAACACAATGTAAACACAAGTCTGTGTCACGGAAATATCTTCATATTGCTTGAGGATATTGCTGTTGTTGATTTCAATTATAACCCTTCGCTAGTGACCAAAAAAAGGACTTGCCTTTCACGACCTCAGGATGTCCCAAAGCGCTTTACAGCCAATGCAGTACTTTTTGTCACCGTTGTAATGTAGGAAACGCAGCAGCCAATTTGCACACAGCAAGCTCCCACAAACAGCAATGTGATAATGACCAGATAATCTGATTCAGTTATGTTGATTGAGGGACAAACATTGACCAGGACACCGGGGTGAACTCCCCTGCTCTTCTTCAAAATAGTGCCATGGGATCTTTTACGTCCACCTGAGAGGGCAGACAGGACCCTCGGTTTAACATCTCATCCAAAAGACGCCACCTCTGACAGTGCAGCACTCCCTCAGTACAGCACTGGGAGTGTCAGCCTGGATTTTTGTCTCTGGAGTGAGGACTTGAACACCCATGATCATCTAGACCCAGAGGCAAGAGTGCTACCCACTGAGCCACGGCTGAAACACGCTGATCAACCTAGCACCACTTATCAGGGGAGAAAATCCTCCCCCAGCCTGCTCCCTTGCACAGGGATCTGGAAGAAGGAGCAGGGGAGTTATATTTTTCAAGGCTTCCAAAATGCATTTTGACTACCCAGAATTTTCGAAATCTCCCAACTGGTTCCCGCAGCCACGGCCAGATGGCAACACCAAAACACAACGCCAAATTATTGCCTGCAGTGCTTCTCACCAGCGGCTGTACAAAATGCAGCAATCACCGAAGGGGAGCGGCGTGAACACACTTTCAACAGCAAGTGCCCAGTTTCTTGCTTACTTTGTACAGAGGCCTGCAGCGAGTTTCTTCAGCAGACTGATGCCCTGGTGTTCCTCTTCTGAATAATTTAAAGATCAGAATAACAAATGCGTTCATTTTACTTTGTTCAGTTTTCCCTTCTCCCTCTCACTTAGATTCTCTGCTCTTTTGCTTTCTCTTACTGCTTTGAAATGTTCCCGAGATTCCATTCTGGTAGGGACACTCTCTCTTCTTCCAGTTCCTCACACCATGATATATTTTTCATTCAATTCTCAGCCGAGCTTTGTGGCTCTTCTAAAATTGGGAGGTGTTAATATTTGAAAATGAGAAGTCGCACAACACCAGGTTATAGTCCAACAGTTTTATTTGAAATCACAAGCTTTCGGAGCTATCGATCGCCCCTTCCTCAGGTGAAGTAAAGAGATACAGAATCGCCAAAGCATATATAGATAGAGAACAATGCATGTGTTACTTACAAAAGCAGACGACTACATTTAAATCACCCTGACTGTTTATCTGCCGAGGTGTGACAAAAGGCAATCAGGTCACATCAAAGACATAGCAAGATACAACTGAGACAATGAGGTGGAGCCACAGGGGGTCCAATGTGTCAAAAGCCACAGTATGGGAAACGATAAACTTTAACATTTTTACTTTTTTACTGGGAATCACATCTGTTAACAAGCCAACGACGACTCGAGTCTGGATCATGTCATGTATCGTGACATAAACCCAAGATCCCGGTTGAGGCCGTCCTCATGAGTGCGGAACTTGGCTATGAGTTTCTGCTCGATGATTTTGCGTTGTCGTGTGTTTCTAAGGCCGCCTTGGAGAACGCTTACCCGCAGATCCGAGGCTGAATGTCCTTGACTGCTGAAGTGTTCCCCGACTGGGAGGGAACACTCCTGCCTGGTGATTGTTGCGTGGTGTCCGTTCATACGTTTGAATATTTGAAGAGGGAGGTCTTCGATTTCTCTTTGGGAGGGAACCAAGGGAAAATACTGAGGCACATTCCCCTCAGGGGATTATGTTGGGCCTACAACAGATTTGTGTCTTTTTTTTCATTATCAATTTTTCTCCTCCCATCCTGAAGACACTGACTCCTCTCTCCGGTACCTGGTACAAGTAGAAAATTCTTCATAGGTGAGCCTTCACAGGTCATTCAATCCAGGAGGGGCTTCACGGCCAACCTCAATCCTCACCCCGACATGTGCAGAAAGAAAGACTTGCATTTCTGTAGCACCTTTCACAACCACCGGTCTCGAAGCGCTTTACAGCCAATGAAGTACTCTTTTGAAGTGTAGTCACTGTTGTAATGTAGGAAACGCGGGATATGAGGGATAAATATTGGCCCAGGACACCGGGGAGAACTCCCGCTGCTCTTCTTCGAAATAATGCCATGGGATCTTTTACATCCACCTGAAGGAGCCTCAGTTTAACATCTCATCCGAAAGACGGCACCTCTGACAGTGCAGCACTCCCTCAGTTACTGCACTGGGAGTGTCAGCCTAGATTTCTGTGCTCAAGTTTCTGGAGTGGGACTATGAACCCACCACCTTCTGACTCAGGGGTGAGAGTGCTGCCCACTGAGCCATAGCTGACACACTGGCTACTGGATAGAGAGCAGGAGCATGAGGGCTAGCCTAACCTCCGTAAGTAGCGTTGCCAACCCTCCAGGATTGCCCTGGAGTCTCCCAAGAATGGAAAACTAACCTCCAGGACATTAATGTGAGCAACACCAGGAAAAAAATCATAGGGGCAATAAAAAAATTGTGTTTTTCAAAAAAAAAGTTCTTTGAACATTTTGGTAATAAAAAATATCTGGGATGGGAATAAAGGCTGTTCGACTGAGAATCAAAAATCATCCAATCAGGTAATGAAGAGTCTTCGCTTTCCGATTGGTCGTGGGAAGACGGGCACCGCAAGGATGGACGTGTTGGACGGCCAATGGCGGGAGTGTGGGGGGTGGGGGGTTGGCGGTTGGAGGCAGAAGGTCATGTGACGAAACCTCCAGGAAAAAGTCCTGCCAAAGTTGGGAACCCTATCCCTATGCTAAGGCCACTATGGTCAACGATAGCACATCTATCCACTCAGCTGAGATCTGGAGCGCGATCTGGGACCCTCCTGCGCTTCTTCAAAATAGTGCCATGGGATCTTTTACATCCACCTGAGAGAGCAGACGGGGCCTTGGTTTATCATCTCATCTGAAAGACGGCTCCTGCTGACAGTGCAGCACTCCCTCAGTACTGCACTGGGAGTGTCAGCTGAGATTTTTGTGCTCAAGTCCCTGGAGTGGGACTTGAACCCACAACCTCTGACTCAGAGGCGAGAGAGTGCTACCCACTGAGCCACAGCTGACTTGCGATGTTTTCTGTTTCTGATGCCCTACAACCCTTCCAGATCTCTGCGCTCCTCCAATTCTGACCTCTTGTGCATCCACGATTTCCTTCGCCCCACCATTGGCGGCCGTGCCTTCAGCTGCCTGGGCCCTAAGCTCTGGAATTCCCTCCCTAAACCTCTCCGCCTCTCTCTCCTCCTTTAAGACGCTTCTTAAAACCTGCCTCTTTGACCAGGCGTTTGGTCACCTGTCCTAATATCTCCTTATGTGGCTCGGTGCCGGATATTGTCTGATTTATGCACCTGTGAAGCGCCTTGGGACGTTTTACTACGTTAAAGGCGCTATATAAATGCAAGCTGTTATTTATCGAATGTGACCCAGACAATGTGTGCCAGTGGGTTATTCGATCTAGAATAGCCAATTGGGAGGGTATTAGGTGAGGGGGGAACTGTTCTCCAGTATGAGTATTTGGGAGGGGAAAAAAATTGGGAGGGAGGGTGGAAGATCTTTGACCAAAAAAATCAGTAGCACAGAAACAAACATCCAAAATGTTTCTGAAACAAGTTAATCATAACCTCATCCTCCGCATCAGTGCAACTATTAATCATCTTTAAAAGAGGTCAAAAAGATGTACGTTGCACAAGTCCAATAAAACCTCTAGCACCGAGATACTTGGTGCATCTTTCATCAAGGTGAAAGCTCGCTCCCAGCCCTCTGCTGAGCACACTGCTACACCACACAAATGCTGCGCAGCATTTTATATGATACATAAAAAAAAATGTAATAGGAGAAACTAATCATGGTGTTAAATTAATGTCACTAATCTTATTAAAATCACCAGGTATCCTTTTCCTTGAAATATAACATTTAATGTATTTCATTATATGACCCAGTGAAGCGTTTCAGCATCAACAGTGCCCTCTGCTGCACTCTGATACCATTGCTTGTTGCTGATTCAAACTCTACTCTGCACCTTAAATGTATTACATAGAATTTACAGCACAGAAACAGGCCATTCAGCCCAACGGGTCCATGCCGGTGTTTATGCGCCACTCAAGCCTCCTCCCACCTTACTTCATCTCACCCTATCGCCATATCTTTCTATTCCTTTCTCCCTCATGTGCTTATCTAGCTTCCCCTTAAATGCATCTATGCTACTTGCCTCAACCACTCCCTGTGGTAGCGACTTCCACATTCTCACCACTCTCTGGGTAAAGAAGTTTCTCCTTAATTCGCTATTGGATTTATTAGTGACTATTTTATATTGATGGCTCCTAGTTTTGGTCTCCCCCACAAGTGGAAACAACTTCTCTGCGTCTACCCTATCGACACCCCTTCATAATTTTTAAATATCTCTATCAGGTCACCCCTCAGCCTTCTCTTTTCTGGAGTAAAGAACCCCAGCCTGTTCAGCCTTTCCTGATAGTTGTAGAAATCTAGTCCGATTTGAAGAGGTTTCCTTTTAATTCTCTCAACACTACACTCTACATGTTTTCCATTGGCTAGCGAATTGGAACAAGGGAGCAGGACTAGAAGAACAAGATGGAGGTTAGAAGAACTTTTCCGTGTGTCAGGCAAAGATTTATTAGGATATGGAATGGATTACCACAAGTGACTGAAGTTGAGTCAATCGCAACATTTGAGGAGCAAATTAGATAAACACAAGAGGGGAAAGAGCAGAGTAGATTGCCCCAAAATGGAGCTAGCATTGGCTGAATGACCTCCTTCTGTGCTGTCACTTCTGATACTGTTGAGCCGCCCAAACCAATAGGGAAATCATAGGGACACTGTCTCTTTAAGACATTTGATGCTGTATGCTTCACATAGTCATCCCATTTCCCTGGTGTTTATAACATGGAGCCTTAAACTAGGATCACGAGATTGATTCCTGGGATGCTGGGACTGTCGTATGAGAAGAGATTGAGTAAACTAGGCCTGTATTCTCTTGAATTCAGAAGAATGAGAGGGGATCTCATTGAAGCATACAAAATTATTACAGGGCTTGATAGGGTGGATGCTGGGAGAATGTTTCCCTTGGCTGGGGTGTCTAGAACCAGGGGCCACAGCCTCAGGATAAAGGGTAGGTCATTCAGGACTGAGATGAGAAGAAATTTCTTCACACAGAGGGTGGTGAATCTTTGGAATTCTCTGCCCCAGAGGGTTGTGGAGGCTCAGTCATTGGGTATGTTCAAAACAGAAGTCGACAGATTTCTGACTAGTAAGGGCATCAAGGGATATGGTGATAGGGCCGGTGAATGGAGTTGAGGCAGAAGATCAGCCATGATCTCATTGAATGGCGGAGCAGGCTTGAAGGGCCGAATGGCCTACTCCTGCTCCTATTTCTTATGTACTACCTTTCATTCTATGTGTCAGCTGTGGCTCAGTTGGTAGCACCCTTGTCTTTGAGCCAAGAATGGTTGTGGGTTCAAGTCCCACTCCAGTACTAAAAGTCTAGGCTGACACTCCCAGTGTAGTGCTGAGGGAGTGCAGCACTGTCGGAGATGCCGTCTTTTGGATGAGACAATAAACCGAGGCCCCGTCTGCTTTCTCAGGAGGACGTAAACGATCCTATGGCACTATTTAGAAGAAGAGCAGGGGAGTTTTCCCCGGTGTCCTGGCCAATATTTATCCCTCAATCAACATCACTAAAAACAGATTATCTGGTCATTATCACATTGTTGTTTGTGGGAGCTTGCTGTGCACAAATTAGATGCCGCATTTCCTACATTACAACAGTGACTACAGTTCAAAAGTGGCTGTAAAGCACTTTGAGACGTCCTGTGGTCGTGAAAGGTGCTATATAAATGCAAGTCTTTCTTTCATTCTTTCTATTTAAGCCTAATGGAACAACTTAAAAGCAACAATTACCAATATCAGTACAAGGTATGGCAGGGTTGGTCAACTGAGAAGTGAACATGTGCAGGTCGTAACAGTGTAAAGAATGAGCAACAGACCATAACAGTAGGGACATTTATTTTCCTCTTTCCTTTCATTATCATCCATATATGAATCTTTTATTTGTAGTGGTCCCATCAATTACATCTGGTCAAAGACAACGGATAAACCATTATTTCATTCAGGAGTAATCTTCAGTTTACACTTAGCAACTGAAAATTAGCAATTCAAAACAATGGCCCGTATTTTCCGATGCCTACGGGTGTGTACAGGCTGTGTACACACCCGTAGGGACATCGGAAATGCCGGTTTCAGGCGCTGAAAACCAGCATTTCCGATCTGTTAAGAATTCTCTTGACAGATCGGACGCCTGCCCTGGAGCAGGGCCTCTGCGGGTGGAGAGTTCCGCTTTCTGCAGAACCTCCGCCCGCTGAAAACCCTTAGAAATCTTATGCCTGGTAAAAGCATAAGAGTATAAAAAAGTTTTTAAAATATTTTTTTTTCAGTCATTTATAATTTAAAAATACTTTTTAAAAAGGTGAGTTTATTGTTAGCCCCGTAAAAAACCTGAATTATTTTTTACAAAAAATTTAATTAAATATTTTAAACAAAAATTTTATGTAATTTTAACTCATTTTAAAAACGTGATGGTTTTTAATAAATTTATTTAATGTTTTAGTGTCTTTTTTCAGTGATCCCCATTTATACTTTTGACGGGTCTGTCAAAAGTATGAAGGGAGATTCCCTTCTCCTATTGGCTGGCCTGGCCCACGTGATCCCAGGAACGCTTGCGAACCGCCTGTGCCCCTGGGATACGTGGGCCCTGCGTATTTCTACTGTGGAGAGGCCCAGGAGCGGGAGTGTCTGGACCTCGGGAGCCCTCAGGTAAGAGCGTAGATTTTTTTCTGATAGGAGGCATCCGCACGGGCCAATAACTGCTCTGTGAACTTCATTCGACCAAACCAGAAAACCTCAAATTTACAACCATGACTGGTTGGTGAAGTTGGAATGGACGGGTTCCAGAGTCCCAGCCTTGCCTGGTGTATATGTTGGAGATACAATGGAAGATGGATTACAAATCATAGAAAATACTCGGCTGATCACAACTTTGTCCAAATGCAGAAATCCAAATGACCCAGCTACACGTATCTATTGTATTGATTTCCAATAAACCAATACATTAACACATTTCTCATTTACAGAACTCCAATGGACAAACCATATATTATTGTAAATATTTCCAGTGGGACCAGCTATTTCATGTTCCAACCTTCTATTGCACTGACATCCAATCAATCAGACCTCTTCTCACGCACTCCTACTGGATAGAATTCCCAATCCAAGCAGGGCATTTGGATTAATAAAAAGAATTAAATATCAAAAGAGGAGGGGGTGTCGCAATATTAATCAAGGAGTCAATTACTGCTGTAAGGAGGGATGATATCTTAGCAGGTTCCTCTAATGAGGCCATATGGGTAGAACTTAAAAACAAAAAGGGGGCAAGCACTTTGCTGGGAGTGTACTGTAGGCCCCCAAACAGTCAGGGGGAGATAGAGGAACAGATATGCAGGCAAATCTCAGAGAAGTGTAGAAATAATAGGGTAATAATAGTAGGGGATTCCAACTTCCCCAATATTAACTGGGATAGTCAGAATGTGAAAGGCCTAGAGGGTGCGGAAGTATTAAAGTGCATCCAGGAGAGCTTTTTGAGCCAGCATGTAGAAAGTCCTACAAGAGAGGGGGTGGTACTGGACCTAATTCTAGGCAATGTAGCAGGGCAAGTGGTAGAAGTGTCAGTAGGAGAGTATTTTGGTGACAGTGATCATAATTCGGTGAAATTTAAGGTAGTCATGGAAAAGGACAAAGATGGACCAGAAATAAAGGTTCTAAATTGGGGGAAGGCCGATTTTAATGTTAAGGCAGGATCTGGCCAAAGTGGACTGGGATCAGCTACTTGTAGGAAAATCCACATCAGAGCAGTGGGAGTCTTTCAGAAAGGAAAGAGAGAGAGTACAACGGCAACATGTTCCCGCAAAGGTCAAGGGTGGGACCAACAAGCCCAGGGAACCCTGGATGTCAAGGGATATATGAGAATGGATTAGGAAAAAAAGGGAGGCTTTTGGCAGATACAAAGGACTAAAAACAGTGGAAGCCCTAGAGGAGTATAGAAAGTGCAGAGGGTACTTAAAAAAGAAATTAGGAGAGCGAAGAGGGGGCATGAAAAAACACTGGCGGGCAAAATAAAGGAAAATCCCAAGGTATTTTATAAATATATTAAGGGCAAGAGGATAACCAGGGAAAGAGTAGGGCCCATTAGGGACAAAAGTGGCAATCTGTGTGTAGAGCCGGAAGATGTAGGTGAGGTTTTAAATGAATATTTTGCATCTGTGTTCACTATGGAGAAGGACAATGTAGGCATAGAAATCAGGCAGGGGGATTGTGATATACTTGAACAAATTAGTATTGAGAGGGAGGAGGTACTATCGGTTTTAGCGGGCTTTAAAGTGGATAAATCCCCAGGCCCAGACGAGATGTATCCCAGGCTGCAGTGTGAGGCAAGGGAGGAGATTGCAGGGGCTCTGACACAAATTTTCAGAACCTCTCTGACCACAGGGGAGGTGCCAGAGGACTGGAGAACAGCTAATGTGGTACCATTATTCAAGAAGGGTAGTCGGGATAAACCAGGGAATTACAGGCCAGTGAGCCTAACATCAGTGGTAGGGAAATTATTGGAAAAAATTCTGAGGGACAGAATTAGTCTCCACTTGGAGAGGCAAGGATTAATCAAGGATAGTCAGCATGGCTTTGTCAGGCGGATATCATGTCTGACCAATTTGATTGAATTTTTCGAGGGGGTGACTAGGTGTGTGGATGAGGGTAGTGCAGTTGATGTGGTCTACATGGACTTCAGTAAGGCTTTTGACAAAGTCCCGCATGGGAGACTGGTCAAGAAGGTAAGAGCCCATGGGATCCAGGGCAACTTGGCACATTGGATCCAAAATTGGCTTAGTGGCAGGAGGCAGAGGGTGATGGTCGAAGGTTGTTTTTGTGACTGGAAGCCTGTGTCCAGTGGTGTACTGCTGGGTCCTTTGCTGTTTGTAGTGTACATTAATGATTTAGATATGAATGTAGGAGGTATGATCAGTAAGTTCGCAGATGACACGAAAATTGGTGGGGTGGTAAATAGCGAGGAGGGAAGCCTCAGGCTAGAGGACGATATAGACGGGTTGGTTAGATGGGCAGAACAGTGGCAAATGGAATTTAACCCTGAAAAGTGTGAGGTGATGCATTTTGGGAGGACTAACAAGGCAAGGGAATACACAATGAATGGTAGGACCCTAGGAAGGACAGAGGATCAGAGGGACCTCGGTGTGCATGTACATAGATCCCTGAAGGCAGCAGGACAGGTAGATAAGATGGTTAAAAAGGCATATGGGATACTTGCCTTCATTAGCCGAGGCATAGAATATAAGAGCAGGGAGGTTATGATGGAGCTGTACAAAACGCTAGTTAGGCCACAGCTGGAATACTGTGTGCAGTTCTGGTCACCATACTATAGGACGGATGTGATTGCATTGGAGAGGGTGCAGAGGAGATTCACCAGGATGTTACCTGGGCTGCAGCGCTTCAGCTATGAAGAGAGACTGGACAGGCTGGGGTTGTTTTCCTTAGAGCAGAGAAGGCTGAGGGGAGACCTGATTGAGGTGTACAAAATTATGAGGGGCATAGATAGGGTAGATAGAAAGGAACTTTTCCCCTTAGTAGAGGGGTCAATAACCAGGGGGCATAGTTTCAAGGTAAGGGGCAGGAGGTTTAGAGGGGATTTGAGGAAAATAATTTTCACCCAGAGGGTGGTTGGAATCTGCAACTCACTGCCTGAAAGGGTGGTAGAGGCAGGAACCCTCACAACATTCAAGAAGCATTTAGATGAGCACTTGAAACGCCATAGCATACAAGGCTACGGATCAAGTGCTGGAAAATGGGATTAGAATAGACAGGGCTTGATGGCCGGCACAGACACGATGGGCCTCTTTCTGTGCTGTATAACTCTATGACTCTCTCCCAATTACCCTGGTTCTTAAATACCCAGCACACTAAATGTAGAATCAGAGAATCATACAGCACAGAAGGAGGCCATTCGGCCCATCATGACTGTTTGAAAGAGCCGTCCAATTAGTCCCACTCCCCTGTTCTTTCCCCCATTGCCCTGCACATTTTTCCTTTTCAAGCATATATCCAATTCTCCTTTGAAAGTTACTATTGAATCTGCTTCCACCACCTTTTCAGGCAGCACATTCCAGATCATAACAACTCTCTGTGTAAAATAATTTCTTATCTCCCCTCTGGTTCTTTTGCCAATTACCTTAAATCTGTGTCCTCTGGTTACCGACAGTTTCTCCCTATTTACTCTGTCATAGAATCATAGAAGATAGGAGCAGGAGTAGGCCATTCGGCCCCTCTAGCCTGCTCCGCCATTCAATGCGATCATGGCTGATCATCCAAATTCAGTACACTGTCCCTGCTTTCTCCCCATATCCCTTGATCCCTTTAGCCTTAAGAAATATATCTAACTCCTTCTTGAATCTATTTAATGAATTGGCCTCTACTGCCTTCTGTGGCAGAGAATTCCACAGGTTCACCACTCTCTGGGTGAAGAAATTCCTCCTCATTTCTGTCCTAAATGGCTTACCCCTTATCCTTAGACTGTGACCCCTGGTTCTGGACTCCCCGACCATCGGGAACATCCTTCCTGCATCTAGTTTGTCCTGTCCTGTCAGAATTTTATAAGTTTAAATGAGATCCCCTCTCATTCTTCTAAACTCCAGCGAGTATAAGCCCAATCGACCCAATCTCTCTTCATACGTCATCCCTGCCATCCCAGGTATCAGCCTTGTGAATCTTCGCTGAACTCCTTCCATGGCAAGAACATCCTTCCTCAGATAAGGCGACCAAAACTGCACACAGTACTCAAGGTGTGGTCTCACCAAGGCCCTGTACAACTGCAGCAAGCCATCCTTGTTCCTGTACTCAAACCCTCTCGCTATGAAGGCCAACATACCATTTGCCTTCTTAACCGCCTGCTGCACCTGCATGCTTACCTTCAGCAACTGGTGCACAAGGACACCCAGGTCTCGTTGCACTTCCCCTTCTCCCAATCTATTACCATTCAGATAATAATCTGCCTTTCTGTTTTTGACACCAAAGTGGATAACCTCGCATTTATCCACATTATATTGCATCTGCTATGCTTCTGCCCAATCACCCAACCTATCCAAATCATCCTGGAGTTTCTCGGCATCCTCCTCGCAGCACACATGCCCACCCAGTTTTGTGTCGTCTGCAAACTTGGAGATATTACATCTAGTTCCCTTGTCTAGATCATTAATATATATTGTGAATAGCTGGGGTCCAAGGACCGATCCCTGCGGTACCCCACTAGTCACTGCCTGCCACTCGGAAAAAGACCCGTTTATTCCAACTCTTTGCTTTCTGTCTGCCAACCAGTTCTCTATCAAAGTCAATACCTTACCCCCAATCCCATGTGCCTTAACTTTACACGCTAATCTCTTATGCGGGACCTTATCAAAAGCCTTTTGGAAGTCCAAATACACCACATCCACTGGTTCTCCCTTATCTATTCTACCAGTTACATCCTCAAAAAATTCCAGTAGATTAGTCAAGCATGATTTACCTTTTGTAAATCCATGTTGACTTTGTCCGATCCTGTCACTGTTTTCCAAGTGCTCAGCAATTACATCTTTTATAATGGACTCTAGCATTTTCCCCACTACCGATGTCAGGCTTACCGGTCTGTAATTCCCCGTTTTCTCTCTACCACCCTTTTTGAATAGTGGGGTTACATTAGCTACCCTCCAATCCATGGGTACATTTCCAGATTCCATCGAATGTTGGAAGATGATCAGCAATGCATCTACTATTTTTAGGGCCACTTCCTTAAGTACCCTAGGATGTAGATTATCAGGCCCTGGGGATTTATCGGCCTTCAATCCCTTCAATTTCCCTAACACCATTTCCCTACAAATACTGATTTCTTTCAGTTCCTCCCTTTCATCAGACCCTATGTTCCCCAACATCTCTGGGAGGTTATTTGTGTCCTCCTTTGTGAAGACAGAACCAAAATATGTATTTAATTGGTCTGACATTTCTTTGTTCCCCATTATAAGTTCCCCTGATTCTGACTGCAAGGGACCTATGCTTGATTTCACTAATCTTTTTCTCTTCACATATCTATAAAAGCTTTTACAGTCAGTTTTTATGTTCCTGCAAGCTTACTCTCGTATTCTATATTCCCCTTCTTAATTAATCCCTTTGTCCTCCTTTGTTGAATCTTAAACTGCTCCCAATCCTCAGGATTACTGCTTTTTCTGGCCAATTTATATGCCCTCTCCTTGGATCTTATGCTATCCCTAATTTCCCTTGTTAGCCACGGTTGAGTCACCCTTTTTGTTTTATTCTTATGCCAAACAGGGATGAACAAATTCTGTAGTTCATCATGCGGTCTTTGAATGTTTGCCATTGCCTATCCACCGTCAACCCTTTGAGTGACATTCCCCAATCAATCCTACCCAACTCACACCTCATACCATCGTAGTTTCTTTATTTAAATTCAGGACCCTAGTCTCTGAGTCAACTACTTCACTCTCCATCTTAATGAAGAATTCTATCATATTATGATCGCTCCAACCGAAGGGGCCTCGCACAACAAGATTGCTAATTAATCCTTTCTCATTGCATAATACCCAGTCTAAGATGGCCTGATCTCTGGTTGGTTCCTCCACATATTGGTCCAGGAAACTATCCCGTAAAGACTCCAGGAATTCCTCCTCCATAGAATTGTTACTAATTTGGTTAGCCCAATCTGTATGTAGATTAAAGTCACCCATGATGACTGCTGTGCCCTTATTGTACGCTTCTCTAATTTCCCTTTTAATGTCATCCCCAACCTCAGCATTACTGTTTGGGGGTCTGTATACAACTCCCACTAACGTTTTCTGCCCCTTGTTATTTCTCAGTTCAACCCATACAGATTCCACATCATCAGAGCTAATATCCTTCCTTTCAATTGTGTTAATCCCCTCTTTAACCAGCAATGCTACCCCACCTCCCTTTCCTTTTTGCCTATCTTTCCTGAATATTGAGTACCCCTGGATGTTGAGTTCCCAGCCTTGGCCACCCTGGAGCCATGTTTCGGTAATCCCAATCAAATCATATTCGTTTACCTCTATTTGCGCAGCTAATTTATCCACCTTGTTCCGAATGCTCCTTGCATTAAGACACAAAGCCTTCAGGCTTGTTTTTTTTTTAACGCTCTTAGACCTATTAGAATTAGTATTTACTGTGGCCATGTTTGATTTAAACCGTTGTTTTCTCTGACTGCCACTTTTGTTTTTCTCCTTCCTATCTTTTGCTTTTATCCTTGTTTCCCTTTCCTCTGTCTCCCTGCTCAGGTTCCCAACCCCCTGCCATTTTAGTTTAAACCCTCCCCCAGAGCACTAGCCCTGTCAAAACTATTCATGATTTTGAACATCTCAATTAAAACTCCCCTTAATCTTCTCTGCTCTAAAGGAGAACAATCCCAGCTTCTCTAGTCTCTCCTAATGTTACCCCACTGTGATAAAATAACCTACTAGCAGTCATACTTAAGGCTCACACATGGGCATGAGCCACATAGGCAAGATATTGGAAGGAATGTGGCTCCAGTATGAGTCAAAACCTTCAAGGTAAGGTAGGTAGACAGATGGACAGGAGTGGGGAATACAGACATGAAACTGAACAAAAATTAAGTAACACCATATAGGAAGAGATCACAATAACTTTTATTCATACATGGGATGTGGGCATCACTGGCAATTCCAGCATTTATTGCCCATCACTAGTTACCCTTGAGAAGGTGGTGGTGAGCCGCGTTCTTGAACCGCTGCAGTCCGTGTGGTGAAGGTACTCCCACAGTGCTGTCAGGGAGGGAGTTCCAGGATTTTGACCCAGCAACGATGAAGGAACGGCGATATATTTCCAAGTCAGGACGGTGTGCGAGTTGGAGGGGAACTTGGAGGTGGTGGTGTTCCCCTGCGCCTGCTGCCCTTGTCCTTCTAGGTGGAAGAGGTCACGGGTTTGGGAGGTGCTGTCGAAGAAAATCTTAAAATGCTTCTTGTCCAAGAAGGTTCCTGAATAATTGGATATTTACCTGACAAAACTATAGATTTATCCCCATGATTGTGCAGGTTGCTGAATAGAAAAAATGAAATATGAAATCTTTCAAGACATTTACAAGCAGCATTAGCATAGAATCATAGAATGATACAGCACAGAAGGAGGCCATTCGGCCCATTGTGCTGGTGTCAGCTCTTTGGTAGAGCTCTCCAATTAGTCCCACTCCTCTGCTTTTTCCCCATAGCCCTGCAATTTTTTTCCCTTCAAGTGTTTATCCAATTCTCTTTTGGAATGTTACTATTAAGTGTCAGCTGTGGCTCAGTTGGTAGCACACTCGCCTCCGAGTCAGAAGGTTGTGGGTTCAAGTCCCACGTGGTAGCCTTACAGCACAGAAGGGGGCCATTTGGCCCATCGTGCCTGTGCCATCTCTTTAAAAGAGCTATCCAATTAGTCCCACTCTCCCTGCCCGTTCCCCATAGCCCTCTAAATCAATTGGAACATGATTGCGAGATGCACAGAAAGCAGTCTGGAGTGGCCCTGGAGCTTCTTCCCTGCAAGATGGTCCCCAGTAGAGGGTGCATTCAACCATTCATTTGGCTATCTGCCACTTAGGCACCTGCTTGCCTTGGGGTTTTGTACTATGGGAAATAATTAACTGTACTAGACTTCCTAAACGATCCTGTGTTAGGGATGTATGGCCCCATGAACAGTTACAAAGTGGAAATTACATTTGTTTTGACTTGTGAAACAATGGACAAAATCCCAGTAGACTTTCAGTCCTAAGGTCTTCCCTGGTAGAAATGTAAACTAATGCACTGAATGAGATTGGAATAATACCCATTCACCTGTGAAGAACTAAATTACAGTCCCAACTGGGATCCAATGAAGGGCTAACAGGGTGCAATTACCAAACAGTTTGTATAAAACAGAACACCAATGGTAATCACCAATAATTCAAACTCAAATGGACCATGAAAGACTGAAATGGCCACAGTAATGGACTATTAAGTGAAGGATGAGATCCCTTCTTGCAAAACACTGGGATCCTACCTCTACTCATTGCCATGATGCCCAATTTGCATAATTAAAGATGACCCCGCCGGCTTGGGGCCGGGTGTCCTTGGCGCCTGTGATTTAAAATGCAGGAGGTCAGATCGGGGCAGGAAAGGAGTGGATAAGTCCACCCCCCTGCTCCATTCTAACCCCCGCTCCCCCACACCCTGCTCCGCCTGATTGCCATCAAGTGGGCAGAGTTAAAAACAGACCCCAAGGCAGGTGCCTGGATCGGAAAGTACAGCGTTCTCCAACACCAACACCCACCTCACCTTAACAAGCGCATAAATTTGTGCAGGACCCAAAAAATAAAAAAGAAATTGTACTAGTGTTCGACAAAGTCAACTCATCATGCTCTGCTTGGTTAAGTACACGCAGTAACCAAAATGCATCATCGACATAAAAATGTATAACTTTATTATCATATAGTGAAAAAAGGGGGCGATTCAAGAGAGCACAGTTAATAAAACAGTCCGTGCTGGCGAGAGGACAGAAGTCCAAATCTCCCCAATAGTTGAAGCTAGTAGTCTTTGTCCAAAAAATCTGAATTGCCAGACAGTAACACTGGAATTTATGCTTACAGCATTTCCACACAGATCAATAAACCTGCTCAAAGATGAACAATAGTTCTGAGGCCTATGTACATATTGCAAATCTTTACTGCTTGGCAGCTGTGCATGGTTAAGAGTATGTAAATATACATATATATATATAAAAAGAGAGTAAATCAGTAAAATTAATAAATATTTGGCATTTCAACTTTAGCTTAGAACCTCAATGTATTCCATTGCTGTTACAAGACCAGAAATGTTTAAATCTCTTGCTAAAAAAACCATTTAATTAAATGATAGGCTATCTCTCGGTCATCTAGCATTTTGAAAACACCACGTTATTGTGAATTCCTAAAATTGGCACCGTTGTGAATTCTTGCTCACAGGCGTGCCCACACAGTTTCCGTCACGGCCATCTAGTGGTTGCACAAGGTGATTATTCACTTTACGGGTGTCTCTAACTGACAACAAGGATTGGGATTAATGCGTTTGGATTCTTTAAAAAAAAATTAAAATTAAAATTGCTAAATCTGTTCCCCTATCTCAGCTTGCTACAGAAAGTTGAGAGCGCATTGGTTACGAAGTTAAAAAAAGATCAATTGCACAATGATCCGGTGATTTGGGTGGCTGACCTGTCCAATTTTGGGCCAGGAATTTTGATAACTGGAAACTGGCTATAAATTTCCAGCACTTTAGTTAAAATATGTATACAAAGTATGTATACTGATCTGTGACACGCGCAGCAACAGGCCTTTCCAAGTTGACATATTGGGGTCCACTCTGTGCAGGTACGCAGTGTATTTTCCTAAATACACAATGTTGGACTGGGCAAGCTGTGATCAACCTTCCTGAACAAGCAGAGCTACTCCAGACCGTTTGAAAACTCAAAATAATTCCCCTCCTCTGCTCGGTCCTCATCGGCATTCCAAGGGCAAAAACAAGAGAGTTTGGGCAGATCGCCTTGATCCAGGCCGCTGCCTCAACCCCTTACTCCCCTGGCTGTAGACTCGAGGCTCCCTCTGTGCGACTCATTAAAGGTTCTTGTCTCCATCCATCAGGAAAAAACAAAAAAACCCGCCCAGCCTCCAAGCACTTGCATCTCCCCAAACCCCAATAGCATTGGAACCGTAGATGTGAATCTCTTGTCCTTTCATAGTGTGGTGGAATACACCGATCCCTTTGAGCTACTTGAATCCAGACTTTTGACACCTCTCATTCTCACATTCCATGCTGCATCGTGGGATAGGCTACAGAACCCGGCAGTTAATAAAACCTGACATGGACTATTACCTGGATTAAGAAAGTGCCTTGAATACTTTAATGAGAAGTCGCACAACACCAGGTTATAGTCCAACAGTTTTATTTGAAATTACGAGCTTTCGGAGCGCTGCTCCTTCGTCAGGTACAGTGTATTATACTTACTGTACCTGACGAAGGAGCAGAGCTCCGAAAGCTCGTAATTTCAAATAAAACTGTTGGACTATAACCTGGTGTTGTGCGACTTCTCATTTTTGTCCACCCCAGTCCAACACCGGCATCTCCGCATCTTGAATACTTTAGGGGGGGCTTTTTTTTGAGACGGTAAAGGGATACCTCAAAATTTGAACGTCATTTCAACATCAATTACACCCATTATCATCTAAAATTCTTTTGTTGGACATTCTGCCAATGTTGACTCTCCTTCAGTGAGGTCCTGAGCAAAGACTCCCGAGGGGCCTGTATCTCGAACTTAGTCTCCTCAATTGAGCAGGCTGTGTCAAGTAATTTAATCAGGCCTGTGAGTTGGGACTAGATATTCCAACCAGATTTCTCTTGGCGAGAATGAGGAAGGAGGGGAGCAGAATATGTAACCAACAAAAAAAAAACCATCCCGACTTCAAATTTGTAACTCGTGTTAAACGATTATGGAGGAGAACCAACACAAGGGTTACAGTGAAGCCCGAAGTCCCCCCGACAGACTGACGCAACAGTACCTGTCGAAAAAGGAGCCATTGGTAGGTGGAGGGAATACACAAAAAAAAAACAAGAAAAAGATATTGCACTTGTTTACCGAAAGGAGTTTGGAATAAATAGCTTATTCGACATTCGGTACTTCATTAGAACTCTGTTCTGTAGTCTTCCGCCATATTGCTTTATCACTGCACCTTAATATAATACCTTAGGAAATGAATGCATTGGACGGTCACTGGATGCAGCAACAGGTGAATGGTCCCAATGTCCAGTGAACAATACAGACAAATCAATATGTACATCATGTCCGAACCAAAATTAATCGCTGGTTCAGTCACTTGGCTGCAAATGGTCTAACCTGTAATAAATTAAATAGTTGTTCCTGCGCCAAGACTGTAGAAGTTTGAATTTCATCCCACTTATTTCACCCCTAACCCACATTAAAAATATATATATTGCAGTAAGCCTGCACTCCATTGGCAAAAATAAACGTGTAACGGAATTCTGGCCACTCCCGCACTCAAGGCCCCGATTTTAACTCCAGGTGGATTCCCCCGCTCAGGCCAGAGTTAAAATTACACTCGGGGCTCAATGATGTCATCGGGCCACAACGTGCACAGGTTGGAGAAGCTGGATTTGTTTTCATCAGAGCAAAGGAGGTTGAGGGGTGATTTGATAGAGGTGTACAAGATTATGATGGGTTTGGATAGGCTAGACGGGGAAAGGCTGTTCCCACTAGTTGATGGCACAAGGACTAGGGGACACAGATTTAAGTTTTTGGGCAAGAGATACAGGGGGGGGAATGTGAGGAAAAACTTTTTTACGCAGCGAGTGGCGAGGACCTGGAATTCGCTGCCGACGGAAGTGGTGGACGCGGAGACACTCAATGTTTTCAAGGGGAGACTGGATAGGTACTGGAGGGAAATAAACTTGCAGGGCTACTTGGATAGAGCGGGGGAGTGGGACTGACTGGATTGCTCTACAGAGAGCCGGCACGGACTCGATGGGCTGAATGGTCTCCTTCTGTGCTGGTCTCCTTCTGTGCTGTTATGACTATGTAAAGAAGGACCCTGTTGGCTCCGGGAAAGTGCCCTTGCTGCCTGCTCAGGAGAGCAGGTTAAAATTGCAGATGTCGCGATCGTGGCGGCTTTCAGACAGGTAAGAGCCAGGGCGATTTTAACTGCCCGCCCGCCAGGTTTCTGCTGAGCGAATAGGGTTAAAATCATCCCCTTAAGTGTTGGGGACTGGGAGGAGGCATGGCCCATCCCCCACTGCCCAGCACAATGATCCAATCTACGTCAAGCAGAGGCCGCGGCATCTCTTTGCAGAGGAGAGAATGTTGTACGGGGATGTCGTAGCAGAACAGTACCTCGCGCCTTCCAGCAGACGGCCAAAGGAAGCACGGGTCCTGACGAAAGGTCATTGACCGGAAACGTTAACCCTAACTCCCCTCCCCCCAACCCCTCTCCGCAGGTGCAGCCTGACCCGCTGAGTGCGTCCAGCCTTTCATCTCGGAAACGCCAGCATCTGCAGGATTTTGATTTTCATTTTTCTTGAGACGCGGCAAAAAGTCTGGGAGCCGTTAGAACAAAGGGGCAAAGTCCAGGCAGACGGAAGACGGTCGGGGGGCAACTTACAGTGAGGGGAAAATAAAAAGGCATGAAAACAGTGTCCGATTAACGTGGGAGACTTCCTCACACCAAAAATGTGAGGCTGAACTGTGCTTCATGTACCACACAGTGTATGTCATTCTCCCCACTGTGTTCTTGTCTCAGGGCTTGTGTGGAAAAGTTCTTGCAAGACGTTTCAACTCATTGCCTCAAATCTCCTTTGTCTGGAGGACTAGAATACAAGGGGGTAGAAGTTACGCTGCAGCTGTACAAAGCCCTGGTTAGACCACACCTGGAGCACTGTGTTTAATTCTGGGCACCACACTTTAGGAAGGATATATTGGCCTTGGAGGGAGTGCAGCGTAGGTTTACCAGAATGATACCCGGACTCCAAGGGTTAAATTACGAGGAGATTTTACACAAACTAGGGTTGTATTCCCTGGACTTTAAAAAGATTAAGGGATGATTTGATCGGAGTTTTCAAGATATTAAGGGGAACTGATAGGGTAGATAGAGAGAAACTATTTCCGCTGGTTGGGGATTCTAGGACTAGGGGGCATAGTCTAAAAATTAGAGCCAGACCTTTCAAGAGTGAAATTAGGAAACACTTCTACACACAAAGGGTGGTAGAGGTTTGGAACTCTCTTCCGCAAACGGCAATTGATGCTAGATCAATTGTTAATTTTAAATCTGAGATTGATAGATTTGTGTTAGCCAAAGGTATTAAGGGATATGGGGCAAAGGCAGGTATATGGAGTTAGGTCACAGATCAGCCATGATCTCTCTGAATGGCGGAGCAGGCTCCAGGGGCTCAATGGCCTCCTCCTGTTTCTGTGTTCTTCAGATTCCAACAGTAATGAGTCAAGACGCCCTGGAAATATTTCAACAAAAATCACTGAAAATCTTTGAAAATGGCTGCAGCCAAAAGATCAAAAAGGATTGGTGGCAGGGGGGGGGGGGGGGGAAGAGAAAAAGAGATTCATAGCTGCTTCCCAAACTCTGTGTGTTTTCCAGTTGGAATATTCCAAACAAACTGGATTTTTGAAATACCACACAAACGCATGCAACACACTACATGGCTTTAAAAGGGACAGAGATAAATATGTCCCAAAACTGGAATTAAGAGTGTCAAAGTCAATCTTTCCTCAACCCTACACAGTACTTGGTACTTAATCCAACAGGTTAGATTTGGAGTGCAAATATCCAATTACAACCACTTTCAAAGAGATGTATCTAATGAGTACACTGACGCCCTGTCAGATTGGCCCTGAGCTCTGGGAAGTTGTGCTGGAGTTAGTGCATTCTTATTACTTTGGGGTTTTTTTTGTCTCCAGGTACAGCATGTCTCCTTCAGTGCTGCCAGGGCTTCTTGTCAACTCCTCTGTGCTCAGGAATGTGCTTGTAGCGGCATTTGTCTCCGAAATGGCAGCCAGTGGTACGCCAAAAGTAGCATTCGTCACCGTCTACTGGGCCTTTACGCTTCGACCTAAGAGTTTAAAACAGTGAAAAGCATTAAAAGTCAGAAAAGAGTCTCTGACCACTTCTCGTCCAATTCTAAAGCCCAAGCCAACCAGCCAAACTCAACTAAAAGGAAGTTAAATGAAAGCTCTTCTTTTTTTTTAATTAAATACCTCACACGCTCTTCTCCAGAAGATGTTGACTTCTTGCTGGGGACCATTCCACATGTACCAAGCACCCTCTGGGATCTGGTCCAAGTGGCTCCTCTTCATGTGCGAGCCGAGCCCGCGACGGTCATCGGGCTATTCAAGATTGGGAGGCGGGGGGGGGGGGGGGGGGCATCACAGACAAATCTGATCCTTGTTCTTGACCAATGCTCACAGTTCCAACAGAAGCTACTGGGCAGGAGTGCCAACCAACGTTCCTGTTAATCTGTGCCGCGATCTGGAGGCCCTGCGCAGGCCGCTCAACGGATTTACAACTGAAATAACCGCGCGTGCGCAAGAAATTGAATGGACCTGCGAACCCCCCCCCACCCAAAAAAAGAAAATTAGCGGGAACATTGGTGCCAACTCTGACTGGGTCTCCGCTCTCTAGCCCAAGAGCGCGGAGGTGAACTGCGGTACCCTTACCCCAGAGGTCAGCTAACTCAACGCAAACCATGGATTAACCTGGGACCTTCTGTACAGCTCGGATACTCACTGCCTTAAGCAGCCGAGCCATCAGGGGAGCCCAAGTAAATCATGATTTCATGGGACAATGAAAATATTAATTGGATAGCTCTTTCAAAGAGCCGGCACAGGCACAATGGGCCGAATGGCGTCCTTCCGCGCTGTATCATTCTATGATTAAGAGGCAGCATAGAAGTGCGGCATGATCACATGATCAGCTGCTTCCAATTGCCTTCTGTAGCAAGTGCCCCTTTATGCCGGTCTTCACAGAAGGCACAGAACAACGACGAGATGCTTCAACCACAGTGTATCAGCTAACAAATCAAACCAAGGCGCTCCCGGGCATCTCCAAGCAGAGAGTTACACCGTCTCTGGTCACAGTTCAAGACGAGTTGGCCTGCATTTCTTCTATCCAATTGACCAAAGTTTCATTCAGAAGAGTCTCGCAGATGCCCAGAAGCATATCCCTTCCTGATTGGATTTGGGGAAACTGCTCCCCTTTATAACTTCAGCTGGGACAATGTCAACAACAACTCGCATTTATACAGCGGAGTTAATGTAGTAAAACGTCCCAAGGCGCTTCTGAGCAATTATCAAACAAAATTTGACACCGAGCCACATAAGGAGATATTAGGACAGGTGACCAAAAGCTTGGTCAAAGAGGTAGGTTTTAAGGAGTGTCTTAAAGAGAGAGAGAGGAGGAGAGGTTTAGGCAGGGCATTCCAGAGCTTAGGGCCTAGGCAGCTGAAGGCACGGCCGTCAATAGTGGAGCGAAGAAAATCGGGGATGCTCAAGAGGCCAGAATTGGAGGAGCGCAGAGATCTCGGAGGGTTGTAGGGCTGGAGGAGGTTACAGAGATAGGGAGGGGGCGATGGGGTAATGTCAATGGGGGTAAGTGACACTCAGCCCACACGGTCAAAGATCATGTGACTATCAATGTCTATACATCAGCCCCGCCCCTCGTGAACTTACCCGCACGCTGCTGCCACGATTTTCGGTTGTACCGACACCCGCACCGGGACAGGCGGTTTCTGCAGAGCGGAGCTGCTTTTATTCAGGTGTCTGTCAGCGTATCTAATTAGCAGCTTTGTGTTTTCTATTTCTTTACCCTGTGAATGAGAGAGAGAATCACTGGCCAAACGCAACAAAAAGGACGCTAGGTTCCGCCTGATGTGCTCATCAGTCACAAAGATCGGGAAGATCGCAGGTTCAATCCTTGAGTTAGCTAATCTCATCAGATGGTGGCAATAGGCATTAATTAGAATGTGCAGCACAGAAACAGACCATTCGGCCCAACTGGTCCATGTCAGTGTTTATGCTCCACATGATCCTCCTCCCACTCCTCTTCATCTCACCCTATCAGCGTATCCTTCTATTCCTTTCTCCCTCATGTGTTTATCTAGCTTCCCCTTAAATGCATCTATGCTATTCACCTCAACTTCTGCCTGTGGTAGCGAGTTCCACATTCTAAACACACTTTGGGTAAAGAAGTTTCTCCTGAATTCCCTATTGAATTTATTAGTGACTATCTTATATTTATCCCCTAGTTTTGGATTCCCCCACAAGTGAAACAATTTCTGTACATCTACCCTATCAATAATTTTAAAGACCTCAATTAGGTCACCCCTCGGTCTTCTCTTTTCTAGAGAAAAGAGCCCCAGCCTGTTCAATCTTTCCTGATAGTTATAACCTCCCAGTTCTGGTATCATTCTAGTAAATATATTTTTTTTTTTTTTCGCACCTTCTCCAGTGCCTCTATATCCTTTTTATAACATGAAGACCAGAACTGTGCACAGTGCTCCAAGTGTGGTCTAACCAAGGTTCGATACAATTTTAACATAACTTCTCTGCTTTTCAATTCTATGTGACAATTGGCCACAGCACACCTAGACTGGGGGCCGATGGGGTAAATGCCCAGTCAGTGTTCCCGCTGTGGGTCCCTATTCAGTGACCTGTGAAAGTGCATGAAGATGCCTGGTGAGGATAGATAGGGTCTGGCTGCGTTGCCCCCGCCCCGCCCCCCAGTCGAATAGCCCACTGACACTCACTGGCTAGACGCACACAAAAGAGTGGTCACTTGGGTGAGGTAAGCAGAGGACACCCAGCAGCCATGAAACACTATCCAAGGTCAGTGCCTACAGGGGAGAGGAGAAAAATCAAAGAGAGTACGAGTAAATGAAAGAGGGTTCAGCGAGCAACACAGATGATTTTGGAACTTGGGGCTCTAAGTTCTAGAACATAGAAATAGGAGTCGGCCTCTTTTTTTAATTAATTCACAGGATGTGGCGTCGCTAGGAAGGCCAGCATTTATTGCCCATCCCTAATTGCCCTCGAGAAGGTGGTGGTGAGCCGCCTTCTTGACAACTGAGACGCTTGCTAGGCCAGTTCAGAGGGCAGCTAAGAGTCAACCACATTGCTGTGGGTCTGGAGTCACTTATAGGCCAGACCGGGTAAGGACGGCAGATTTCCTTCCCTAAAAAGGACATTAGTGAACCAGATGGGTTTTTACGACAATCCGGTAGTTTCATGGTCACCATTACTGATACTAGCTTTTTATTCCAGTTTATTTAATTAATTGAATTTAAATTCCCCAGCTGCCATGGTGGGATTTGAACTCATGTCTCTGGATCATTAGTCCAGACCTCTGGATTACTAGTCCAGTAACATAACCACAATGCTACCGTACCCATAATTTAGCCCCTCGAGCCCGCTGCCATTCAATTAGATAATGGCTGATCTGTATCATAACTCCATACACCCACCTTGGTTCCATATCCCTTAATACCCTTACCTAACAAAAATCTACCTAGGTCAGTTTTGATATTTTCAACTGACCCCAGCTGCTCAGCTTTTTGGGGGGAGAGTGTTCCAGATTTCCACTACCCTTTGTGTGAAGAAGTGCTTCCTGACATCACCCCTGAACGGCCTGGCTCTAATTTTAAGGTTCTGCCCCCTTGTTCTGGACTCCCCCCACCAGAGGAAATAGTTTCTCTGTAATCTCTATCTTATTATTTTTGGCACCTGTCCATTTCTGTACATGGACCGCTGAATCTCTCAGCTCCTCCACAGTTCCCAGCTTCTTACCATTTAGAAAATACTCTGATCTCTCTTTCTTGGGCCCACAGTGGATGACCTCACACTTTCCCACATTGAACTCCATCTGCCACAGTTTTGCCCACTCACTTAATCTATCAAGGTCCCTTTGGAACTTGCTGTTCCCATCCACACTACTTACTGTGCCACCCAACATAAGTGCCGTCAGCAAACTTGGATACACGGCTCGCTGTTCCTTCATCTAAGTCATTGATAAAGGTTCTGATGTGAGACTCACACCTTCACCTGAAGGGTGCCTTCAGCATACGTATGGAAGCTGCCCTCATGCCTGTGGATCATGTCACCAAGGGGCAACATGCAGATCAAGAGGAGGAAGGGGCCAAAACATAATGGGAGCCTTGAGGTACTCCTGAAGGTCACTGTGCCAGGGTGGACGGAGAAGTCATTGCAGGCGATTTACGCTACCCCAACAGTCGCATCCTTGTGTTTGCAACTTTAACAGGGAAATATTGAGAGTGCTTAAAATTTTAGGTTGCATATAGTGACACCGCAAGTCCCAGCCAGAATGGAGATGGTTGGGTAATTCCCCCGTCAATCACGCTGGGATTGATTTTACGCACTAACTGTCCTCCACTCACTGCATTTTGCTGGAGAAATAATCCTGCTTTTATTGGGGGCGTTGCTGTAGTTTCGGTCACGAGTTCAGTTTGCTGTAAAATAGATACTGTTTGCCGCAAGCCCGGCCGTTACTCCTGCCCTGCCTCCCACTCACTAGCTGGCACAGTGGTGTCAATACTCACTCCAGAAAACTTATTTCTAGGGCAAGTGATTCGGTGCATTTTACCATCTGAATGTTGCAATTTTACATTTTAAAAAATCGCGAGCCGTTTATAAATGTTGTTTCTGAGCAGATCGAAGCGATAACAAATCATCTGCCTCAACAAAGCATTGTCCCATTTATTGGTAACGCCTCCGCCCATCCCCGTTCATTTTTTGACAAATCTAAGGACTATGATTTACAGACGGGGTGGATAACAGCACAACACTGAAACAGCGACATTTTTCAGGCCTCACCTGCAACGCCTCCAATGCTTTAGCAGCTGCCACATGGCACTTAAAGTTGACAAATGCACAGAAGCGTTCGTGTAGTACCCGGATACTGTCGATCTCCCCGTAACTAGAAGGAAGCAGTTAGAAATAATTAACGTATGTATTGGTCGCAACCCATCATTTTTGTTTAAATACGTGTTCTCATCAAACAGGAATGGTGGTAATGATATTGGCAGCGCACAGTCGCGTCATTCACAGGAGAGTATTTTAGAGTAGTGTCCTAGGCACAACCATCTGCAGCTGCTTTCATCAATGACCTTCCCTCCATCAGAAGGTGAAAAGTGGGCATGGTTACAGATGATTGCGCAGTGTTCAGCTCCATTCGCAACTCCTCAGATAATGAAGCAGTCCATGCTCGCATGCAACAAGCCCAGGACAACTTTCAGGCTTGGGCAGATAAGTGGCAAGTAACATTCACACCACAGAAGTGCCAGGCAATGACTATCTCCAACAAGCGAGAGTCTAACCACCGCCCCTTGACATTCAATGGCATTACCATCGCCGAATCCCCCACCATCAACATCCAGGGAGGTCGCCATTGAGCAGAAACTTAACTGGACCAGCCACATAAATACTGTGGCTACAAGAGCAGGTCAGAGGCTGGGTATTCTGCAGTGAGTGACTCACCTCCTGACTCCCCAAAGCCTTTCCACCATCTACAAGGCACAAGTCAGTAGTGTGATGGAATACTCTCCACTGGCCTGGATGAGTGCAGCTCCAACAACATTCAAGAAGCTCGACACCATCCAGGACAAAGCAGCCCGCTTGATTGGCACCCCTTCCACCACCTTAAAATATTCACTCCCTCCACCACCGGCGTACCGTGGCTGCAGTTTGTACCATCTACAAGATGCACTGCAGCAACTCACCAAGGCTCCTTCGACAGCACCTCCCAAACCCACGACCTCTACCACCTAGAAGGACAAGGGCAGCAGGCGCATGGGAACACCACCACCTCCAAGTTCCCCTCCAAGTCACACACCATAAATAATGGAATGCCCTCCCTAACAGCACTGTGGGAGCACCTTCACCGCACGGTCTGCAGCGGTTCAAGAAGGCAGCTCACCACCACCTTCACAATGGCAACTAGGGATGGGCAATAAATGCCGGCCTTGCCAGTGACGCCCACATCCCGTGAATGAATTTTTTTTAAAGCACATCATGCATCAATTAACAACTTGCATTTGTATATGATAGCAAAATACTGCGGATGCTGGAAAATTGAAACAACAGAAAACGCTGGAAAAACTCAGCCGGCCAGGCAACATCCGTGGAGAGAGAAACAGAGTTAACGTTTCAGGTCGAAAACCCTTCGTCAGAACTGAGAAAAGAGCAGGAAATGAAACAGATAAAAAAGCAAGGAGGAGGCTGGGGGGAGGAATAACTATGGTAAGTAGAGACGTTAAGAGATGCTCAAGGCAAGACGAGATGGTAATGGGACAGGTTAAGAAACAAAAGATGGCTAGAAGTGTGAAGTGTGAAATGCTGGCAGAATGAGACACAGCTGCCGTAGGGGGAGAGAGAGAAAAAAAAGGAAAAAGGCACAAACCAAAAGGGTGGATAAAATGAGTGTGTGTGTATATATATATATATATATGTGGTAGGGGCCGAGGTTATGATCTGAAATTGTTGAACTCAATATTGAGTTCAACAATTTCAGATCATAACCTCGGCCCCTACCACATGTATATATATATATATATATACACACACACACTCATTTTATCCACCCTTTTGGTTCGTGCCTTTCTCCTTTTTTTTTTCTCTCTCTCCCCCTACGGCAGCTGTCTCTCATTCTGCCAGCATTTCACACTTCACACTTCTAGCCATCTTTTGTTTCTTAACCTGTCCCATTACCATCTCGTCTTGCCTTGAGCATCTCTTAACGTCTCTACTTACCATAGTTATTCCTCCCCCCAGCCTCCTCCTTGCTTTTTTATCTGTTTCATTTCCTGCTCTTTTCTCAGTTCTGACGAAGGGTTTTCGACCTGAAACGGTTAACTCTGTTTCTCTCTCCACGGATGTTGCCTGGCCTGCTGAGTTTTTCCAGTGTTTTCTGTTGTTGTTTGCATTTGTATATGGTGCTCCTCGGGTACAATGGGGGAGAGGAAACGGTGATGCCAAGCAAGAGGTTGAAGAGATCATGAAAGATTGGAATCTATATAGTTCCTAATCATGTCTCCCAATCACCACCAAGCTCTACTCATGTACCTGATCTACTTTGAAGTACAGTCCCTGTTAGGTAGGCAAATTCAGACGGAGGGAAGACCAGTAGTGCAATCAAAGAGATCTAAACTCGAGAGCACAGCCACAATCTACTCAATCTGTTCTCATAGGACAACCCTCTCATCCCAGGCCTCAATCTAGTGAACTTTTGTTGCACCGCCTCTAAGGCAAATATGTCCTTCCTCAGATAAGGAGACCAAAAACTGTGTACAATACTCCAGGTGTGGTCTCACCAGAGCCCTGTACAATTGTAGCAAGACTTTCTTACTATTGTACTCCAACTCTTTAGCAATAAAGGCCTACATGCCATTTGTCTTCTAATTGCTTGCTGTACCTGTATGCTAACTCAGTGTGTTTCTTGTACTAGGACACCCAAATCTATCTGAACACCAACGTTTAATAGCTTCTCACCATTTAAAAAAATATTCTGTTTTTCTATTCTTCCTACCAAAGTGAATAACCTCACATTTCCCCACATTATACCCCATCTGCCATCTTATTGTCCACTCACTTAACCTGTCTATATCCCTTTGCAGGCTCTTTGTCTCCTCCTCACAGCTTACTGTCCCACCTAGCTTTGTATCGTCAGCAAACTTGATACATTGCACTCGGTCCCTTCATCTAAGTCATTGATATAGATTGTAAATAGCCGAGGCCCAAGCACTGATCCTTGCGGTACCTCACTAGTTACAGCCTGCCAACCGGAAAATGACCTGTTTATCCCTACTCTCTGTTTTCTGTCTGTTAACCAATCCTCTATCCATGCTAGTATATTATTCCCAACCCCATGTGCCCTATCTTGCGTAGCAACCTTTTATGTGGCACCTTATCGAATGTCTTTTGGAAATCCAAGTATACTACATCCCCTTTATCTACCCTGCTAGTTACAGCCTCAAAAAAAATCTCATGTCGCTTGGGGTCAAATTTTGTTTTTTGGTAACGTTCCTGTGAAGCACCTTGGGACGTTTTATTACGTTAAGGGCGCTGTATAAATGTAAGTTGTTGTTGTGCTGGCGTGCTTTTAAATGTATAACAGTTAAGTCTGGGGAAGAACAGTAATCCAGAGATTATGAGAACGGAGGGTGCAGACTGGGAACAACTCGAAAGAACCAGACACAAATCTGGCATTTCTGGACCAGTAAATCTGGTGTACGTCGAAAGATAATCGTGCGGTCTGCATCTTTGTACCTGAATTGTAAAAGAACACAGAGGCCGGTGTGTAGGAATAGCAGATGCCTGGGAGTAATTGCAAGCAGTAATCTAAAGCAGGGGTTCAGATGGTGCTAAACCGTAAAAGACCAGCTGCAACCATTTAGGATCAAGCGATCTCCGAGGTGAGATCACTTCCTTGAAATCACTGAAGTTTTGCCTGACCTTTGCGTGTTCACACTGCTGCACAATGCCATTCACACCAAAAGATAATAACTGGAGTCATTACTGCAAGCTCAAGAAACAATCACTGGGAAATACTACAACCAGCATACATCACAATGCAACCCAATTCTTTTTTTAAAATTTATATAGAAATGCAAGTCCCTCGAGCCTCTTCCGCCATTCTATTAGATCATGGCGGATGCGTACCTCAACTCCATTTACCCGCCTTTGCTCCATATCACTTGATACCCTTAAACTATCGCAGAAAGTTTAAATGACTCCCTTTAACGTCCACTCACTCTCTCACATGCGCAGTCCAGGAGTGGGGGTACGGGATAAGAATCAGAAACCTGGCTAATTGTTCTCATCCGAGGTTGGCCCCAGTTGTAAACAACCCCTACTGCCATCATGGTCAAAATCGGCTCACTGTCTCATCGTCACAGATCGGGGATCAAACCCGGGGACTGTATTGGCTCAGTTCCACACTGGGGTGGCTGATCCTGAGCGGCTGGGGGGAAGCAGGAATCGAGTCGCCTCCTATTCCCCTTATACAAAGCAAAAAGCCAGGAGTTTCTCTCGTGGAAAAGAGGCAGAAGACCAGGTGTTATTGTTTCAGTTGCTGGCTTACATCATTGTTATTTATCATGAACTACACCCATTTCCAGATATACAAGAACCAAAAAATCTGGCATTTTGTCTAGACTAAATAAAAGATCCTGTTATCTGTTGCTTACACAGATCTTCACAACAGACAGTCCATTTACCAAGGGTGCTTATTTACCCTTTGTGACATGGTCGGGCCCGCTTTAAATATAGTCAATCAGATTTCATGCAGAGGCAGCGAGTTCCTCTGGAGTCTGATCATGCACCGGTGTCAGAGTACGTTTCGCTTCAGGTTGAATTGCTGGAAGATGAAAACGGTCTGCAGCAACAACAAAAAAATTAAATTGACGGTTTGTCTGCAGCCAGTCGAATCCTAACCCAAGCAGAACACTTCTTGGCAAACAGTGATGTGGTGTCAGGACTCAGCTGTATAATGTAATCGTCACCATGTCCTTCAGGAAGGGGGGGGGAAGGGTAGAATACAAGAAAAACAATTATGGTTTGGCAATGTGGCCAAACTTGATGAGAAAATATTTCTTGGAGAGAGAGAAGTTTGCTTTCCGACGTTGCAGTACCACGGTTGTTTTTTAAATTATTCATTCACTGGATGTGGGAGTCGCTGGCAAGGCCAACATTTATTGCTCATCTCTAATTGCCCTTGATTGGCGTGCTCGGCCATTTCAGAGGGCAGTTAGAGTCAACCACATTGCTGTGGGTCTGGAGTCACATATCGGCCAGACCGGGTAAGGACGGCAGATTTCTGCCCCTAAAGGACATTAGTGAACCAGATGGGTTTTCACGACAATCTGGTAGTTTGATGGTCACCATTACTGATGCTAACTTTTTATTTCAATTCAGTTAATTAAATAAATCTGGAATTCCCCAGCTGCTGTGGTGGGATTTGAACTCTTCTACTCTGGATCATTAGTCCAGTCCAGTCACATGACCACTAGGCCACCGTTTCCATTACTATGTGGAGTACTTGCTGTGCTGCACAGTACATGCTCTCTGCATTGAGCGTCTTTCACAGTTTAGCACCGAGGATGTCCCTTGGCCGGGAGCTTAGGTCAAGCACAGAGGACAGGGCAAAGATCGGGAGGAGGGGGGAAAACAGAGTGAGGCTGATAGGAATTGTCTGTGCATCGGTTGACCAGGGTCTCCCCCCCCCCACCGAGACTGTGGGAGCTTGGGGGGGGTTTGTGGAGAGAGGGTAGGCAAAGTGTTCTTGCAGGGGGGACCCACACATACAAGGTGCTTTCCCAACTCTGGACATGTTTTAATTACTAATATCCTGAAAATTCAAAAATAAACATTTTCTAACTTGGTGGCAGAACAAATATGTGTTGCTTGCATTTACAGGATATTGGCAGAACCTAGCACTGAACCACTCCCATTATAGTTTGTAGTATACAGTAGTAGTTAGATTTTCAAGATTTGATACAAAAACTTTTTGGCTCACACAGCAACAACTTCCATTTATATAGCGGCTTTAACGTAGTTTGAAACCTAAGATTCTGAGGGGGATTAACAGGGTAGATGCTGAGAGGTTGTTTCCCCTGGCTGGAGAGTCAAGAACCAGGGGTCACAGTCTCAGGATAAGGGGTCGGCCATTTAGGACTGAGATGAGGAGGAATTTCTTCACTCAGAGGGTGGTGACTCTTTGAAATTCTCTACCCCAAAGGGCTGTGAATGCGGAGTCTTTGAATATATTCAAGGCTGAGATAGATAGATTTTTGGACTCTAGAGGAATCGAGGGATATGGGGATCGGCCAGGAAAGTGGAGAGGAGGTCAAAGATCAGCCATGATCTTATTGAATGACGGAGCAGGCTCGAGGGGCCGTATGGCCCACTCCTGCTCTTAATTCTTATGTTCTTATAAACATCCCAAGGCGTTTCACCGGAGCGTTATCAAACAATATTTGCCACCGAGCCACATAAGGAGATATTTGGGCAGGTCCTTGGTCAGAGGTAGGTTTTAAGGATCATCTTAAATGAGGAGAGAGAGAGGTAGAGGGGGGGAGGGGGGAGAGGTTTACGGAGGGAATTCCAATTTAGTGCTTAGGGCCCAGGCAGCTGAAGGCACGGCCGCCAACGGTGGAGCGAAGGAAATCGGGGATGCGCAAGAGGCCAGAATTGGAGGAGCGCAGAGATCTCAGGTGGGTTGTCGGGCTGGAGGAGGTTACACAGACAGGGAGGGGCGAGGCCATGAAGGGATCTGAACACAAAGATGAGAACGCAACTTCAATATCAACACCGAAACAGAGCGATCTGGTCAGCAGTTGCTCACCAATGTAAACCAGCTGACGCCAATGCAATCAACCGTGAACACACTTTGAATGGATGACTAACTTTCACTTATGGTAAAGTGGAATCTAGCGGTTTTTACGTCGGGTTACGCGCTGCGCTAGTGCAGCTGCTTCCCAAGATGCAACCATCATGCGGCCAATGGCAAACCCAAAGAGAAGCTGCTGGATTCAATTAGGCCGGTGAACGAGACAACATTTTTTTTTGTTAATCTGTCGGGAGCAGGCGGCACTCGCACAGGTTCTGAACAACATCAAAGCAGCTTTTGTTCCCAAGACATGGTACACATCTATCACGTAGCCTTTGACTAAACAACTCATGGCATAATATATGATTTAAATCATTAGTTCAAAGCCTCTTGAGCAATGCGTCTCGACAGGACAAGTAAAACATTAAATTATACAATGTCAGTATTTATTTTGCCTTTCCCTCGTTCAGGCAGCTTATTTATGTGCTAGTGTCATGATCTAGAAAACTGACATAAGGGAGTCCCTGAACCACAGAGAGAAAGTTTTCTCTCTGTACAGTAAGTGCAACAAACTTGTAAATCCCTTTATAAAGAACAGCTTTACGATGTTGATGCAGATAGACTGCAGAGGAAATTGTGTTCGATTGGCACGTGACTGTTAAGATCGCATTTGCAAGAGTAAGCATGCGAGACTGAGTTCTCATGGATGAATATAAAAGTGCAAATAGGACTAAATAAGACTGGAGTTGAACATTAGTCGGAAGTCATTAAACAGGAGGTTTTTCCAGAAATCTTTACATTCCTGCTGCATTTTAATCCAATTCCTTTACACTGCTTCAAGCCATTCTCTGAGTGAAAGAAGAAAGGCTTGCATTTCTACAGCGCCTTTCACGACCTCAGGACGTCCCAAAGCACTTTACAGTCAACAAAGTATTTTTTTCTTCAAAGTGTAGTCACTGTTGTAATGTAGGAAACACGGCAGCCAATTTGAGCACAGCAAGCACCCACAAACAGCAATGTGATAATGACCGGATAATCTGTTTTTTTTTTTAAGTGATGTTGATTGAGGGATAAATATTGGCCAGGACACCGAGGATAACTCCCCTTCTTTTCTTCGAAATAGTGCCATGGGATCTTTTATATCCAGCTGAGAGGGCAGACGGGGCCTCGGTTTAACGTCTCATCCAAAAGACGGCATCTCCAACAGTGCAGCACTCCCTCAACACTGCACTGGAGTGTCAGCCTAGAATTTTGTGCTCAAGTCTCTGGAGTGGGATTGTAACTATTCAATCCTCCTTAAAAATCTACTTTTAATCTTCCTTAAAAATCTACTTTTAATCTATCCATTATATATTAAATTTGGTATCTGGGGCACGGATTTCATTGAAAACTCATTGCAGGTACCTGCAGTACCTGTTACTCCTGCAGGTGGCACTGTGATAGGTCATTCCAATGTTAACGGTGTCATATGGTGTGACACACAATAGCTGCTATTTCCACTCCTCTACCACCCCCAGCACCCCTTCCCCTTCGCCCGGCACCTTCCCGTGCACGCGCAGGAGATGCAACACATGCCCTTATACCTCCCCTCTTCCCACTGTCCAGGGCCCCAAACACCCCTTCCAGGTGAAACAGCGATTTACTTGTACTTCCTGCAATTTAGTATACTGTATTCGCTGCTCACGATGTGGACTCCTCTACATTGGGGAGACCAAACGCAGATTGGGTGACCGCTTTGCGGAACACCTCCGTTCAGTCCGTAAGGGGGACCCCGAGCTCCCGGTGGCCTGTCACTTTAATTCACCGCTTCACTCCCACTCTGACCTCACCGTCCTCGGCCTAATACACTGTTCCACGGAAGCTCAGCGTAAGCTCGAGGAACAGCACCTCATCTTTCGTTTAGGCACGCTACAGCCCTCTGGACTCAATATCGAGTTCAACAATTTTAGATCATAACCTCAGCTCCAATCACATTTATATTTTATTTTATCTACCCTTTTATTTGTCCCCCCCACCTTTTTTTTCCTCCTAGAAGCTGGCAGCTGTCCTTCATTCTGCCAGTAGATTTCACACTTCATTCAGCCTTAATCTGTCACATTAACACCACCTCTAGCCTTGCATATCTCTTAATGTCTCTTAATGTCTCTTCATCTCCTCCTTTGTTCCTTTATCCCCTCCCCCTTTTCCCAGCTTTACCCTGGCCTTAAATCTATTTGATTTCCAGCTCTTCCCAGTTCTGATGAAAGGTCATCGACCTGAAACGTCAACTCTCTTTCTCTCTCCACGGATGCTGCCTGGCCTGCTGAGTTTTTCCAGCGTTTTCTGTTGTTATTTCGGATTTCCAGCATCTGCAGTATTTTGCTATCGTAGCTGCTATTTCCAGTTCGAGTATATAATTTTGAGATTGGATAATCTGGTTCCCATAAATCACTCAAAATTATTTCCCGAAAATGTTTTCCAGCTGTCATCGCAGCCTCTCTCAGTTACTGACATTTCAAATATCCAAAATAAAGGTTGAAACAAAATTTTAAAAATATTAAAAACATATTTCACATTAGTATAATTACATTTAAAATAAATTAAATTGGGTCTCTTAATGCCTTCATTAAAGTTCTTACTTGAAGGCCTCAGCCTCTCCCAAAAAGCCTGGGTGTGGAATTGATTTTTTTTAACTAGAGCTGTGACTCTGAGCTGAATTCGGATTGTGCACGTGAGCGGAAGTGGAGGGAGTAGATGGGAGGGTTAGGGGATGAGCTGAGTGACAGCAGTGCAAGGGTAGTGAAGGAAGCAGGCGTTGATCAGGTAGATAGGATTAGTGAGGGGGTGGTCGGAAGGGCAGAGATAGTGCAAAGGTGCAGGGGTACGAGATGCGATGTGAGCGAGGGGGGGGGGGGGGATTTTTGTTATTCATTCTCGGGATGTGGGCGTCACTGGCAAGGCCGGCATTTGTTGCCCATCCCTAGTTGCCCTCGAGAAGGTGGTGGTGAGCCGCCGCCTTGAACCGCTGCAGTCCGTGTGGTGAGCCGCTTTTTTTCTTGAATATGACTGAGTGTCTTGCTAGGCCATTTCAGAGGGGCAGTTAAGAGTCAACCACATTGCTGTGGGTCTGGAGTCACATATAGGCCAGACCGGGTAAGGGTGGCGGATTTCCTTCCCTAAAGGACACGATGGGGTTTTTATGACAATCCAGTCGTTTCATGGTCACCATTACTGATACTGGCTTTTGATTCCAGTTTTGTTTAATTAACTGAATTTAAATTATTCCAGTTTTGTTTAATTAACTGAATTTAAATTCCCCAGCTGAGACAAAGGAGGAGTGACTGGGAGAGCAGGTGAGAATGGAGCCAGAGCGCCACATTTTCTCTACAAAAAGACAGGAGAGCCATGCAGAAAGGACAGAGAGAGAGAGATGTAAAAAGAGAAGTGCAGGGGAAAGAAGCAAAAACCAACAGAATGGCCGTGACAGAAGAGGAGAGACAGAGAGAAAAACAGCAACATAACATCAGCGATAGGCAAGAGAGTGGTCATATTCTCTGACTAACCGTGTGAAATGCCACAGGCCATCAAGCAGAACAACAACAACAACTTGTATTTATTTAGCGTCTTTAACGTAGTAAAACGTCCCAAGGCGCTTCACAGGAGTGTTATAAGACATCAAATTTGACCACAATAAGGATATTACATGTGCTTACTTTTCAATAGCACACACATTCTTAACTCATTACAAGTCGGAAATTCTTGCTGCTCATTTTTGTATCATAATTGCATATTTTTCATGTTTGTTAACCCAAACATTGGTGGCTCCCAGCAAATCGACGTGAACTCACCAGCTCCTCAAGCTGCTGAAGGTGCTAAATGTTTTGCGTGAGGTAATGCTACGTTTTACTAGTTTTCCTTCCCCTCAATGCTACCATAGCCTGCCTTCCCCCATCAATACTGGTAGACTCTGGCCCAATACTGCCAGATAATGGACCCATCCTTTCACTGCTCCAGGGTCCTCTCCACAGTCCTTGTGGACGACAGGATTGGGCCAGATCAGCGAACCCCTCTTCCGTGCTGGTCCCACACAACACTCATTTCCCAATGCTCCAAGAAGCCCCATCTGCTGTTCCCAGATCCCAATAACCCCCCTAACCCAACTGCCAGATCCTAGGACACGCTCTCATTACTCTCCCACCCCAGGACCAATCCCAATATTTCTATAGCCACGATCTTTCCTAATGCTGTCATGCCTCCTAAGTGCCTTCCCAAGTTCGCCCGCACCTAAGGCCCTGAATCCCTGAATCCCAATACTCGCAGATTCCAACACACAAATAAAACATCTTTAAAGTTAATTCCACAGATTGATTTTAAAAAGGCACAGGATTGTGATTCACCAATCTTTTTCTTTTTATTAGGGATATTGGACGCAATTAATTTCTCCCTTTGGGCACACACGCTCAGCTGCAGACGCTCTGAGGTCAGGTATAGCAAGGGGACCAGCCTTCTAGCCTGTCCAAGCAACGCTTCCAACTTCAGAAGAGTCTTCCCACTGGACCAGGGTAATAATTTAATTGCCCAATTCGTACTGAGTTAGAATGGCAGAATTTTACACCACAGAAAGAGGCCATTCGGCCCATCGTGCCAACTGTACCAACTCTCAAGCGAGTTATCCACTTAGCCCCAAATCTCCTGCCCTTTTAACTTTAACAAATATATGCATAGGTTTTGTGTTGTGAATGTGTGTTCGCATTGGAACATAACGTGCAACCTCCCCAACACATCTCACTTAGAAATCAGAACCAGCAGAGAGACTCGAATCCCACTGATTTGGGCTACATGTCAACTCAAGTTTCGAAGCTGAAAGGGACAACTGAAAAAGAGTTGAGGTCAAGACACTGGGCTCATTTGGAAAACCGCCAGATACTGTAGTAGGGTTGGTATTCTGGAAGTTTGAGATCAAATGGGCCAAATGTATTTTTTTTTAAACAGCGAAATGAGGTTATTTATAACAAGCAGTTCAACTAGAGGAAAGAAACTCTGTACACTCTCAGGTTGTCTTATTGCGCAGGGACTTTCACCCCCATGGCACAATAGGATAATATTATTATGCACAGAAGGTAGGTGGGACTTGGTTTATGGGTCATAGTCACTGTGATCTCCTGGAACTTGTTTTTGATCGTCTTATAGAGGAATCCCCCAGAATTTTTCCCCTTGAATTGGCCAATGGTGTTTTTCAAACTTTCTTTTGCCTCTCCCCAAAAATTACATGGGAGTCATAATGCTTTGGTGTGTCATGACTTTTTGGAACATGATCAATGGACCAGCTGGTCTTTACCTGTCCAATATTTTGGTATGTTAATACACTGCCTTGTGTGATACTGAGCCGTAGAGACCAGGAATAAGGACCTTTTTCCATCCAAAGCTATCTTGTCAGCACTTAGTCCCTACCCACTCACTCTCTCATTGGAAGACTTTTAGATCAAACTAGTCCAAAGTAACATGTCTTTGGAGGACATCAGGTCTTCAATAGTGAGATCTGGAGTTGTGCTTAATAACATTTTCTGATCGGGGAGCAAAGATACAGAACATTCCCTCTGGAGATTAAATGTGTAGGGTCGAGTCGGCGATGGGCTAGACTGTGCACTGCCTACAGAAGGAGAGGGCCCGTCTCTCTGACTGCTTTCTTCCATTTAATAAAGTCAGTAAAATACGTGCAGTTTGGCAATCTGTAAATGCAAACGCTGAGTAGGTTTGGATACTTACTTTCTAAACAGATCTTTAAGCTGTTTTTCTTTGACGTGCACTGTAACATTTCCAACCCACAACGACGCACAAGGAAGCCTAGAGAAAGAGATATATAATTTAAAGAGAATTGTCCAAGACAATGCTCCTCCCTCAACCACCGCCACTAAACGCAGATTAACTGGAAGCAGCTGATCGTTGCTTGCGGAGTCTTGCCATGCACAAAATGGCTGCCGTGTTCGCCTGCATAACAACAGTCGTTGCCCTTCAAAGTGACTCGAGGTTTGCTTGGAGAGATTTCTCAGATGCAAGAATGTAAATACAAGTTTTTTTTAAAATAAAGACTTGTATTTCTGTAGCACCTTTCATGAACACAGGACATCCCAAAGTGCTTTACAGCCAATGAAGTACTTTTTGAAGTGTTGTCACTGTTGTAATGTAGGAAATGCAGCTGCCAATTTGTGCACAGCAAGCTCCCACACACAGCAATGTGATAATGACCAGATAATTATTATTATTTTTTTATTTTTTTTAAAGTGATGTTGATTGAGGCCAGGACATCAGGGAGAACTCCCCTGCTCTTCTTCGAAATAGTTTTACGTCCACCCGAAAGAGCAGACGGGGCTTCGGTTTAACGTCTCTCTCATCCGAAAGACGGCACCTCTGACAGTGCAGCACTCCCTCAGCACTGCACTGGAGTGTCAGCCTGGATTTTTGTGCTCAAGTCTCTGGAGTGGGACTTGAACCAGAGCCAACTACCAACTGTGCTGGAAGATATTTTTTCCATACATTACTCATGTCTTTTAAAAGCTCCTCGCCACATTGGTGACAAGTGCTTACCATAATCTAACCCAAACACAGACTAATTGCGGAGTGCAAATAAAAAACACTTGCAACAGCCCCATTACTTTGAACAGCAACAATTAAAGATGTGGAACCCTGGCTTCCCTGAGGCTTACCCAGTGAATAGTTAAGCCATGGAGACTAGGGCAAGCCCAGGCTCATTCCCTCGTCTTTGCTTAGTTAGCTTATCTCAGCCAGGAAGACAACAACAGCAAGGGTGATACCTTTCTCAAGAGGGCTGTCCTATGAGGAGAGATTGAGCCTATACTGTCTGGAGTTTGGAAGAATGAGAGGTGATCTCATTGAAACATACAAGATTCTGAGGGGGATTGACAAGGTAGACGCTGAGAGGTTGTTTCCCCTGGCTGGAGAGCCTAGAACTAGGGGGCATAGTTTCAGGATAAGGGGTCAGACATTTAGGACTGAGATGAGGAGAAATTTCTTCACTCAGAGGGTTGTGAATCTTTGGAATTCTCTACCCCAAGGGCTGTGGATGCTCAGTCGTTGAGTATATTCAAGACTGAGATCGATAGATTTTTGGACTCTAGGGGAATCAAGGGATGTGGCGATCGGGCGGGAAAGTGGAGTTGAGGTCAAAGATCAGCCATGATCTTATTGAATGGCGGAGCAAGCTCGAGGGGCTGTATGGCCGACTCCTGCTCCTAATTTATATGTTCTCAAACTCTCAGTTCTCTTCTCTACCTCTTTCTCCTCCTACCCTTCTTTCCCTCTCTCCCCTTTGCATTCTCATTCCTTCTTCCTCTCGCCCCCTCCCCTTCTCTCCATCTCTCTCTCTCCCCATTTCTGACTCAGTTATTTCCTTCTCACCATCTCCTTCCCCTTCCAGCTCTCTCCTCTTTACCTTCTCTCTCCTTCCATTCTAACTTTCTTTCCTTCCCTCGTTTCTTTCTCCTCCTTTTTTCTTGATTACAAGTATGATCAAGGATGACATGTTGTTTGAACAAGTCACGAGCAAACATGGGTTTAATACATAATTTAAAATATATTTAGAGAAACTGGGGTGGTTCTCCTTAGAGCAGAGAAGGTTAAGGGAGATTTGATAAAATCTTGAAGGCTTTTGATAGAGTAAATAAGGAGAAACTGTTTCCAGTGGCAGAATGGTCATTAACCAGGGGACACAGATAATTGGCAAAAAATCCAGGGGGGAGATGAAGAGAATTTTTTTTACCCAGTGAGTTATGATGATCTGGAATGCACTGAATGGAAAGGTGGTGCATGCAGATTTAATAATTACTTTCAAAAGGGAATTTTGAAGAGGAAAGATTTGCAGGGCTACGGGGAAAGGGCGGGGGAGTGGGACTTGCTGAAGTGCTCTTGCAGAGAGCCGGCACGGGCTCGACGGGCCGAATGGCCTCCTCCTGTGCTGCAACCATTCTATGATTCTATTCTGTGAAATAACCGGCCCGAGCACCATGGGCCGAATGGGAATGGCCTCCTCCTGTGCTGGGTATTTTATTTTCTCCAGAGGTTTGCTCGTACAAAACTGGGTGTTCCGCTAGAGTAGGGGGCATTACAATTGGGCTCAGCCGTCCGAGATTGGGGGAGAGAGAAACCAGCCAATGCTCCAGTCCCTAATTGTTACCCAGCCACCCGTGTGTGTGTGAACAGAAGGTAGAATCACATCTTGTGGTGACGGCCCCCGGCCCCCCCTCCCCAGGCCAAAAAAAGAGAAAATAAAAACAGAAAATGCTGGAAACGCTCAGCAAGTCCGGCAGCATCTGTGGAGAGAAACAAAGTTAACGTTTCAGGTCGAGGAGCTTTCGTCAGAACTGGAAAAAGTTAGAGATGTGACGGGTTTTAAGCAAGTGCAGAGGCAGGGAAAGGGGGGAGGGGAGGAAAGAACAAAATGGAAGGTCTGTGATAGGGTGGAAGGCAGGAGAGATTGAATAACAAAAGGGATGATGGGGCAAGGCACAAGGAGATGGTAATGGGACAAGTTACGAAATAAAAGATGGGTCTAGAGGAGGTGTAAATGGAAACAGCAGAATCATCAGCAACAGCTGCCGTCAGAGAACCAGCCACATGTCTGAGGCACCCGTGGAACCAGCAAGAAGTGAAACACATTCGGGGAGGGGAGGGGAAGAGAGAGGATCAAAATTGGCAACAAGATTAAAAAGATTACTTTTTAAATTGCTGAAGTTTAATGTCTATGATCATATCAGCAGTCTAAATCCTCCCAGCTGAACACCTGATAATTGCCTGCACGTGAGAGAAACGGGAATATTTAGGGAGAGTGCTAGCATAATGACACGTTTCTTTTAGGTGCTGACTAATCAGGAGCATATGCTTAAAAGCCCACACGCGAGGAGCAAGGAAGAATGCTGTTCTACACATATACCAAAGTTTAAAAATTAGGAAGTTAGGAGTGACCCTGCTTCTGGTGCTGGTTTCACTTTGGATTCCGCTCTCCCTCAGATCCTTGGGTTTACATGGGGAATTCCTGCTTCCCCCATCCCAGGAGCTAACTCCCTAACCTGCCCGTCGGGAAACGGACGGGGTCGTGCGCAATGCTAGTTTCACACCCCGCTTGATTTTTACTCTCCGTTCAAGTGACTGCATATCGGGCAGGGTGTTCCACCCGATCCTGTGGGGGCTGCCCCCTCCCCCATCCCCGCCGAGTGAGGTTAAAATTACCCCCTCAGCCTCACAAAAAAAGTAGGTCTAAAAGTCCGTGACCTGGGTAAGTGAGGTTAGTAGTGCGAATGCTGAGTGAGGGATCCCAGAACAAACGCTGTGTAATGGTGGCTAAAGAATTGAAGTCTGATGAAGGGCTCACACAAAAAGGGGCGATAGTGTTGGGTTGACTGAGGCTTCACTCAGGAGGGTTGTGAATCTTTGTCCGTGGATGCCCAGTCACTGAGTATATTCAAGGCTGAGATAGATAGATTTTTGGACTCCAGTGGAATCAAGGGATATGGGGATAGGGCGGGAACATAGGAACTTCTTCTTAGGCAGTCCCTCGGAACCGAGGATGACTTGCTTCCACATTAAAAATGAGTTCTCAGGTGACTGATGAGTCCAATGCGGGACCTACAGTCTCTGTCACAGGTGGGGCAGACGGTGGTTGAAGGGGCGGGTGGGTGGGGTGCTTGGGTTGACGTGCGCTCCTTCCGCTGTTTGCACTTGGCTTCCGCTTGTTCCCGGCGAAGAGACTCAAGGTGTTCAGCGCCTTCCCGGATGCTTCTCCTCCACTTTGTGCGGTCTTGGGCCAGGGATTCCCAGGTGTCAGTGGGGATGTTGCACTTTTTCAAGGAGGCTTTGAGGGTGTCCTTGAAGCGCTTCCTCTGCCCACCTGGGGCTCTCTTGCCATGTCGGAGCTCAGAGTAGAGCGCTTGCTTTGGGAGTCTCGTATCGGGCATGCGGACGATGTGGCCCGTCCATCGGAGCTGATCGAGCGTGGTCAAAGCTTCGATGCTGGCCTGAGCAAGAACACTGACGTTGGTGCGCCTATCCTGCCAATGGATTTGCAGGATCTTGCGGAGGCAGCGTTGGTGGTACCTCTCCAGTGCTTTGAGGTGCCTGCTGTACATGGTCCATGTCTCTGAAGCATACAGGAGGGCGGGTAACACTACTGCTCTGTAGACCATGAGCTTAGTGCTGGGTTTGAGGGCCTGGTCTTCAAACACTCTCTTCCTCAGGCGACCGAAGGCTGCACTGGTACACTGAAGGCGGTGTTGGACTTAGTCATCGACGTCTGCCCTTGTTGACAGTAGGTTCCCGAGGTATGGAAAGTGGTCCACATTATCAAAATCCATGACAAGGCCTTGGACAATCGGGGGGGCAGTGCTGTGTGGCGGGGGTAAGTTGGTAGAGGACCTTTGTCTTACGGATGTTTAGTGTAAGGCCCATGCTCTCGTACGCTTCGGTGAAGGTGTTGACGATGGTTTGGAGTTCAACCTCCGAGTGTGCGCAGACGCAAGCGTTGTCTGCGTACTTTAATTTGATGACAGAGGATGGGACAACCTTGGATCTGGACTGGAGGCGACGGAGGTTGAACAGTTTCCCGTTAGTTCTGTAGATTAGCTCCACTCCAGCGGGGAGCTTACTGAGGGTGAGATGCAGCATTGCAACAAGGAAGATCGAGAAGAGCGTTGGTGCGATGACACAGCCTTGCTTGACCCCGGTCCGCACATGAATTGGGTCTGTGGTGGATCCATTGGTCAGGATCACTGCTTGCATGTCGTCATGAAGCAGGCGGAGGATGGTGACAAACATTCGAGGGCAGCCGAATTTGAGGAGGACACGCCATAATCCTTCATGGTTGACAGGAGGAGGCCATTCAGCCCCTCGAGCCTGTTCCACCATTCAATGAGATCATGGCTGATCTGTGATCTAACTCCATATACCCGCCTTTGGCCCATATCCCTCAATACCTTTGGTTAACAAAAAGCTATCAATCTCAGATTTAAAATTAACAATTGATCTGGCATCAATTGCTGCTTGCGGAAGAGAGTTCCAAACTTCTACCACCCTTTGTGTGTAGAAGTGTTTCCTATTTCACTCCTGAAAGGTCTGGCTCTAATTTTTAGACTATGCCCTCTAGTCCTAGACTCCCCAACCAGCAGAAATAGTTTCTCTCTATCTACCCTATCTGTTCCCCTTAATATCCTGAAAACTTCGATCATATCACCCCTTAACCTTTTAAATTCTAGGGAATACAACCCTATTCAGAGGCGCCATCTTTCGGATGAGACGTTAAACCGAGGCCCTATCTGCTCTCTCAGGTGGACGTAAAAGATCCCATGGCACTATTTTGAGGAAGAGCAGGGGAGTTAACCCCGGTGTCCTGGCCAATATTTATCCCTCAACCAACATAAAAACAGATTGTCTGGTCATTATCACATTGCTGTTTGTGGGACCTTGCTGTGCACAAATTGGCTGCCACGTTTCCAACATTACAACAGTGACTATACTTCAAAAGTACTTCATTGGCTGTAAAGTGCTTTGAGATGTCCAGTGGTCGTGAAAGGCGCTATATAAATGCAAGTCTTTCTTTATTTCTAATTTGTGTAATCTCTCCTCGTAACTTAACCCTTGAAGTCCGGGTGTCATTCTGGTAAACCTATGCTGCACTCCCTCCAATCTATTCTTCCTAAGGTGTGGTGCCCAGATCTGCTCACAGTGCTCCAGGTGTGGTCTAACCAGGGTTTTGTATAGCTGCAGCATAACTTCTAACCCCTTGTATTCTAGTCCTCTAGATATAAAGGCCAGCATTCCATTAGTCTTTTTGATTATTTTCTGTACCTGTTATAAAGTAGAAAGTGGAGTTGAGATCGAAGATCAGCCAGGATCTTATTGAATGGCGGAGCAGGCTTGAGGGGCTGTATGGCCGACTCCTGCTCCTATTTCTGAAACTCTTTTGTTGTAAGATTGTACCAGAGCAGATCACTGAAGCAGACTATGCAAATCAGTTCACGAGCCGACAAGGCCACATTCACTCAGACATGACTCTTCCCTGTCTCCAGAGCTGGATTCCACAGTATAAACTAGTCTGTTTAGCTGCTAGCTGGGCCTGTCCATTTCAGGCCGCCAGTCAAGTGTTGCCTGTGGAAATCCAGGCAATTGTCGGGGTTTTTAAATCCCCGAGGCAAATTAGAGGTCAGCAAACGCGCCTGTAAATTTCAGGCTCCAGGTCAGTCGAACCCTGAATTGCATCGCGTCATTCTTCTATTTTTAAATATTTTGGGGGCAAAATTGGGTCGCAGCCCCTTTGGGGTGCTAACTTCGCCGGGGCGCTACTTTTAGAAAAAATTAGCACCCCCGCGCCCGAAATTCACTGATAGCGCCCCAAGAGGGAGGCGGGGTGCTACTGCAAGCGCCACAGTACTGCGGGCCTTCCTCACCTTATTAAAGGGCAGGGGCCTTGCGCAGCGCGACCCGGGGCCCAGCTGGGCCACCAGGGTTCAGAGTGCCGAGCTGACGGGCTTCACAGGAGGCCGGCGATGACAACGGGGGCAGGTGCTGGCAGGCGGCCAGCAACAAAAATGGACGCCCGGCCCCTCCCCTTTAATTTGCGCTGACCCGGCCGGACATAGCGCCCGGCGGCAAGTCAGGGGGCGCTACCGGCGCACTGCGATGACATAATCGCCAGAGGCACAGCGCTGCGGGGCGCTAACGGTTACTGCCGCCGCTAACCTCCCGCTGAACTCAGGGAGCCAATGGGAGGCACAAATCAACCAAATTTTTCCCCCTTTGTTTTTGCACCTCTGGCACAGTGTAACATCTGAAGACTGACATCTGCAATATGACAGACGGGGACTAAATGCAGGACTGTTGATATAATTGGATATTTCCATTTCCTACACTTGCATCCTTATGCTTTTCTCAGACAAAGACGGATTCTTTAATAAAAGAAAAGGATATTTGTGCTCATTGTGCAGTGGATTCTCATATAATGTAATCTGAAATCGCACCAGAAGCCATTATAATTCACTCACACCTACGAGGCTCGAGTTACGAAGTATCTCAGCCTCTGAATGAACAAGACGTCAGTGGAGAGATATTTTCCATTCACCCTGTCTGCATCAGGTAAAAACAAAAGCTTCAATTGGCAATAAGTTATGCATTAGACACCAGTTTGGGTATGTTTGTGAGCGAGGTACCTCTTTGCAAACAGTCATAAACCCCCAGGGACCTCCTCCCACATCCTAACTTCTGAAAGACAGTGTTAACGACCCAAAGGAGAACAGCACCAATAGTGCACAACGTGTTCTTTTAACTAGACAGAGCAACAGAAATCGACCAGTAAATGATTATACAGCAATCTAATTGCACACCAGTGCTAAGTATAGAAAGAAAAAGATAGACTTGCATTTATATAGTGCCTTTCACAACTGTAACATCCCAATGCTAATTAAGTATTTTTTGACGTGTAGTCACTGTTGTAATGTGGGAAACGCAGCAGCCAATTTGCGCACAGCAAGCTCCCACAAACAGCCATGTGATAATGACCAGATAATCTGTTTTTAGTGATGTTGGTTGAGGGATAAATATTGGCCCCAGGACACCGGAGATAACTCCCCATCTCTTCTTCGAAATAGTGCCGAGGGATCTTTTACGTCCACTTGAGGGGACAGACGGGACCTCGGTTTAACGTCTCACCCGAAAGACAGTGCAACACTCCCTCAGTACTGGGCCGGTAGTGTCAGCAATGTTCCCTCTCTGTCGGTCCCGCGCAGCACTGGCTTTTTCCACGTTAAATTTCACGCATGCACGAAACTGTTTAATGGGCCGCGCAGCCCCTTAAAGGGACCGCGCACCCCAAAAGAAAAATAAGGGGGAACATTGAGTGTCAGTCTAGATTTTGTGCTCAATTCTCTGGAATGGAACTTGAACCCACAACCTTCTGACTCGGAGGTGAGAGCGCTGCCTACTGAGCCACGGCTGACACCTATATAATGTGCTTTAAATGAGAGTGTCGTTTATAAAAATGGATTTTGTAGTAAGTGCGTGGACGGGAACTCCGAAAGCACCGTAAAAATGGGAAGCTTTCCCTTTCCCCTCACCATGCTCCTGCTGCCAAATTTACCGCCCAGTGTGGTACAGAACCACAAAGATGAGGAAGGACTCGGGTCCCAATCGGTTTTGTGTTGGATGAGCTAATCTCAGCTGAGGCTGCAGCAGGAGCCAATGTGATCGGACACAACCCCCACCGCGAAAGAGAAGAGAATAAATGACGACAGCTTTTGGATGCCATCCAGGAACTCCTTCAGTGGGTTTGTGGGCACCAGGGGAGGTCAGGATGAAGTCACCTCCCCGCCCCCCCCCCCCCCGTCCCTGCCATCAGACTGCTGACACATAAAGAATGGCCACTTGGGTGAGGTACTGGAGAGGGGTGCTGGCACCCACGGGACAACTGCCCCAGCACAAGTCTCATCATAGAATGATACAGCACAGAAGGAGGCTATTCGGCCCATCGTGCCTGTGCCGACTCTTTGTGTGAGAGAGAGAGAGAGAGAGAGAGAGAGAGAGAGAGAGAGAGTGCTATCCAAGTAGTCTCACTCCCCCCTGCTCTTTCCCCATAGCCCTGCATTTTTTTTCCTTTTCAAGTATTTATCCAATTCCCTTTTTGAAAGTTACTATTGAATCTGCTTCCACCGCCCTTTCAGGCAGCGCATTCCAGATCACAACAACTCGCTCCGTAAAGAAATTTCTCCTCATCTCCCCCAAAGTTCTTTTGCCAATGACCTTAAATCTGTGTCCTCTAGTTACCGACCCTGCTGCCAGTGGAAACTGTTGGCCCCTATCTGCTCTATGAAAACCCTTCAACATTTTGAACACCTCTATTAAATCTTCCCTTAACCTTCTACTCTGAGGAGAACAACCCCCAGCTTCCTCTGGTCTCTCAACATAACGGAAGTCCCTCTTCCTTGGTACCGTTGTAGTAAATCTCCTCTGCACAATCTCCAAGGCCTTGATATCAAATGTCTTCAGGAAAGGAGAGGAGAAAATGAGTGGGACACAAAAAAAAAATCTATATTAAAAATCCTAACATCTGCAAGCACCCAGCTATTTACACTATAACCTCCGATGTCTGGGTATATAATGTAATGGAGACGGCCGATGTAAAATTGTCACACTGTAATGACACCCTCCTGCCAGTGGAGGGGCTACAGTGCCACCACTGGCAGGGCGGTGTAATTACAGCGTGACAAGTTTACTTGGGTAATTTCCATTCTCAGTGTGGAGCTGGGAATTTACAATAGCAAACATAAAAATAAGCACGGAATGCATGACTTTAAAATGGGGACTGAATTACGCCTGTGCATCCCAGTCCAATTATCTCCTTCCCTCCAACACTCAGAAGACAAGACCACCAGACTTGATGCAACTCTCTGTGCGCTAACCCGTGGCAGATCAATGAGTATATATATTTTTTTAAATGGGAAGGGCAGAAAATATGAGGGGGTCACCGCTTGCTAATAAAATATACAATTGCTGGTCTTCATAATTTCTGTTAAGCTAGAGGAGAGCGAGTTGCCCTACAAAACAAAAGCAGGAAACTAATTGTGCGGCTTCTCAAGGTAATTTGTGGGTCTGGAAGAAGGAATTCTACAGCCAGGGTCATTACATTGTGTGGCAAAAACCTTTCAGCATAAGAAATTATGTAAAGAATTTCAGTAGAAGCACTTTCAACTGCCTCATAGTTATTTTGTCACCTGACAGCCAATTCCTTTCCGACTTGAAGAGCATGAACTTTATTTTACTTCTCCCCCACCCCCCCGCCCCCCATTTGTTCGAGAATACTTATTTCACAAAGCGCTGCCGAGCATTTAACAAAGTTGTTTTCTTTTGCCCTGCTCGAAATCCACAGGTGCTGAAAAGAATCCCTATTCTTTCAATCGCATAAAAGAATTGCTCCTTCGTTAATTGCTCCCAGGAGGTAACTAACCGTGGGGTCGGTGATCTGCAACAGAGCCGATGGCTTTGTACGCAAAGCAATAAAGAGCCAGGGCTGCAGCATAAATCACAGCTGTGGCACAAAATGCGGAGATCAAATGTCTCCTTTCTCCAAATGTCTCCTTTCCCCTTATGGGAAGTGGAGTCGAGTCAGCTTCATGCACACAATGCGTTTCTCCCCCAACCCCAAGAGGTTTTGCTGCAACAGAATTGCAGGAATCAAGGAGAACAAGATTATGACGAGTTTGGATAGGCTAGACGGGGCAAGGCTGTTCCCACTAGTTGATGGTACAAGGACTAGGGGGACACAGATTTAAGGTTTTGGGCAAGAGATACAGGGGGGACGTGAGGAAAAACTTTTTTACGCAGCGAGTGGTGAGGACCTGGAATTCGCTGCCGACGGAAGTGATGGAAGCGGAGACACTCCATGTTTTCAAGGGGAGACTGGATAGGCACTGGAGGGAAATAAACTTGCAGGGCTACGGGGATAGAGCGGGGGAATGGGACTGACTGGATTGCTCTACAGAGAGCCGGCACGGACTCGATGGGCCGAATGGCCTCCTGCTGTGCCGTTATGACTCTATGACTTCTATCTTGCTTCTCACCCCACTTCGCACTCTTCGCTCATCACCGCCTCTCCCGCCCCCACCCCAGCAGCAGCTGATTTACCCTGGCGGAATAGCTGCCAGCAGCCTGTGCTTATGGTCTGGGCTGGCAGTTCAGTGCAGTGCTGGGCATGTGCTGCATTGTCGAGGGTGTTGCCTTTCAGATGATTCGTTGGATTGAGGCCCAGTCTGCCTATTCAGGTGGACATGAAATGGCACAACTGTCCCGATCGGCATGTGTACCTCAGGCAACACTACCGAAGGCAAATTGGTTGAACATTTTAGCCTCACCGATCAGCACCTCACCTATAACAACAACAACAACTTGCATTTATATAGCGTCTTTAACATAGCAAAAACATCCCAAGGCGCTGCACAGGAGCGTAAATCAGACAGAAATTGACACGGAGCCATGTGAGCAGATATTAGGACAGGTGACCAAAAGCTTGGTCAAAGAGGGAGGTTTAAAGGAACGACGTCTTAAAGGAGGAGAGAGAGACGGAGTGGTGTAGGGAGGGAATTCCAGGGTTTAGAGCCTCGACAGCTGAAAGCACAAGTGGCCAGAGTTGGAGGAATGCAGAGATCTTGATGGGTTGTAGGGCTGGAGGAGGTTACAGAGATAGGGAGGGGTGAGGACATGCAGGGATTTGAAAACAAGGATGAGAATTTATTTATTTATTTTTTTAAATCAAGGCGTTGCTGGACCGGGAGCCAATATAGGTCAGCGAGCACAGGGGTGATGGGTGAACGGAACTTGGTGCGAGTTAGGATACGGGCAGCCGAGTTTGGGATGAGCTCAAGTTTATGGAGGGTGGAATAGTCGAGTCCGAGTGCTTTTCATGCGCAAGCGTGGACAGGGACGTCGGCAGGCTATATTTCAAGGAGGGAGTGGGGGAAGGAGATCCACAGCCCAGCCAAATCCTGGCCCTCGTTCAACGCATAAGCACTTTACACGAGGGGTCAATCGCCAAGAGTCAGGAGCCCCTGCCTGCCTGGCTGCCTTTTACATAGAAACATAGAAGATAGGAGCAGGAGTAGGCCATTCAGCCCCTCGAGCCTGTTCCGTCATTTAATGAGATCATGGCTGATCATCCAAATTCAGTACCCTGTCCCTGCTTTCTCCCCATATTCCTTGATCCCTTTAGCCTTAAGAAATATATCTAACTCCTTCTTGAATATATTTAATGAATTGGCCTCAACTGCCTTCTGTGGTAGAGAATTCCACAGGTTCACCACTCTCTGGGTGAAGAAATTCCTCCTCATCTCAGTCCTAAATGGCTTACCCCTTATCCTTAGACTGTGACCCCTGGTTCTGGACTCCCCCCACCATCGGGAACATCCTTCCTGCATCTAGTCTGTCTAGTCCTGTTAGAATTTTATAAGTTTCAATGAGATCCCCTCTCATTCTTTCTAAGCTCTAGCGAATACAAGCCCAATCGACCCGATCTCTCTTCATACGTCATTCCTGCCATCCCAGGTATCAGTTTGGTGAATCTTCGCTGCACTCCCTCCATGGAAAGAACATCCTTCCTCAGATAAGGCGACCAAAACTGCACACAATACTCAAGGTGTGGTCTCACCAAAGCCCTGTACAACTGCAGCAAGACATCCTTGCTCCTGTACTCGAATCCTCTCGCTATGAAGGCCAACATACCATTTGCCTTCTTAACCGCCTGCTGCACCTGCATGCTTACCTTCAACGACTGGTGCACAAGGACACCCAGGTCTCGTTGCACTTCCCCTTTTCCCAATCTATTGCCGTTCAGATAATAATCTGCCTTCCTGTTTTTGCCACCAAAGTGGATAACCTCGCATTTATCCACATTATACTGCATCTGCCATGCATCTGCCCAATCACCCAACCTGTCCAAATCATACTGGAGTTTCTCTGCATCCTCCTCACAGCACACACGCCCACCCAGCTTTGTGTCGTCTACAAACTTGGAGATATTACATCTAGTTCCCTCGTCTAGATCATTAATATATATTGTGAATAACTGGGGTCCTAGCACCGATCCCTGCGGTACCCCACTAGTCACTGCCTGCCACTCGGAAAAAGACCCATTTATTCCAACTCTTTGCTTCCTGTCTGCCAACCAGTTTTCTATCCAAGTCAGTACCTTACCCCCAATCCCATGTGCTTTAACTTTGCACACTAATCTCTTACGCGGGACCTTATCGAAAGCCTTCTGAAAGTCCAAATACAGGAAACTCTCGTTTAAACGGCACCTAAATATCCGGAATTCTCTATTAACCGGCAAAATTCATACTCCAAAAACAACACCTCAATAACCGTTCTGTTTTACTGTTAAGTAATTAAAGAGTTAAGGATTATCCTCAACTGGCAGTATTGTATTTAATCAAGCATCTTCCACCATCCATTTAACACTACATTCTGTAGGTGAGCACCCAATTACTGTATACTGCACATTTCTTGATTTTTGAACTTTTGTTTGTTAAAAATAGCCTCGGTAGATAACCCTCTCCGTCATCCGGAATTTCTAATCAACCGGCACCATCCCGGTCCCGTCAGTGTCGGATACCAAAGAGTTTCCTGTACGCCACAGCCACTGGTTCTCCCTTATCTATTCTACCAGTTACATCCTCAAAAAATTCCAGTAGATTAGTCAAGCATGATTTACCTTTTGTAAATCCATGTTGACTTTGTCCGATCCTGTCACTGTTTTCCAAGTGCTCTGCTATTACATCTTTTATAATGGACTCTAGCATTTTCCCCACTACCGATGTCAGGCTTACCGGTCTATAATTCCCCGTTTTCTCTCTACCACCTTTTTTAAATAGTGGGGTTACATTAGCCACCCTCCAATCCATGGGAACTGTTCCAGAGTCTATAGAATTTTGGAAGATGACCAGCAATGCATCGATTATTTCTAGGGCCACTTCCTTAAGTACCCTAGGATGTAGATTATCAGGCCCTGGGGATTTATCGGCCTTCAATCCCGTCAATTTCCCTAACACCATTTCCCTACAAATACTGATTTCATTCAGTTCCTCCTTCTCATTAGACCCTATGTTCCCCGACATCTCTGGGAGGTTATTTGTGTCCTCCTTTGTGAAGACAGAACCAAAGTATGTATTTAATTGGTCTGCCATTTCTTTGTTCCCCATTATAAATTCCCCTGATTCTGACTGCAAGGGACCTACGCTTCACTTCACCAATCTTTTTCTCTTCACATATCTATAGAAGCTTTTACAGTCAGTTTTTATGTTCCCTGCAAGCTTACTCTCATACTCTATTTTCCCCCTCTTAATTAATCCCTTTGTCCTCCTTTGTTGAATCCTAAACTGCTCCCAATCCTCAAGTTTGCTGCTTTTTCTGGCCAATTTATATGTCCTCTCCTTGGATCTTATGCTATCCCTAATTTCCCTTGTTAGCCACGGTTGAGTCACCTTTTTTGTTTTATTTTTATGCCAAACAGGGATGAACAAATTCTGTAGTTCATCCATGCGATCTTTAAATGTTTGCCATTGCCTATCCACCGTCAACCCTTTAAGTAACGTTCCCCAATCCATCCTAGCCAACTCGCGCCTCATACCATCGCAGTTTCCTTTATTTAAATTCAGGACCCTAGTCTCTGAGTCAAATACTTCACTCTCCATCTTAATGAAGAATTCTAGAGCAATAGAAGCCCTTGAACTGCAATCACCAAACACAGTACAGTCTACGAGGGTTTGAACCGGAGGCCCTTTCTGACTGCTTGCCTTCAGCGCCACACTTGCCCTTACCAACTAAGCTATTGGGCGAAATGCAGAGAACCTTGATTTCAGGACTCGGTTTAGATATTAGTATAGGAGAACTTGCATTGATATACGGCCTTTCACATCCTCAGGACGTCTCAAAATCTTTCAGCATCAGTGAATTACTTTTGAAGTGTAGTCAACGTTATTTTTGTAGGAAAGATGGCAGCCAGTTTGCGCACAGAAAGATTCCACAAACAGCAACTGCCGGTTAACCAGTTTCTGTTCAAGGAAGAAATGTTGGCCAGGACAGCAGGAAAAGTTCCAGCTCTTCATCAAATATTTCCACGGAATCTTTAGCATCCACCTGAATTGGCGAACAAGGCTCAGTTTAACATTTCCCCTGGAGTTCAGCACTTCTGACAATGCAGCACTCCCTCAGTGCTGCCCTGAAGTGTCAGCCTAGATCATGCACTCAAATCTTGGCTTGGACTCGCAACCTTCTGGCTCAGGCAAGAACGTTACCACTGAGCCCAGCAGAGGCCGTGTCTACAAAGGTTCCTGTCTACGCATCCTCGACATACAGTAGTAAAGACAGACAAGATCAAGCACGAGAGTACACAGTCCACGTACTCAGCTTGGTCCTCAATTAGAGGAAAATCGATTAAAAATAAACGGTCGTCTTCCTCAGCCATCTCCAAGGTCCCAGGATTTGTCTCGTGAACTGTGGGGCGCAAAGAAAAGGTACAGATTAGAAATTAATATCCCATGTTCGCCATAGCTCAGTGAATTCACAAATAGAACTACAGACAGAAAACCAATCCCAGATTACATCATCGCAAAAGAAGACCTTCGCGTTTAATGTTTTTTCCAAAAAGTATTCATTCCCGGGATGTGGGCGTCGTTGGCAAGACCAGCATTTATCGCCTGTTCCCAATTGCCCTTGAGAAGGTGGTGGTGAGCCGCCTTCTTGAACCGCTGCAGTCCGTGTGGTGAAGGTGCTCCCACAGTGCAGTTAGGGAGGGAGATCCAGGATTTTGACCCAGCGACGATGAAGGATCGGCCAATATATTTCCAAGTCGGAGATGGTGTGTGACTTGGAGGGGAACCTGGAGGTGGTGGTGTTCCCGTGGGCCTGCTGCCCTTGTCCTTCTAGGTGGTGGAAGTCGCGGGATTGGGAGGTGCTGCCGAAGAAGTTATGATTCAATTTAATTTTTCTTACATGACAAAAGTGTGCCTTGCGCTTCCCTGCCACCGATTTTATTGAAGTGAAGACTCTTTTAGGTTTAAAAACTGCCGTCCAGCAGACATTGGCTGCAGTCGGGGTCTAGTTGGCATGCGTTGCTCCGATGGGAGGGGAGCCCTTCTTATTTGCATGTCTTAGGACTGATTCACCAGTCCCGTTTCTCCCCCTGCGTCTAAATGGAGAATGATGGTGGCTGGAAATATAAACGGGGCAAAATGGCACCACAAGGGAGGTTAAAGCGGCAATCGCCTAAAACCGGCACGGCGGTGTAAAAGTGTCTTGACCGCCCCCACAGCTTTACCTCATTTGATATAGAAACCTACATGAAACGGACAACCCACAGTGCAGGACAGGACAGGACAGGACAATGCCTAGATTGAAAGGAGTGAGAGAGACGAGAGATAAATCAAGTGGTTAGACGATGCCAAGCTTGGGTCTTCAAAGCCTGTAGATTGTAGTAGGAAGGGCAGACTGAGCGAGGTATGGAGTAGCTGTTGGTCCTGGGAAGAGGTCTTACAGTCTCCAGTCACTGAGCTTTGGTCTACGAGTGCTGGAGAACAGAACTGTGCCGTGGTGGGCAAGCACAGCCGTGAAGGACATCCACTTCTCCACGGAGAGGGGGGCACAACAGAAGTCAATGGCACGGTTTCGCCTGCTCCAAGGGACTTCATTAGCAGTTAGATACAGAGCTGCCACTGCTGAGGATTGACAGCAGGTCGTCTCCGCACGAGGGCTGCCAACTCTGGTTAGACGTATTCGGTGAGAATTCATCCCACGGCCTCCAGCCTCCCCACCACTCCCGCCATTGGGCTCCTGCCACATCCATCCTCACAACGTCCCGCCTTCCCACACCAAATGGAAAGCAAACAGACTCTTCATTACCAGATTGGATGATTCTTGACTTGTTACATTACAACAGTGACTACACTTCAAAAAGTACTTCATTGGCTGTAAAGCGCTTTGGGGCGTCCGGTGGTCGTGAAAGGCGCTGTAGAAATGCAAGTCTTTCTTTCTTTCTTGTCAGTTAGATAAACTTGTCTTCCACCCCCCCAATCTCCAATATTATAACAAACAGAAGTGTTCAAAAAAAATTGAAAAAAAAAGTTTTTAAAATTAAAATGCCCCAATGATTTTTCTCCCGGGTTTTTGCTCTCAGCAGTGCCCTGGAGATTATTCTTTAAATTCCTGGAGACTCCAGGACAATCCTGGAGGATTGGCCACCCTACCAAGCACCCACTCAACCAGGAACAGTGTGTGGGATGGGGAGGGAAGGAGGGAAAAGGTGGCAGAAAAGTGGAGAACATAGGGAGACATTTTTTCACTCGGAGAGTTGTGGGGATCGGGAACGCTCGACCTGAAAAGGAGGTGGAAGCCGATTCCATCAATAATTTTAAGAGGGAGTTGGACGGGTACTGGAGGATGAGGAGCTCACAGGGTTACGGACAAAAAGCGGGCGCGTGGGACCAAGCATGAGAGCTCTTTCAAAGAGCCAGCGCAGGCACGACGGGCCGAATGGCCTCCTTCTGTGCTGTAAGTTTCTATGATTCTGTGACATAGGGAATCATTACATTTCAGATTCCACCTCAGCTTGTCCCCCAAACACCAACCAAATAAATCAGAATCAGCTGGGCGAAATTATCGGCAATTCAAGAAACACTTACATTTTAATACTAAATGCGAGTCCAGAGCAGCTTCGACTGTTCTATGTTGCCGTAATGCCATTAGGCTTTGTTGCTGGGTAAAACCCATATTCTGAAACAAATGCCAAAAGAGCGGCTCTCAAACAGATGCAACACTTTACACAGTTCAGTTAACAGAACGCTTGGCGAGCACCTCTGGGACCTTAATTCAAATCTAGCCGAGACAGATGGGAATAAAGCAGAGAGAGAGAAGATGTTTCCACTTGTGGGCGAGACCAGAGCCAGGGGCCATAAATATCAGATCGTCACTAATAAATCCAATCGGGAATTCAGGAGAAACATCTTTACCCAGAGAGTGGTGAGAATGTGGAACTCGCTCCCACAGGGAGTGGTTGAAGCGAATAGCATAGATACATTTAAGGGGAAGCTGGATAAACACATGAGGGAGAAAGGGAATAGAAGGGTATGTTGACGGGCTTAGACAAAGGAGGGTGGGAGGAGGCTCGAGTGGAGCATAAACACCAGCACGGACCTGTTGGGCCGAATGGCCTGTTTCCGTGCTGTAAATACTTTGTAAAGTCCCCTCTGTTCCACTGGCTGTAAAGGTCCGACATGAACTTAACTTGGGGAGGTCTCAAACCCAGATTCTTGTGGGCCACACAGCACAAAACTGCCCCTACCTCGGCACTAAGTTGCCAGTGTCGATCTGAGGGGCCAGAAGATAAGCCGAGGTGGGAAATGGGATAATGTCGCACTGGTGCGGTAGGGGAAACTCTGAGGGTTTTTGTACTGAGGCACATTGGTTGGGGACAGAGCACAGCGACAACTCAATGTCCATAAAACTCAACAACTTTATTATTTAGAAAAACATTTAAAAAGAAAACACCTCAGATTTCATTCGACCCTGTTTACTCACGTAACAGGAGAAGATAAATGTACATTCAAGTGCCATCAATGTTTTAGTTGACGGGTCTCTCGATGTACATCTAACCTCAGTGGAGGTGTGTCCTGTGGAAATACTAGGCGGACGTCAGCGAAGGGAGACGCCCAAGGTCTCGCGGGCTGTTTCTGTACTGAGATAGTAGGGTGTATCTAACTATTATCACTCAGTACAAAGATTACCAGAAAAAAAAAGAAATTAAAATTGGATTAAAAAAAATATATACAATTCCACGACAGGGAGGAACTCTGTCGCTCAGTACCCATCAGTTACAGAACAAGAGGTAATTTACAAATCAAGGAAAAACTCAACAGGAGTACCAGCAGTTCTGGTCTTTTGCGCAATTATTTCAGTTAAATCGTGCTTGTAGTTGACAATAAGCTAGTCATTCCAGTCACTGCACTTAGAAAAGTGCCTGTCTTGTAGAGTACTTAGAGCGTAATAAACAGGTCATTCGGCCCAACTGCCGGTGTTTATGCTCCACACGAGCCTCCTCCCACCCTTCTTCGCCTAACCCCATCAGCATGTCCTTCTATTCCTTTCGCCCTCATGTGCTTACCTAGCTTCCCCTTGAATGCATCTCGATCAGTCTCAGCTGTGGCTCAGTGGGCAGCACTCTCTCTCGCCTCAGAGTCAGAAGGTTGTGGGTTCATAGTCCCACTCCAGAGACTTGAGCACATAAAGCTAGGCTGACACTCCCAGCGCAGTACTGAGGGAGTGCTGCGCTGTCAGAGAGATGAGATGTTAAACTGAGGCCCCGTCTGCTCTCTCAGGTGGACATAAAAGATCCCGTGGCACTATTTCGAAGAAGAGCAGGGGAGTTGTCCCCAGTGTCTTGGCCAATATTTATCCCCCAACCAACATCACTAAAAACAGATTATCTGGTCATTATCATATGGTTGTCTGTGGGAGCTTGCTGTGCGCAAATTGGCTGTTGCGTTTCCCACATTACAACAGCGACTACACGTCATTGACTGTAAAGTGCTTTGAGATGTCCGGTGGTCGTGAAAGGCGCTATATAAATGCAAGTCTTTCTTTCTTTTCTTGCCATTTGCCTCAACCACTCCCTGTGGTAGCGAGTTCCGCATTCTCACCACTCTCTGGGTGAAGAAGATTCCCTGGCTGTGTTTTGAGACATACGCAAAGTATATGTTCTGTTTCACCCAAACAACCGCCTTCGAAACGACTGTTTGATGGTGAGCCAGTCTGATGGCTCCAACCCCAGGAGTAAGAGGGAACGTTGCCTCTGTGAAGTAATATCTCAGACAGGTGGGATGACTGTTTTTACAGCCTTTCCCTGCACCCCAGAAAAATCCTAGTCATCAAAAACAGGCAAGATAAAAAAAATACAGAAAGCAGTATGCCCCCACTAATCCTGAATAAATAAGACATAAAATAACCAGGTAACTCAAGTCGGGAGCAAATATGGGTGTGAAGCCGCCTAAATCGAGTTCAAGCATCGAGCTCCTCGAGGCAGTAGTTTGACACGACTTTGGGTTCATGCCCACTGCAATAAAACAAAGCTGCAACAGGTGCAGACTCAAAGGTTACAAGCCGTGGCTCAGTGGGCAGCACTCTCTCACCTCAGAGTCAGAAGGTTGTGGGTTCAAGTCCCACTCCAGAGATTCGAGGACAAAAATCCAGGCCAACACTCCCAGTGCAGTGCTGAGGGAGCGCTGCACTGTCGGAGGGGCCGTCTTTCGGATGAGACGTTAAACCGAGGCCCCGTCTGCTCTCTCAGGTGGACGTAAAAGATCCCATGGCCACTATTTCGACGATGATCAGGGGAGTTCTCCCCGGTGTGCTGGCCAATATTTATCCCTCAACCCAACATCACTAAAACAAATTGTCTGCTCATTATCACATTGCCGATTGTGGGAGCTTGCTGCGCGCAAATTGGCTGCCGCGTTTCCTACATTAAAACCTCACGAGTAAATTGTCTATGCCCACAGCCAGTTGATTAATACGTTTTTCTTATATACACAAAGTCGCGGCCGAGGTTATGGAGAGACTTCAGAAACGCACTACATGGAGCCACCTAGTGGCCAGAGCATTCGACTATTGATGTAACAAAATTGAATGGGAAATGTTGACACAGCTGCTTACGACAGTAAACCGTGACAACACTTGTGAAAGTGCGCACCCTACACATACATATAATAGAAATTTTTAAACCTTTATGGGACGTCCTGAGGATGCGATAAAGGCATTGCATAAACGGAAGTTCTTTCTTTTGAAAGTTAGCAGAGATTTGAGTAAAAATATCTTCTTTACCATCAGCCTCAGCATGCGAACTTTCAACAGCTCATTAACAGCATCATCGCAGTCTTTATCCAGCTGCAACACCACTTCAAACGCAGATTCTGCCTCGGCATATCGCTGCGGAAAAAGGGTTTCAACATTAGTTTCTAAATTTCGAAATGATATTTTAAACGCTTTCTTCTGTTCTGGATTTTCCTGCATCGAATTTGAATTTAAACCAAGGTTCTGTCCGCTTTTCCAGTGGGCGGTAAAAAGTGTTCTTGACACTTAACCAAAGCGCAGAGTGCTCTTCCAGCTGTCACAGCGACAACTTGCATTTATATGGCGCCTTTAACGTAGTAAAATGTCCCAAGGCGCTTCACAGGAGCGATTATCAAACAGAATTTGACACGACTGAGAATGTCCCAAATTCAGCCCTCTGGCGCATTGTCCGAGTGGCCATTCCTCACCAGACAGCGAGTGTTGGCGGGTTATTCCAAAGAGGGTGAGGCATCGTACCCTGGAACGAGGTCCTCACACGTGCAGTCGGGGAGGTCACCGGATAGCAATCTGATTAAGGAAACCTGCTTGATCGTACCCAATCTACTCTGCAAGCTCGGAGGACGATTGCAGTGCTCACTTACCGCCATTCTGGCTGCAGTTGGCTAACGAGGCCGAAGGTCAGGGATCATAGAATCCTAAAATAGTACAGCACAGGAGAAGGCCATTCGGCCCATCCAGTCTGCGCCGGCTCTTTCGAAGAGCAATCCAGTCAGTCCCACTCCCCCGCTCTTTCCCCATATCCCTGCAATTTTTTCTCCTTCAAGTATTTATCCAATTCCCTTTTGCAGGCTGCTATTGAATCTGTTTCCACCGCCCTATCAGGCAGCGCATTCCAGATCCTAACCACTCGTTGCGTAAAACAGTTTTTCTTCATCTCGCCTCTGGTTCTTCTGCCAATCACCTTAAATCTGAGCCCTCTGGTTATCAACCCTTCAGCCATCGGAATCAGTTTCTCTTTATTTATTCTATCTAAACCAGTCATGATTTTGAACACTAATACGATAGCAAAATACTGCGGATGCTGGAAATCCGAAATAACAACAGAAAACGCTGGAAAAACTCAGCAGGCCAGGCAGCATCCGTGGAGAGAGAAACAGAGTTAACGTTTCAGGTCGAAGACCCTTCGTCAGAACTGGGGAAAAAAAAGCAGGAAATGAAACAGATTTAAAGCAAGTATATAGCTGGGAAAAAGGGGAGGGGATGAAAGAACAAAGGGGAGGTCAGTGGTGGGATAGAAAGCAGGAGAGATTAAGAGACATTGAGAGATAATCAAGGCAAGAGGAGGTGTTAATGTGACAGGTTGAGGCGAGATGAAGTGTGAAATGCGCTGGCAGAATGAAGGACAGCTGCCAGCTTCTGGGAGGGAAAAAAAAGGCCAAACAAAAGGGTGGATGAAAAAATTAAAAAATTAAATGTAGGGTGCCTAAACGAAAGGCACCCTACAGCCCTCTGGACTCAAGATCGAGTTCAACAATTTCAGATCATAACCCCGGCCCCTATCACATTTATATTTTTTTATTTTATTTTTTCATCCACCCTTTTGTTTGGCCTTTTTTTTCCCTCCCAGAAGCTGGCAGCTGTCCTTCATTCTGCCAGCGCATCTCACACTTCATCTAGCCTCAACCTGTCACATTAACACCTCCTCTTGCCTTGATTATCTCTCAATGTCTCTTAATCTCTCCTGCTTTCTATCCCACCACTGACCTTCCCTTTTGTTCTTTCATCCCCTCCCCCTTTTCCCAGCTTTATCCTTGCTTTAAATCTATTTCATTTCCTGCTTTTTTCCAGTTCTGACGAAGGGTTTTCGACCTGAAACGTTAACTCTGTTTCTCTCTCCATGGATGCTGCCTGGCCTGCTGAGTTTTTCTGATGATTTTGAACACCTCTATCAAACCTCCTCTTAGCCTTCTCAGCTCTAAAGAGAACAACCCCAGCTTCACTAGTCTCTCCATAGAACTGTAATCAAAACTGGGACTTCCTGTCACTTGGCTCAACTCCACGCTAGGCCGTGCAGTGGCCAACCCAGCCACTTGGGGAGCACCATCTGGAATGGTGAGAATAGGCCCAGCCAAGAAACTGGAGTGTGTGGTGTTCAAATGGTTCATGCAGAAACAACGTCTATATATGTTAAGTTCCCGTGATATTCAGATGTAACACAGTCTTCGATAACTCTGGTTTATTATATAACCCGAGTGCCTCGAGTCTCATTTCACATCAGCTATTGCTTTCCACAGAAATGGGAACTGTTGCATAATTAACTGTAAACGCACAACCCCTACGGCGCTGCTCTGCACTGTTACACTCAGTGTTGTTGGGACACTCGCTAAAGAGCAATGTCCATCAACAACAACTTGCATTTATAAAAGCACCTTTAATGTGGTAAAACATCCCAAGGCGCATCACAAGAGCGATTATCAAACAAATTTGACACCGAGCCACAAAAGGAGATATCAGGACAGGTGACCTAAAGCTTGGTCAAAGAGGTAGGTTTTAAGGATTGTCTTAAAAAAAAGAGGACAGAGAGGCGGAGAGGTTTAGGGAAGGAATTCCAGAGCTGGAGCCTTGGCAGCTGAAGGCATAACAACTTGTATTTATATAGCGTCTTTAACATAGTAAAAACATCCCTACCCCCTCCCCTCATCCCCTCCCCATACCCCTCCCCCTCCCACCCCCATACCCCTCCCCCTCCCCACATACACCCCCCCTCTCACCCCTCTCCCCCCATACCCCTCCCCCTTCCCACATCACATGTATGAAATAGGCTCCTGGAACATATATACAAAATCTGGATTGGATCAACACACTGTCAAACCCGGGAATGGATCAATACACTGTCAAACCCGGGAATGGATCAATACACTGTCAAACCCGGGAATGGATCAACACACTGTCAAACCCAGGATTGGATCAATACACTGTCAAACCCGGGAATGGATCAATACACTGTCAAACCCGGGAATGGATCAATACACTGTCAAACCCGGGAATGGATCAATACACTGTCAAACCCAGGATTGGATCAACACACTGTCAAACCCGGGAATGGATCAATACACTGTCAAACCCGGGAATGGATCAATACACTGTCAAACCCGGGAATGGATCAACACACTGTCAAACCCGGGAATGGATCAATACACTGTCAAACCCGGGAATGGATCAACACACTGTCAAACCCGGGAATGGATCAACACACTGTCAAACCCGGGAATGGATCAATACACTGTCAAACCCGGGAATGGATCAACACACTGTCAAACCCGGGAATGGATCAATACACTGTCAAACCCGGGAATGGATCAATACACTGTCAAACCCGGGAATGGATCAATACACTGTCAAACCCGGGAATGGATCAATACACTGTCAAACCCGGGATTGGATCAATACACTGTCAAACCCGGGATTGGATCAATACACTACACTTACCTTTATCCCAAGTAGTGCCCTTCCCTTTCTGAAGTACCCTTTCGGCCAGTCAGCAGCAAGCCTGATGGAGGTTTCAGCATCTTCTAGTGCAAGATTATACTTCCGAAGTCTGTCATAGCAATAGGACCGATTTCCAAAATACCTGTACACAGAGAAAGAACTTCTAAAAATCAGTTCCACCAAATATAAGGCAGCCCAGCAAACAATTATTGAGCAATCTTGAGCTACAAGGAGAGGCGTTGGAAATTTAAACGGTTTGCACCGGAGAAAAGGTGGCTCTGAGGATATCTTTCTGGAGAATTCAAGATTCCCAGGAGTAGGGAAGCCCAGGAATATTATTGGCCTGATCACAAACACTACAATGGCGCAGAAACTGAAGCTCAGAACAATACAATCCATCTCAGTGGTCGCAAATGTTATATATGAAATACTATACTCTGCTCTCTCGCACCCCTCAATTCCAATTTGACTTTCTCAGATCCAAGCTGGATGAGCTCACTCTTCCCCACATTGAACGCCACCTGCCACAGTTTTGCCCACTCGCTTAGTCTGCCTATGCCGCTTTGTAACTTCCTGCTCCCATCCACACAAAGGCACTGTATCAATGCAAGTGTCCGTTCATTCTTGCAGGGCTCCAATCATCAGCATCCAACTGCTGGTTACACTTCCATGTTAGCAGAACCTATGGATAGTTGATTCCTCTGCAAACATCAAATACATACAAAAAAATAAGTTTCTATCGACTGCCTGGGAACCTTTCGAACTTCGCTTTGCATCAGTTTCAATTATACTGTAGCTAGGCGAAGCAATTAGGGTGCAATTCTACCAGTGTGAAGGCAATGCAGTGCACGACTGCGGGTGTGAAGGCAATGGAGTGCGAGACTGCGAGTGTGAAGGCAATGCAGTGCACAACTGCGAGTGTGAAGGCAATGGAGTGCGAGACTGCGAGTGTGAAGGCAATGGAGTGCGAGACTGAGTGTGAAGGCAATGGAGTGCGAGACTGTGAGTGTGAAGGCAATGGAGTGCGAGACTGAGTGTGAAGGCAATGGAGTGCGAGACTGAGTGTGAATGCAATGGAGTGCGAGACTGCGAGTGTGAATGCAATGGAGTGCGAGACTGCGAGTGTGAATGCAATGGAGTGCAAGACTGAGTGTGAAGGCAATGGACTGCGAGACTGAGTGTGAAGGCAATGGAGTGCGAGACTGCGAGTGTGAATGCAATGGAGTGCGAGACTGTGAGTGTGAATGCAATGGAGTGCGAGACTGAGTGTGAAGGCAATGGAGTGCGAGACTGAGTGTGAAGGCAATGGAGTGCAAGACTGTGAGTGTGAATGCAATGGAGTGCGAGACTGAGTGTGAAGGCAATGGAGTGCGAGACTGAGTGTGAAGGCAATGGAGTGCAAGACTGTGAGTGTGAATGCAATGGAGTGCGAGACTGAGTGTGAAGGCAATGGACTGCGAGACTGTGAGTGTGAATGCAATGGAGTGCGAGACTGCGAGTGTGAATGCAATGGAGTGCGAGACTGAGTGTGAATGCAATGGAGTGCGAGACTGAGTGTGAATGCAATGGAGTGCGAGACTGAGTGTGAATGCAATGGAGTGTGAGACTGCGAGTGTGAATGCAATGGAGTGCGAGACTGTGAGTGTGAATGCAATGGAGTGCGAGACTGAGTGTGAAGGCAATGGAGTGCGAGACTGAGTGTGAAGGCAATGGAGTGCAAGACTGCGAGTGTGAATGCAATGGAGTGCGAGACTGAGTGTGAATGCAATGGAGTGCGAGACTGAGTGTGAATGCAATGGAGTGCGAGACTGAGTGTGAATGCAATGGAGTGCGAGACTGCGAGTGTGAATGCAATGGAGTGCGAGACTGCGAGTGTGAATGCAATGGAGTGCGAGACTGAGTGTGAATGCAATGGAGTGCAAGACTGAGTGTGAATGCAATGGAGTGCGAGACTGAGTGTGAATGCAATGGAGTGCGAGACTGAGTGTGAATGCAATGGAGTGCGAGACTGCGAGTGTGAATGCAATGGAGTGCGAGACTGCGAGTGTGAATGCAATGGAGTGCGAGACTGCGAGTGTGAAGGCAATGGACTGTGAGACTGCGAGTGTGAAGGCAATGGACTGCGCGACTGCGAGTGTGAAGGCAATGGACTGCGAGACTGCGAGTGTGAAGGCAATGGACTGCGAGACTGCAAGTGTGAATGCAATGGAGTGCGAGACTGCGAGTGTGAATGCAATGGAGTGCGAGACTGCGAGTGTGAATGCAATGGAGTGCAAGACTGCGAGTGTGAATGCAATGGAGTGCAAGACTGCGAGTGTGAATGCAATGGACTGCGAGACTGAGTGTGAATGCAATGGAGTGCGAGACTGAGTGTGAAGGCAATGGAGTGCGAGACTGCGAGTGTGAATGCAATGGAGTGCGAGACTGCGAGTGTGAATGCAATGGAGTGCGAGACTGAGTGTGAATGCAATGGAGTGCGAGACTGCGAGTGTGAATGCAATGGAGTGCGAGACTGCGAGTGTGAATGCAATGGAGTGCGAGACTGCGAGTGTGAAGGCAATGGACTGCGAGTGTGAAGGCAATGGAGTGCATGACTGCGAGTGTGAATGCAATGGACTGCGAGACTGCGAGTGTGAATGCAATGGACTGCGAGACTGCGAGTGTGAAGGCAATGGAGTGCGAGACTGCGAGTGACGGGCATGTCTCACTCAGTAAAGGCTGCACATCCACTATAATTGCAGCGTCACTGCAAAAGTCGTTTTGCTTCAAACCAAAGCTGCTGTTACGGTGTAAATGAAGCGGGGACCCGGAGTCAGGACCTGATCAGACCCTGCAGCGAAGCAGAGCGAGACTCCCTGGAGAAGTCTGCTTCACTTTGGAGTCGGTTCAGGCCTCAACACCAGATTTACACGACACAAGTGCAGCATCAGCACAAAGTACAAACTGACGGGCACTGATAAACATGTGGCGCCTGGGCGCACCCCGAGTGAGCCTTTCCCCAACTAGATTCTCTCAAACTAGCACCACAAGTGGAGAGATCAGAGACATCACATCTGCAAATCATTTCCACGATTCTAAGGCAGGCATCAAAATTATTTATTGGTAGAAGTAGGAATTACAGAAGCACCATTCCATTCTTCGCTAGAACATGCTGTAAACCACTGGAAAGAGAACCAGAAAGAGCACTAACTTGCACTCAGACTCCAAAGTTGCACCTGCCTCTATCTACCCTATTGCCGCTTTAAGACTGGCCCTTCACGTTGATCAGCCTCCCTTGAGGTTTTGAGACCCAACATGCTGAATGTTCAAGAAGTAGCCAGTAAGAGCAGGAATTTAGAGGTTCATTGGTAGGAAAGTTGTTGATTTATTCACCGGGCGTTCCTCAAAAGTAATGCTATGGGGACAGAAAAGGAGTTAATTAAAACAGAAGCATTATGATGGGTGAGGGAAGGCCATTGTAATGACCAAGACTAGACTCCAAAACTGTGTTAACACAGAGGAAACTTCTTTACCCAGAGAGCGGTGAGAATGTGGAACTCGCTACCACAGGGAGTGGTTGAGACGAAATGGTATAGATGCATTTAAGGGGAGGCTAGATAAGCACATGAGGGAGAAGGGAATAGAGGGTTACGCTGATGGGGTTAGATGGGGCAAGACGGGAGGAGGCTCGAGTGGAGCATAAACGTCAGCATTGACTGGTTGGGCCGAATGGCCTGTTTCTGTGCTGTAAACACTATGTAAATCTATGAGCTCTCTTCTGATAGTGATCTTTCTCTCACCTCCAGCCTCCTCCTCTTCTCTTGCTCAACCCAATCGCAGCCTCTTTTGTCTCTCCCTATTATATCAAATAATACTTTGGTCAGTGCTGCTCTGAACTCTGTTCCTCGTTTGCTCCAGAAGCACTATCCTGCACGCTATTCCTCAAGAAATCAAGACGGATTGTACCATCGGCAATCCCAATCCATTCGTTCCCCGGAACTCAAAACTGTGGAATTCCTTACCTCCCTCAGTCTACCCTTCCTCCTGCCATTTACAGGCATTTAAACCACAAGCTTGGTTGTCCCCGGCCAACGTTCCCCCTAGGAATTGGCTTAAGGACAGAAAACAGTGAGCTGTGGTAAATGGCTGTTTTTCAGACTGGAGGATGGTGTTCCCCAAGGGTCAGTGCTGGGGCCACTGCTTTTTTTGATATATATAAATGACCTGGATATTGGAATACAGAGTAGAATTTCTAAATTTGCCAATGACACCAAACTTGGGGGTGTGGCAAACAGTGATGATGATACCAATCGACTGCAACAGGACATAGAAAGGCTAGCAGAATGGGCAGACAAGTGGCAGATGGAATTTAATACAGAGAAGTGTGAGGTGATGCAGTTTGGCAGAAGGAACAGGGAGCGGCAATATACACTTAATGGCACAGTTTTAAGGAGTGTGCAGGGACAGAAGGACCTGGGAGTTAATGTGCATAGGTCCCTGAAGGTGAGAGAGTGGTGAGCAAAGCATATGGGATCTTGGGTTTCATAAATAGAGGTATTGAGTACAAAATTAGAGAAGTTATGCTGAACCTTTATAAAGCGCTGGTTAGGCCACAACTGGAGTATTGCGTCCAGTTCTGGTCACCACACTTTAGGAAGGATATGAAGGCCCTTGAGAGGGTGCAGAGGAGATTTACCAGAATGGTTCCGGGGATGGGGGATCTTAGCTACAAGGACAGGTTGGAGAAGCTGGATTTGTTTTCATTAGAGCAAAGGAGGTTGAGGGGTGATTTGATAGAGGTGTACAAGATTATGACGGGTTTGGATAGGCTAGACGGGGAAAGGCTGTTCCCACTAGTTGATGGTACAAGGACTAGGGGACACAGATTTAAGGTTTTGGGCAAGAGATACAGGGGGGATGTGAGGAAAAACTTTTTTACGCAGCGAGTGGGGAGGACCTGGAACTCGCTGCCGACGGAAGTGGTGGAAGCGGAGACACTCCATGTTTTCAAGGGGAGACTGGATAGGCACTTGAGGGAAATAAGCTTGCAGGGCTACGGGGATAGAGCGGGGGAATGGGACTGACTGGATTGCTCTACAGAGAGCCGGCACGGACCCGATGGGCCGAATGGCCTCCTTCTGTGCCGTTATGACTCCAAGCTGCGCGGCCATGATGGGACAGGTTCCGCGCAGGCCGCTCACCAGCTTTTCCATTGTAAGTGCCGCGCATGCGCAGAAATTTAAAGGGACCGCGCAGTAAAAGAAACAGGCCGCGAAGAACAAAGTGCAGCTTGCAGGGAACATTGCGCCTGACCACTATTTACAGAAAAATCTTTTCAAACACAATGCTGTCCTGCAGCAGAGACATGGTCCCTTCCCCCTAGGGTTCTCAATAAGATGGAGAGAATATCCAAGTCTGTACACTATACAGTATAACCTTATTTTTTTTCATCATCATAGGAAATACCATACCGATATTCTCCATTTACCTGGTCACCACCATTAGCAGGGGGGTGAGGGGAGAATTTAGCAACCTTTAGCGTCAGGTGATGTACGGTACTTGTTACTGCTCGCTGAGATACGCAGGAAACTAAAAACGTCAACGACAGGTTGATGTTCCTCAGTAAAACATCCATCAAAGCATATTTTCCACCAGCGCTTAACTAGCCTCTGTGCCCCAGAACAAAATATCGTGTGTATTAATTGGGCCCGCTACACTTTGTGGAGGGGGCGAGCAGGAGGAGATACCGACTCAACACAGAATTCAGCAGCCCAATGAGTTCTCCAGAGAGTTCCCTGGTGGGGTGATGGGACACTGGCAAAGGGCTGTGATTTCCCCACACACTGAGCTTCCAATCTCTGCTGTGTTGCCATGAGGAGAAGTAAAATGGAGCTTAGCCACTTCCCCCTGCGGGGAGGAAGAGGGGAAGCAGGCAGGGGGGTGGGAAATAGTCCAGAGAGAACGTCATCCAGGGAGCTGCACTATCGCACTTTTCTTAGCTACTCATTAACTCCGAGTAATTGGTGTTCAAATTAAACCTGCTTTCCTACAGTGCTCGAGTTGCTTAAATAGAAACAATGACGACACTTGAAAAGTAATTAATTATACGTGCAGTGCTCTGGGACCTTTGAGAAACATGATGAGGTGCTATAAAAATGACGAGCTATTTCTTTAATCTTTACTACTGAGCTAGCGGTGCCGGCTCCTGATGCACAGGTCTTGCATAGCATGTGACAACAACACACATTCAAGGATTTGCTAACTCCAGCTACCAGGCAGTGCTTTTTCTTCAACCGAAACTGTGCTTTCCTTAGCTACCAGGCTCAGCACATCCAGCAAGCTTACTTTGGTGATGCTGCCAGCGGCTGGACAGGGTAGATGCAGAGAGGATGTTTCCCCTCGTGGGGGAATCTAGAACTAGGGGGCATAAATTCAGAATAAGGGGGCACCCATTTAAATCGGAAGTGAGGAGGACTTTCTTCTCTCAGAGGGTCGTGAATCTTTGGAATTCTCTGCCCCAGAGAGCTGTGGAGGCTGGGTCATTGAATATATTTAAGGTGGAGATAGACAGATTTTTGAACGATAAGGGAGTCAAGGGTTATGGGGAGCGGGCAGGGAAGTGGAGTTGAGGCCAAGATCAGATCAGCCATGATCTTATTTGAATGGCGGAGCAGGCTCGAGGGGCCGAATGCTGCTCCTATTTCTTATGTTCTGTGGGGCTGTGCAGCTTAACAGGAACATTGGCTGCCAGATGTGCAAGACCCACAACATCAGGAGTGGATAGCTGAAGCACACCGCTAGAGCAATATTGCTGGGTCAAAATCCTGGAACGCCACAGATTTTAAGAAAATTGCCAAAAACGCCTGGGGAGAAATGAGGAGTTTTTGTTTTAAATGCAGCGAGTTATGATGATCTGGAACATAGAAGATAGGAGCAGGAGTAGGCCATGCGGCCCCTCGAGCCTGCTCCGCCATTTAATGCGATTATCCCTGGTCATCCAAATTCAGTACCCTGTCCCTGCTTTCTCCCCATATCCCTTGATCCCCTTAGCCTTAAGAAATATATCTAACTCCTTCTTGAATATATTTAATGAATTGGCCTCAACTGCCTTCTGTGGTAGAGAATTCCACAGGCTCACCACTCGCTGGGTGAAGAAATTCCTCCTCATCTCAGTCCTAAATGGCTTACCCCTTATCCTTAGACCCCTGGATCTGGACTCCCCCGCCATTGGGAACAGCCTTCCTGCATCTAGTCTGTCTAGTTCTGTTAGAATTTTATAAGTTTCAATGAGAGCCCCTCTCATTCTTCTAAACTCCAGCGAATATAAGCCCAATCGACCCAATCTCTCTTCATACGTCATTCCTGCCATCCCAGGTATCAGTCTGGTAAATCTTCACTGCACTCCCTCCATGGCAATAACATCCTTCCTCAGATAAGGCGACCAAAACTGCACACAATACTCAAGGTGTGGTCTCACCATGGCCCTGTACAACTGCAGCAAGCCATCCTTGCTCCTGTACTCGAATCCTCTCGCTATGAAGGCCAACATACCATTTGCCTTCTATCTGAAAGGGCGGTGGAAGAAGGTTCAATAGTAACTTTCCAAAAGGGGATTGGATATAGACTTGAAAAGGAAATATTTGCAGGGCTACGGGGAAAGAGCCGGGAGTGGGACTCATTGGAGAGCTCTACCAAAGAGCCGGCGCAGGCACAATGGGCCGAATGGCCTCCTCCTGTGCGGTGCGATCCTCTGATTCTAACTTCAGAGACAGGCAGGTAATTACTCCTGAACTAAAAAAAATAAACACATTTCTGCTGTGTAGACAAAGCAAAAATCAATTACATTTTTTTCGGTGGAAGTTAGATATTGGAAGATTGCTCTCGGTATTAAAAACACGTCAATCTTCCTTTCAGGTGGGACTGACTCGGCCTTCACTGTATGCTGATGAATGGGGAAGTTATGACAACAACAGAGAGAGCAGCCCGAGTCAAACAAAGTTCCATTTGTCTTACACTGCAGGAAAAAAAATGCTTTCAGTTTGCAATTAAACTTTTATCTTATCACAATGCATGAATTCAGTGGTATTCCAGCTCATCCCCTGCAGTGCTTTTAACTCCGAGTGCACTGGTGGTGCAGAGGGGGGAGCGAGCGAGCCTCGGCTTATTGGTAGCATTCCCACCTCTCAGTCAGTTATGGGCTCGAGCCCCGCTCCAGACAGTCCCAGCGAGCGGAGACGAGAGTTCCAGTCTCTGATCACTAGGTTGGAGGAAGCGCATGTAAATTAGTGTCTCGCCCACAAGGAGTGCCCAGACCCCCCCCACCCCCCAAAGACGGTGGTGCGGGAGGTGGCAAATGGGCAGGTGCCCGCATCTCCCACAGTTGCACTCGACATACCAGGACTATTTCCAATGGAGTAGAGCAGGTTAAGAGAAGATTTAATAGAGGTGTTTAAAGTTATAAACGGGTTGTCAGACTGTTTCCTCCGGTTGGAGAGCCAGTCAGTCACAAGGGGTCATCAATTTAACATTGTCATTAAGAGAACGAGGAGAGACGGTGGGAGAAATTGCTCTGTGCAGAGCATGGAAATGCTTTGCCACAAGAAGGTGGCAGAGGCAAAGACATTGCTTAAGGAAAAACTGGATAAATATTTGAGGCCGTTGAAGATCCAGAGAAGTTACAACATTGAAACAAGCCATTCGGTCCAACCAGTCTGTGTCAGCACTTACCCGCCACAGAGCTAGGGGGAAGAGAATGTGGTCTATGGTTTCAAACGTACCTTGAGAAAGAGTTGCAGGTCACTGCCTCAGGTGCCATTGGCAGCACTCACCCTGGAGAAAGGAGGTCGTGGGTTCAAGCTCCATCACAGACTTGGATACAACATGCAGACAATGCAATACTGAGGGAGGCATGGTCAACGGTTGCTTTTATTTCATTAAATCTTGCTGCAATTATACAGGACTTTGGTGAGACCACACCTGGAGTACTGTGTAGTTTTGGTCTCCTTACCCAAGGAAGGATATACTTGCCTTAGAGGGAGTGCAATGAAGATTCACTAGACTGATCCCTGGTTTGAGAGGGTTGTCCTCCGAAGAAAGTTTGAGTAGAATGGACCTATATTTTCTGGAGTTTAGAAGAATGAACTCATTGAGGTGATCTCATTGAAACATTTAAAAAAATTTTTTTAAAGAGGGCTTGACAGGGTAGATGCTGAGAGGCTGTTTCCCCTAGCTGGAGAGTCTAGAACTAGGATTCACAGTCTCAGGATAAGGGGTTGGCCATTTAGGGCTGAGATGAGGAGAAATTTCTTCACTCAGAGGGTGGTGAATCTTTGGAATTCTCTACCCCAGAGGGCTGTGGATGCTCAGTCGTTGAGTATATTCAAGACAGAGATCGCTCGATTTTTGGACTTAAAGGAATCAAAGGATATGGGGATAGGATGGGAAAGGAGTTGAGGCAGAAGATAAGCCATGATCTTACTGAATGGCGGAGCAGGCTTGAGGGGCCGTATGGCCTACCCCTGCTCCTATTTCTTATGTTGTCACCTTTCGAAGGAGACGTTAAACCGAGGCCTCGTCTGCCGGCTCAAGTGGACGTAAAAGATCCCACGGCACCATTCGATGATGAGCAGGTCCAATATTCCTCCCTCAACCAACACCGTTAAGAACATATTAGCTGGTCATTCATTCGTTTGCTGTTTGTGGGATCTTGCTGTGCGCAAATCTGATGCTGCATTTGCCTAGATAACAGTGATTGCCCATCAAAAGTAACCCACTGACTGCAGAGCAATTTGGATGATCCCGAGGACATGAGAAGGTGCGAGATGAAATGTGAGCTCTTTTGTTCTATGGCAAGTTATTAAACGTACCAAATTTAGTATCGCAGAGCGCTAAACGAATTTAGTGACTAGAGATAATAAATTTTACATAAAATTTGCTTGAAGCTAATAAGAACATAGGAACAGGAGGAGGCCATTTAGCCCCTTGAGCCTGTTGCGCCATTCAATGAGATCATGGCTGATCTGTGACCTAACTCCATCTACCCGCCTTTGCCCCATAACCCTCAATACCTTTCGTCAACAAAAATCTAACAATCTCAGATTTAATTGGCCCAGCATCAATTGTCGTTTGCGGAAGAGAGTTCCAAACTTCTACCACCCTTTGTGTGTAGAAGTATTTCCTAATTTCGCTCCTGAAAGGTCTGACTAATTTTTAGGCTACGCCCCCTAGTCCCAGACTTCCCAACCAGCGGAAATAGTTTCTCTCTAATGAAATGTTTGAGGTTAAAAATTCTACACATCATACATCTTTTTCAAGACAGCAAACTACACGCAGGCCACCTACACAGAATGAGTAAAAGCCTTTGGCATTAATAATTTGCCCTGTTGTGCGTCAGAAAACTGGCTATTCAATATCTCTGTGGCATAAGAGTGACAATCATTTAAGGAGGTGCACTGGGGGATCACAAGATTCTCAAGGACAAGGAAGGCCATTCAGCTCACATGCCAGATTGGCCCAGTGGTGAAGGTCTTGGGTTCAAGGCCCCCAATCCAGGGACTTGACCACATAATCTAGATCGACATTTCAGTGCAGGACCAAGGGACTGCTGCACTGTCAGAAGTGCCGTCTTTTGAACGAGACGTTAAACTGAGGTCTGCCCTCTCAGGAGGATGTACAAAATCCCACGGCACTATTTGAAGAGGAGCAGGGGTGCCTCTCCTGGCCAACATTTATTTCTCAAACAACGCTTCCAAGATAGATTAACTGGTCATTTATCTCATTGTTGTTTTTGGGGACCTTGGCTACCTTACAAAAAGTGACAACATTTCAAAACTAGCGGATTGGCTGTGAAGCACCCCGGGATGTCCGGAGGACGTGAAAGGCGCTATACAAATGCAAAAACAGAAAATGCCGTACCCGCTCAGCCGGTCAGGCAGCATTTGTGGAGAAAGGGAAAAGTTAACGTTTCAGGTATGACCCTTTGACCAGGATGAGAATTTGAAAGTGCAAATTATTGTTGTTTTCGTACCTTGATGATCAGAACTGGACACAGAACTCAAGGTGTGGTCTGACCAGAGCACTGGCCAGTCTGATCCTGACTTTTTCTGACCGCTGTTCCACTGTTTTGGCTATGTAATCCATTCTTTTGGCCAGATTTTCCACGTTTCCCTCCCCCTTTGCTATTCTGCTGTAACCATTTATACCTCCTCCGGACCCAACTTTTGTTTCTGTATTTGTTTCATTATCAGTCCCTGTTTGCCGTGCACCTTCACCACTTTTGTCATTTAATCCCTCCTCTCTTCCATTGGCTCGTTTCCTGCCCCCTTTTTATAAACTGTTAAAATCTCTTAACATCTTCCAGTTCTGATTAAAGGTCATTGACCTGAAACCTTAACTCTGTTTCTCTCTCCACAGATGCTGCCTGGCCTGCTGAGTGTTTCCAGCATTTTCTGTTCTTATTTCAGATTTCCAGCATCCGCAGTATTTTGCTTTTTGGGTGTCAGCTGTGACTCGGTGGGTAGCACTCGCGACTGAGTCAGAAGGTCGTGAGTTCGAGTCCCACTCCAGAGAACTTGAGCACAAAATCTAGGCTGACAGTCCCAGTGCAGTACTGAGGGAGAGCTGCACGGTCGGAGGTGCCGTCTTTCGGATGAGACGTTAAACCGAGACTCCGTCTGCTCTCTCAGGTGGGCATAAAAGATCCCGTGGCCACTATTTCAAAGAAGAGCAGGGGAGTTCTCCCCGTTGTCCTGGGCCAATATTCATCCTTCAGCCAACATCACTAACACAGATTATCTGGTCATTATCACATTGCAGTTTGTGGGAGCTTGCTGTGCGCAAATTGGCTGCCGCGTTTCCCACATTACAACAGCGACAACATGTCAAAAAAAGTACTTCATTGACTGTAAAGCGCTTTGGGACGTCCGGTGGTCGTGAAAGGCGCTATAGAAATGAAAGTTCTATCTTTCTTTTGGTTTTGTTAATTGTTGCTCTGCTGAATCCTTCCCATTCCGCCCACCTACACATACTGGTGGAGACGTGAAGTTAATCACCTGGAAATCTGGCAAGTGAGTCAGTAACCAGAGGTCATAGATTTAAAATAATTGGCAAAAGAGCGAGAGGGGAAACGGAGGAGATATTTCTCCACACAGGGAGTTGTTGAGGTCTGGAACGCACTACCTGAAAAGGGTGGTGGATTCAGATTCCATAGGAACTCTGAAAAGGCAATTGGGCATGTACTTGAAGAGGAATAATTTGCAGGGGCTATGGGGAAAAAGGTTGGGTGTGGGACTAAACTGTACTGCTCTTTCAAAGAGCCGGCACAGGCACGACAGGCCGAATTATATCCCCAGTGTCCTGGGGCCAATATTTATCCCTCACTCAACGTAACAAAAACAGATTATCTGGTCATTATCACATTGTTGTTTGTGGGAGCTTGCTGTGCGCAAATTGGCTGCCGCGTTTCCCACATTACAACAGTGACTACACTTCAAAAAGTACTTCATTGGCTGCAAAGCGCTTTGGGACGTCCGGTGGTTGTGCAAGGCGCTAGAGAAATGCAAGTCTTTCTTTTTTTGTGCCGACAGTCAGGAACGGCAGTCAGGATTGTGCAGCAGTTCAATCAAGAATGGTACCCGACTCCCAGCCCCAACCCCCACCCCACATCATTATGAAATATAGAAGCCTCTTTAAAAATGAGCAACCCTTGCAAAATCTCCGATCAATTTGCTCTCCGAGATATTGAAATGGACGTTGTTAAATTAAACTGGACTGGTTTCCGTCACTAGCTGTGTTAGTTCACCCTTCGGTCTGTGAACTGCACATCACGGGAAAATCCAACCAATCATCATTCAAACAAAAAAGAAAGATTGATCGATACATCGATGAAGTGCGGTCGATATATTCTACAATACTTAAAACTACTTCCGTAGCCAGAACTAATTAGCTACAGGGTGACCTCACAGAACAGGGCGCAATGCTTTGATGAATACTGAAACTTCGACAGTTAATGATTATTTTAGTGCGGTAAGTTGGGGGCGGGGGGGGGGTCGCACAGCTTGGGACTGTGGGTCCGCGGCTGAAACTACTGCTGAGATTTAACAACTCCCGCGTGGCCAATTAGTTTCCTGCTGTGACACCACAGGACAACCCTGCACAGCAACACGTGTTGTACAAGGGCCACTGGTGCAGACCCTGCTCTATTTTTAAGACTGCTCTCAACAACACCAGCTGTGTTACACAGTGGTACAGCAAAAGTTTTATTCAATAGAGGGATCGGGAATGGGGAAGAAAGGCTAAGGCCCCGATTTTAACTCCTGGTGGATTCCCCACTGAGGCCTGAGTTAAAATTACAGTCGGGTCTCAATGATGTCATTGGGCCATGACATGCATATGTAAAGAAGGACCCCGTTGGCTCCGGGCGTGTGTCCTTGCTGCCTGCTCAGGAGAGCAGGTTAAAATTGCAGATGTTGCGATCGTGGCGGCTTTCAGAGCCAGGGCGATTTTAACTGCCCACCCGACAGGTTTCACGCTCAACGAGTAGAGTTAAAATCGCCCCCGATAGAACCATAGAAGCTCAGTGCACACAAGGAGGCCATTCAGCCTTGTGTCTGGGCTGGCTCCAAAACTCTTCCCACTGCCCTACTTTCTCCCTCCGCTATAAATGTTTATCCAAGTGTTCGGTGTTGAGGCTTTAAACGCCTCGGCTCAACTCTCTGGAACTTCCTCTGTCTCTTTACTTCTCTCCGCACCTTTAAAATCCTCCTCAAAGCCCGTCTCTTCAACCAAGCATTAGGCCACCTCTCAATGATAGATAGGTGCTAGGACTCCTTTATAGGAGCACTGAAGGATTGTGCGGGGGCAGATATGGGCACAGTCCCGAGATATGGCTGAGGTTTTAACTGGTTACTTTTAATCAGCCTTCCAGACAGACAGAGAATGATGTGGAGTTACCAGTGCTGTTACATAGAGGCGAGGCCAAAATTGAACACGTAGGAGGAAAGGAAGAAAGAGAGAAAGGGAGAAGGGAGGGGAAGAGAAAGAGAGAAATAGAGAGCGAAAGAGAGAGAGAGCGCGAAAGAAAGAGAGAGCGCGAAAGAAAGAGAAAGAGAGAGAGAAAGAAAGAAAGAAAGAGAGAGAGAGAGAGAGAGAGAGAGAGAGAGAAAGAAAGAGAGAGAGAAAGAGAGAAAGAAAGAAAAAGAATTATATAGTGACATGTTGGGGGTACTGAGGAACAGTTTAAAGGTAAGTCACTATACCTTGTAATATATGTTAACCTCGCGAGTTGTGTGTGAGAATCCAGCGACTAGCTGAGATTGATTCTCTGAACAGTAACAGGACCCTAGCGGCAAGGAACCCAGCTGACAAGACATGTAAAATCCAATCCGTGTCTACGATCAGAAAGTAAACTAGAAGCTGAACAACAGCACCCTCAGGTGGTCAGAATTGCAGCGTTTCTCCAATAACAAAACCACACTATGAGGTGAAACACCTATTCAGCAGGGATTTTAAAAAATTCACAATTGGACAATAATAAACAACCTCACATATCGACTTCTTGCCCTCAGCTGGTTTGGGGTTCCAACACTAGCTTGCTAGCTCTTGCAAAGCCTCGCCCCATCCTATCGTTACAACCTCCTCACCCTTTTGTCAACAACCTTGTATTTATATAGTGTCTTTATCGCAGTAAAACGTCCCAAGGCGCTTCACAGGAGCGTTATCAGACAAAAATTGACACCGAGCCACATAACGAGATATTAGGGCAGAAGAGGTAGGTTTTAAGGAGCGTCTTAAAAGGAGGAAAGAGAGGTGGAGAGGTTTAGGCAGGGAATTCGAGAGCTTGTCGTACAGGCAGCTGAAGGCACAGCCACCAATGACGGAGCGATGAAAATTGGGGATGCGCAAGAGACCAGAATTGGAGGAACGCAGATATCGGAGAGTTGTGGGGCTGGAGGAGGTTACAGGCGTTAGGGAGGGGCGAGGCCATGGAGGGATTTGAAAACAAGGATGAGAATTTTGAAATCGAGGCGGTGCCAGACCAGGAGCCAATGTAGGTCAGCGAGCTCAGGGGGCGATGGGTGAACGGGACTTGGTGCGAGTTGGGATACAAGTTTTGGATGAGCTCAAGTTTACGGAGGGTGGAAGGTGGGAGACCGGCCAGGAGAGTCTTCTGGCTCTGGCATTTTGTGCATCCTCTATTCGCCCCATCACTGTGCTGTAGCCACACTCTTTGGATCCCTCTAACCTGAATCCCTTCACCTCTCCATTTCTTCTTCCTCCTTTAAAAGGTGTGGCTCAGTGGGCAGCACTCTTGCCTCAGAGTGAGAAGGGCGTGGGTTCAAGCCCCACTCCAGAGATTTAAGCGCTTAATCCAAGCCGACACTTTTAATGCAGTACTGAGGGAGTGCCGCACTGTTGCGGGTGCCATATTTCTAATCAGACGTCAAACCGAGGCCCCCTTTTAATCTCGTAGGTGGACATAAAAAAATCCCACGGCAATTTCTGAAGAGCAGGGGAGTTCTCCCCGGAGTCCTGGTCAATTTTTATCCCTCAACCAACACCACCAAAAACAGATTATCTGGGATGTATCTCATTGTTGTCTGTGGGAGCTTGCTGTGCGCAATTTGGCTGCCACCTTTCCCTATATTACAACAGTGACTACACTTCAAAGGTACTTCAATGGCTGTGAAACGCATTGTGGCATCCCAAGGTTGTAAAAAGCGCTATATAAATGCAAACTCTCCACTTCTCTTTTAAAAGTCTCAAAACCCATCCTTTCGACCGAGCTTTCCATTATCTCTCCAATCTCCACAGCTCGGTGTCAGTTTCCCATTTGTGAAGTGCCTTGGGGCATCTTTTACATTAAAAAGCTCGAGATAAACGCAAGCTACTTTTAGAGCATTTGATCCAATGTCAATCGGTGATTTATTGCTAATCTGTCAGCCTGGCTGATCAAGAACGATTTTTTTTTTTTAAAAACAGGAGAGTTTCCTTGCTTTTATTTACACACTGCCGATTAACTATTAAACAATAAAATTGACATACTGTAGCAGATGTTTGTCAATTCAGAGACCAGTCACCTGTCTAGTGTGCGGACAAAGGTCGGACACCAAACAAGTCAGCAAAAAGCAGATAGAATCATAGAATGATTACAGCACAGAAAGAGGCCATTCGGCCCGTCGAGCCCGTGCCAGCTCTCTGCAAAAGCACTTCAGCAAGTCCCACTCCCCCCACCCGCCCTTTCCCTGTAGCCCTGCAAATATTTTTCCTTCAGGCACTTATCCAACTCCCTTTTGAAAGTCATGATTGAATCTGCCTCCACCACCCTCGCAGGCAGTGCATTCCAGATCCTAACCACTCGCTGCATAAAATGCTTTTTCCTCATGTCGCCTTTGGTTCTTTTGCCAATCACCTTAAATCTGTGTCCTCTGGTTCTCGACCCTTCCGCCAATGGGAACAGTTTCTCTCTATCTACTCTGTCCAGACCCCTCATGACTTTGAATACTTCAATCAAATCTCCTCTCAACTTCTCCACTCGAAGGAGAACAACCGCAGCTTCTCCAGTCTATCGAGTCCCTCATCCCTGGAACCATTCTCGCAAATCTTTTCTGCACCCTCTCTAAGGCCTTCAGAAAGAAAGACTTGCATTTATATAGCACCTTTCACGACCACCGGATGTCCGAAAGCATTTTACAGCCAATGAAGTACTTTTTGAAGTGTAGTCACTGTCGCAATGTAGGAAAACCGGCAGCCAATTTGCGCACAGCAAGCTCCCACGAACAGCAATGTGATAATGACCAGGGAACCTGTTTTAGTGATGTAGGTTGAGGGATAAATATTGACCCAGGACACCGGGGAGAACTCCCCTGCTCTTCTTCAAAATAGTGGCCATGGGATCTTTTCCATCCACCTGAGAGAGCGGACGGGGCCTCGGTTTAACGTCTCATCTGAAAGACGGCACCTCCGACAGTGCGGCACTCCCTCAGCACTGCACTGGAGTGTCAGCCTAGGTTTTTGTGCTCAAGTCTCTGGAGTGGGACTATGAACCCACAACTTTCTGACTCAGAGGTGACTGCGAGATGATCACACTGCAATGTCCACGTTTTAAAATGTACCCGTCACACTCAATGCGGTTGGCAATGGCAATGGCCATGGGTAAAGAGGATCAGCGAGGATCCAGGGACTACGTGCAAATGATGCTAACAGCAGCTCTCGAAAAGCTGAACGTGGGTCATTTAGTTACCTGTGATCCTTGGGGTCGAACTGAACAGCTTCTGTGAAGAGCTCCACGGCCTTAGTGTAGTAGCCTTGCTTAGCCAGGTCAATTCCTTGCTCTGCGAAACACAATGTGCAGCGGGTGAAGTCGGGATTTATAACAATAGCCAGACGTACGCCGCATCATTGGTGGCGGAGCCGCGCTACTTGGATCCCTCTGACCTTAACCCCTTAACCTCCACTTCCTCTAAAAAGGCGCGGCTCAGTGGGTCGCACTCTCACCTCTGTCGATAACCAGATTTAAGGTGATTGGCAAAAGAACCAGAGGCGACGACAGGAGGAAAACCTTTTTTTTTTAAACGCAACGAGTGGTTGGGATTCGGAATGCGCTGCCTGATAGGGTGGTGGATACAGATTCAATAGTGGCCTTCAAAAGGGAATTGGAGAAATACTTGAAGGAGAAAAAATTGCAGGGATAAGAGGAGAGAGCGGGGGAGTGGGATTAACTGGATTGCTCTTCGAAAGAGCCGGCGCAGACTTGATGGGCCGAATGGCCTCCTCCTGTGCTGCACTATTCTAGGATTCTAAAGAGTGCAAGCTAACACGCCATCCTGCCAATTTCCAAGCTTATCTAAGCGTGAGCGCTGTTTGTTAACCCAGCATCACAAGCAATGTTCCCTGTAATTTGCGTTGGAGCCGCACGGCCCCTTTCGTGTTCCGCACATGCAATTTAAGAGCTGGCTGACCGGCTGCGCGGGGCCAGCCAGAGCACTCTGCGGCGCCACAGACTAAAGGGGACATTGATCACAAGTGCCCTGAAGGCAGTGAAAGTGACGGCTGCCGAGTGGATCGGTGCAATAAATCACGAATCAAAACAGCGCGCAGACATCTCTGAGCACGTAGACTGCCGCTGAATGTCCCCCGTTACCGTCACACGCTTCAGATCATGAAAACCGGACAATATAAATGCCTTACAAAAGCAAAAAAATACCGCGGATGCCAGAAATCTGAAATAAAAACAGAAAATGCTGGAAACACTCAGCAGGTCAGCAGCATCTGTGAAGAGAGAAACAGAGTTAACGTTTCAGGTTTGGGATCTTTCATCAGAACTGGAAAAAGTTCGGATGTAACAGGTTTTAAGCAGGTGCAGAGGCAGGGGCAGGGGGGAGGGCTGAAAAGAACAAAAGGGAAGGTCTGTGAAGGTCAGAGGTGGAAGGCAGGAGAAATTAAACGACAAAAGGGATGATGGTGCAGGCAAAAGGGGATGGTAATGGGACAAGTAAAGAAACAAAAGATGGGTCTAGAGGAGGGGTAAATGGGAACAGCAGAATCAATTTCCTGCCTGATAGGGTGGTGGATACAGATTCAATAGTAGCCTTCAAAAGGGAATTGAATAAATATTTGAAGGACAAAAAATTGCAGGGCAATGGGGAAAGAGCGGGGGAGTGGGGCTAACTGGATTGCTCTTCGAAAGAGCCAGGCACAGACTCGATGGGCCGAATGGCCTCTGTGCTGTACTATTCTAGGATTCTAAAGGCGGAGAAGTGATAGCCAGTAAACTCCCGCTCCGGGAAAACATGACACTATTTCGAAGAAGAACAGGGGAGTTCTCCCTGGTGTTTTGGCCAATGTTTATCCCCCCAACCAACATCATTAAAAAAATACAGAGATTATCTGGTCATTTATCTCGTTGCCATTTGTGGGAGCTTGCTGTGTACAAATTGGCTGCCGTATTTCCTACATCACAAGTGTGACTACGCTTCAAAAGTACTTCATTGGCTGTCAAGCGCTTTGGGATGTCCTGAGGATTGACACTGAGCCACATAGTGATTTTAGGACACGTGACCAAAAGCTTGGTCAAAAAGATAGGTTTTAAAAGGAGGAGAGAGGGGACTTCCAGAGCTGAGGGCTCAAGGCAGCTGAAGGCACGGCCACCAATGGTGGAGCGATTAGAATTGGGGATGTGCAAGAAGCCAGAATTGGAGGAGCGCAGAGATCTCGGAGCGTTGTGGGGCTGGAGGAGATTGCAGAGATAGGGAGAGGGAGGGCCATGGAGGGATTTGAAAACAAGGGTAGGAATTTTAAAATCGAGGTGTTGCCGGAGTGGGAGCCAATGTAGGTCAGCGAGCACAGGGGGTGATGGGCGAACGGGACTTGGTGCGAGTTAGGATGCGGTCAGCAGAGCTTTGGATGAGCTTATGTTTATGGAGGATGTAAGATGGGAGGTCAGCCAGGAGAGCATTGGAATAGTCATGTCTAGAGGTAACAAAGGCATGGATGAGGGTTTTAGCAGCAGATGAGCTGAGGCAGGGGCGGAGTCGGGCGAGCTTACGGAGGTGGAAGTAGGCGGTTTGGTGATGGAGAGGATATGGGGTCGGAAGCTCATCTCGGGGTCAAATAACATGCCAAGGTTGCGAACGGGCTGGTTCAGCCTCGGACAGTGGCCAGGGAGAGGGACAGAGTACTGCCAAAGGCTTAGGGGGCAGAAATTAAGAATTGAGTTTCCTATCAGGAATGTTTTTGAAGAGGCCAAAATTGAAGTTTAATGGGGGAGAAAAAGAATGCAAGTGACAAACACAAGATTACTGAAATACTGTAAACTTTTGTGTTCGATGACCTACCAGCCAGTTGCCTGCTTTTCAATATTAAGGGATCCAAACCACTAACCTGAAAAGTAAATTAAAAAGCCACAGGTCACCAGCGGTCTGAATAAAACAAATATCATTCATTAACTAAAGTAAACAAAGTGTGTATCATAAAACTAACACAGGCAAGATCAGCGACAATCACGAGGAGAACAGGCAGAGGGGCGGGTGGAAAATTGCATTTCGTACATAAATGCAACCTCCTCGAGTAGCCACTCTTCCACTGTATGAGCTGCGCAGCGAGTGCCAGTCTAAGGACAGGGGTCACAGTCTAAGGATAAGGGGTAAGCCATTTAGGACTGAGATGAGGAGGAATTTCTTCACCCAGAGAGAGGTGAACCTGTGGAATTCTCTACCACAGAAGGCAGTTGAGGCCAATTCATTAAATATATTCAAGAAGGAGTTAGATATATTTCTTAAGGCTAAAGGGATCAAGGGATATGGGGAGAAAGCAGGGACAGGGTACTGAATTTGGATGATCAGCCATGATCTCATTGAATGGCGGAGCAGGCTCGAGGGGCCGAATGGCCTACTCCTGCTCCTATCTTCTATGTTTATGCACCACGACCGAGCCAGACCCTGCTCTCATCCAGCAGCCTCAGGAACCCTGGTTAATTTCCCCCCCCCACCTCTTCCCTACAAGGGAGAGCCCAACTCCAGCTGCGATCAGTTAATTCAGCAGAGGGAGTCAAACGTACTATCTATGTAGCTTTCAGAATGCCTGAAAAGAAAGGCTTGATTCAGTAGCAATTGCCATGAATGGTCAACACATTATTATTATTATTATTATTATTATTATTATGTACTAGCTGATCTCCTGTGGCATTGGTCGCCAGATAGATGGAGCAAGGTGGTAATGTTTAGGGGCTAGCCTGGCCGGTCCTTTCAAGCCACTGTTCAGTTCCCCCCCCCGTGAGGTAATGGTCTCAATAGGTTGCGAGGTCAATGAGCCGTGAATCATTGCTCCAAATTTCTCTAAAGTGGCAGCTGCTTATCTCAACAGTATTTCCCAGTTGTCTCAATCTGGGGGGGGGAAAAAACCACCAAAAGTAACGGTTTCTCTCTCTATCCCCCCCTTTATTTTCAGATCAGATCCTCTGCCCCTATTGTTTCTGACGGCAGCTGTTGCTGATGATTCTGCCATCGCCATTTACACCTCCTCTAGACCCATCTTTTGTTTCTCTACTTGTCCCGTTACCATCCCCTTTTGCCCCGCACCATCATCCCTTTTGCCTCTTAATCTCTCTGCCTTCCACCCTATCACAGACCTTCCCTTTTGTTCTTTCCTCCCCTCCCCCCTTTCCCTGCCCCTGCACTTGCTTAAAATCTGTTCCATCTCTAACTTTTTCCAGTTCTGACGAAGGGTCATCGACCTGAAACGTTAACTGTGTTTCCCTCTCCACGGGTGCTGCCTGGCCTGCTGAGTATTTCCAGCATTTTCTGCTTTTATTTCAGATTTCCAGCATCCGCAGTATTTTGCTTTTTCATTTTAAGATTGCTCAGTTGTGATTTGTCCATGTTTTATACATAGTGTGACAGGCACTCTTTTGAAAACTTGAATATAAAGTAGATTCATGCATAATAAATGCACGCAGCTCATTTCCAAATAATTCCATTTGCAAGGCCCCCCTGTAGGTCCATTCACAGTGCCTGTGTGCGCTGGGATGACCAGAGGGATCCTCGTGGAACTCATCAACGTATCACAGGAGATAATCCTGCTTTTATCTTCTCTCCCACAAACTAAGTTGGCAGAGATCGAGAAAATCTGTTTCCAAATAGTGAGAGAGAAGAGTGCGACAAAGAGCGAAAAAAGGAAGAGAAAGAGCGAGAAAGAGAAAAGAGAGAAGGGAGAAAGTAAATGATGAGAGAGAAAGGGGGGAAGAGAGAAAGAAAAGGGAAGAAGTGAGAGAAAAGAGAGAAAAAGAACTGAGAGAGAGAGCGAGTGTGAATGTATTTGTAATTTGCTTACAATTACATTCCACCAGATTTAAAAGCATCACCATCAGAAGGAGTAGGTTTGAGGGCCGAGTTGCCTTTAGCTGTTCCATACACTGTTACCCTCAGTGTGATGGTCCTTAGCTCAGTGTATTCCGTCCATTTCTAGAGCATTCTATCCAGCTCCCCTCATACCTCTACATCAACAAACCTTCCAAGCGAGTTCCCGAAATCCTATGGATGAGTAGGGCCATTGCCCCCAACCAGAAAACCAACCATCTCATAACAGCAACCTACTGTCTCTTAAATGACTCTGACATTGCCTAGACAGCCATGTTGTGGATTGCTCTTTGTGTGAAGTGTATCCTGACACACGTACTAAATTTGCCTTTTACTAACTTGAATCAATGACCTCTTGTTCTAATGTCATAGTTTAACCTGAAGTAATTTTCTGCATTTACCAATTCAAATCAGTTTCTGGTTTATTTGCCTCTACAAAAGGTCCCTCATCAGTGGCCTCCTTTACAGGGTGAAGAGCCCATGTTTCTGCTAATCTTTGCTCACAACACAGTCCTGGAACAGTCGGGATCAAATCAGTCCGTGACTCTTCCCCAGGTCTCCTTATATTATCAGCACAGCAGCGCTGGCTATCTTAATCCTCCCATGTAGGTTTAGAGTTTTGTAGTTGGCCACTCAGCCCCTCGAGCCTGTTCCACCATTCAATTAGATCATGGCTGACCTATATCCACCCGCCTTGGTTCCATAACCCCTTCATACTCTTGCCTAACAAAAATCTATCAATCTTTGCCATCGGTTTTACTAAAGCAATGCACTGAATGGGTATTTAATGGGCATCTAAACCGGATAAGTAGGACGTCAGCAGGAAAGAGAATTTAAAAGAATATTTTGATTTCAATGATAAAAGAGTGGGAGTCAGGGTTAAACGTGCCAGGATATGCACACACGCACACTCTCACCTTGTGGCTTTTTGCCTCATTCTCTTTGTTTTCCTTTGACTTTCTGTCAGGTTTAGCTTTGCTCTTGGGTTTAATGTGACTCGCAGCATTGGCAACAAAAGCACTACTTACATCCCATTCGGGCTCCTACAAGAAATAGAACAAAACAACTTTAGTAAGTGCATTGCCTCTTCCCCTTTTTTTTAAAGCCTCATCCACCCACCCCCTCCAACAGACAGGCATGGCCGAGATCATCAACCTCAGGGGCAAGTGGAGGAGAGGAAAAGATGAGAATTGCAGGGCCAAACCCATAGCCTCCCATTCCATGGGCACAGAGTGCTGGAGATTTGTGGAGCCATTTAGGTAGTTTCTTTCATCTTTCCCCGTTACTATCTTCACGCTGTGCCAGATAGGGTCCTCGGATGCAGGGCTCGACAGATACATTGTCCTCTTTCCAAATTCTCCTTCCCCAGGAAAATCCAAAAAGACCTCCAATCAAGTTCCCCTCATCCTCGTCCTCCTCTACCACTCCAAACTAGAAACCATTTCATAGAATCATACAGCACTGAAGGAGACCACTCGGGCCCATCTTTGGAAGAGCTATCCAATTAGACCCACTCCCCATGCTCTTTCCCCAAAGTCCCTGCAATTTTGTTCCTTCAAGTATTTATCCAATTCCCTTTTGAAAGTTGCTACTGAATCTGCTTCCCCCGCCCTTTCAGATCACAATAACTCGTCGAGCAAAAAAAATTCTAATCTTCCCCCTCTGGTTCTTTTGCCAATCACCTTAAATCTGTATCCTCTGGTTACCGACCCTCCTGCCAGTGGAAACAGTTTCTCCCTATCTACTCTATCAAAATCCCAAATAATTTTGAACACCTCTATTAAATTTCCCCTTAACCTTCCACGACAAAAAATAATTCTTCGCAATTCAGTCCTCCTGGCGTCACTGGGTGCTGCGTTAAATTGGCGCGGTAAGCTTCCTCGCAGCCTCCCTCCACCCTGACGTCGTATCTTTGGCAGAGGTTGGCCAGAAGCCCCGGTCTACAAGTGTAAAGAGGTTTTCCGCTGAAGTTACAGCAGCAGAGCGGGAAAAGCTGGAAGGAAATTCTCGTGCTCGGTCTCATCCGCAAACTTGGTCAATATTCCAAAAAAAAGTAGCAACTGAAGTAGCGCACCCTTGTAGCAGTTCACCGGTAACCTGTTTCCAGTCTGGCACATCTCCACGCACCATTATTCTGTGCTACCTTTCAGCAATAAAGCCAGCTTAATACTTTGGCATCTACCCAACTGGCACGCACCTGGAAAATCAGTCATTGGGAAAGTGGCAAACGCCTTCTAGAAATCCAGACAGCGAACACCCACTGCCTTCGCCCTATCCACCAGTTCCGTAACATCCTCAAAGAATCTAATAAATTGCTGTGTCGCGACCAGTCCCTTCTGAACAGATGCTGGCTCTCTCTAATCAGACATGGTCTTTTCAGGTAATCTCCGATACCGCCGCTCAAAATCTAGAAAAACTCCTCACAATTTAAATAAGGTTCGCAGGTCGGCAATTCTCAGGGTTTGAAGAAAAAAAAACGGGGGTCACACTTGCTACTTTCCAATCTATTAGGTGTCAGCTGTGGCTCAGTGGGCAGCACTCTCTCTCTCGTCTCCGAGTCATGAAGGTTGTGGGTTCAAGTCCCACTCCAGAGACTTGAGGACAAAAATCTAGGCTGATGCTCCCAGTGCAGTACTGAGGGAGTGCCGCACTGTCAGAGGTGCCGTCTTTCGGATGAGACGTTAAACCGAGGCCCCGTCTGCTCTCTCAGGTGGATGCAAAAGGTCCCATGGCCACTATTTTGAAGAAGAGTAGGGGAGTTCTCCCTGGTGTCCTGGTCAATATTTATCCTTCAACCAACATCACTAAAACAGATTATCTGGTCATTATCGCATTGCTGTTTGTGGGAGCTTGCTGTGTGCAAATTGGCTGCTGCGTTTCCTACATTACAACAGTGACTACACTTCAAAAAGTACTTCATTGGCGGTAAAGCGCTTTGGGATGTCCTGAGGTAGTAAAAGGCGCTGTAGAAATGCAAGTCTTTCTTTTGTACCCAATTCTAATGAATTTTGAAAGATATCACTGGGGGATTTCCACTGCTTTATTTTACAAAACTCTGATGAAAGCTCGTTGCCTGAAACATGAACCCTGCATTTTTCTCTCCTCTCCACAGATGCTGCCTGACCGGCTGAGTGGTCTCCAGCACTTTGCTTTTATTCCAGACTTTAATGAGCCTCATTGGTGGCAGGACAGGTTAACAAAGCAGTTAATAAAGCATGTGGGATCCTGGGCTTCATAAATAGAGGCATAGAGTACAAAAGCCAGGAAGTTATATAAAACACTAGTTCGGCCCCAGCTGGAGTATTGTGTCTAATTCTGGGCGCCACACTTTAGGAAGGATGTGAAGGTTTTGGAGAGGGTGCAGAAGAGATTGACTAGAATGGTTCCAGGGATGAGGGATTACGGTTACGTGGATAGACTGGAGAAGCTGGGGTTTTTCTCCTTAGAGCAGAGAAGGCTAAGAGGAGATTTGATAGAGGTGTTTAAAATCATGAAGGGTTTAGATAGAGTAAATAAAGAGAAACTGTTTCCAATGGCTGAAGGGTCGATAACCAGAGGGCTCAGATTTAAGGTGATTGGCAAAAGAACCAGAGGCGACATGAGGAAAAACGTTTTTACGCAACGAGTGGTTAGGATTTGGAATGCGCTGCCTGATAGGGCGGTGGACACAGATTCAATAGCAGCCTGCAAAAGGGAATTGGAGAAATACTTGAAGGAGAAAAAATTGTCGGGACATGAGGAAAGAGCGGGGGGAGTGGGACTGACTGGATTGCTCTTCGAAAGAGCCGGCGCAGACTGGATGGGCCGAATGGCCTCCTTCTGTGCTGTACTATTCTAAGATTCTATTGTCCCAAAGCTAATGTGACGTGCAGAAGTAAGTACAGCGATGACTGTGCAATCTGATCTGTCTGGATTGGCACTCGAGGAACCTTTCTTTCTATCAGCAGGGCGTGAGCTGCAGTGGCATGTACACAACTATTTCCTATTATCCCTAATTAACATTCTAAACGGCTTGTGCATCTCCGAGAACTTAGTGCGCTGAATCTGACCTGATCAGAAACATTACATGAATTAACGCTTCCAGGGCAAAGGTAAAAGTCCCAAAATGACTTTTTTACTTTTCATCCTCCTGTGAACTTAAACCGAAAATCAAAGAAGGCACTGCTCACAATTGAATAAACCCATCAATCACATGGAGGCGAAGGGACAACCTGGCCCGATATACCTGCCAACAGCACCTGCATCTCCCTGGGGCTCCGCAACTATCTCTGTTTCTAAACAGGTTCCAAAAACAAAACAATGGCAACTTCCTGACCCAAGCGAGCGTCAAAGGTCATTGACATCATGTGATGACGCACGTATGTTTGAACAGCTAACTCTGCCAGTCATTTGTTTGCATAGGTGGAACCTGCCAACTTTCAAAGGCTCGAGCACAATATCCAGGCCGATACCCTCAGTGCCAGTACTGAGGGAGTGCTGCACTGTCGGAGGTGCCGTCTTTCGGATGAGACGTTAAATCGAGGGCCTGTCTGCCCTCTCAGGAGGACGTAAAAGATCCCATGGGACTATTTCGAAGAGCAGGGGAGTTCTTACCCACCAGAAAGCTGCCCGGATCCCACCAACCGCGATTTGCCGGAAGATTCAGAGACTCAAATGGGTAAATTTAAAAAAACTTTCCTTTGCGGGGCAGAAGTGACCCTTCATGGAAAGTGCTACCCTCCCCAGATCCGGACTCCGCACCTACCCGCCCCCCAACGAGGCCCTCCCGGAACCCCCTTTCCCCACACCTACCTTGATGAGTGTGATGGAATACTCTCCACTTGCCTGGATGGGTGCAGCTCCAACAACACTCAAGAAGCTCGACACCATCCAGGACAAAGCAGCCCATTTGATTGGCACCTCATCTACCACCTTAAACATTCAATCCCTCCACCACCGGCGTACCGTGGCTGCAGTGTGTACCATCTACAAGATGCATTGCAGCAACTCGCCAAGGCTTCTTCGGCAGCACCTTCCAAACCCACGACCTCTTCCACCTAAAAGGACAAGGGCAGCAGGCGCATGGGAACACCACCACCTCCAACTTCCCCTCCAAGTCACACACCATCCTGACTTAGAAGTATATCGCTGATCCTTCATCATCACTGGGTCAAAATCCTGGAACTCCCTCCCTAACAGCACTGTAAGAGTACCTTCACCACACGGACTGCAGCGGTTCAAGAAGGCGGCCCAGCACCACCTTCTCAAGAGCAACTGGGGATGGGCAATAAATGGCGGCCTTGCTAGTGACAGTCACATCCCATGAATGAATACATTTTATTTTTTTTAGAAATGACGGCAGGCGGCCAAGAACAGCCCGATTTTCCAAGACAGACAACCGCTTCATGTGCACTCCCCATCCGGTCATGAGCCCCGGGCGTTAAAATTGCCAGGGTCTCAGATTTTCTCCAGCGAGTGCGTTTCACCCCCTCACCCAGAGTTAAAATCGATCTCGGAGCAGTTAATAGACACATACAAAAAAAATGTACGGTACGAATTTGAGGCACTGTGGTCACGGATCATGGTGCAGCTGGCCCCAGGTGGGCGGAAATCCGATGACTTCGCGCACCCGGTCACTCCACAGACACCTCCAAGGGTCCACGGCCTCAGCTTGAAAACCTGTGCTTCAAACGCTTAGTCGTCGACCTCCGATGTGGTACTCTCTGTGTCACGCTGGGAGTCGACTGCTGAACGTGTTCCGCTACCAATGTTTAACGTTTGAGACAATCACAATGTGCGAGAACAACAAAAACATCAAAACTGTTGAGAAAACTGTTTTTCTGAGAAAGATAAAACTAGAAATCGCGATTAGGAAAGGTCAATTTGTTTACTGGAAGTAATGCATTCGAGAGTCTGGAAAAATTTGGGGCACGAATAGATTAATTGACGGATTTGATTTTTTTTTTAAACTGAACTTCAATTAATACTCACAAATGCAGTGAAGAACATTGATTTGTTTCAGACACTGAAGGATTTTAGGTACCATAAGGTCAAGGAATTAAGCGTGTACAGATTTGATTTTGCACCTTGGTAATTCTTGCTTTTCTCCCTCTCTGATCTCTCTGTCTGCGACACACAGAGTCAGAGAACTGTCATTCTCAGTCAAAAAATATATATATATTGGTCACAAGTCCAGAGCGGTTTATCTGCAGCCGTTTTGTTTTTGTCCCAGTTCTTTCTCGGTCTCTCCCTTTGAGGGCAATGAATGTTGCCAGAGGAAGGGAGACGGTGAGCATTTATTTCTCACTCCATCACTCCGCACAAAAGGCAGCTCAGTTATTTTTGACGGTTATTTTTTTTAAAATAAGGGTTGTTGTATTATTAATAAAGACTTGCATTTCTATAGCGCCTTTCCGACCTCAGGACACCCCAAAGTGCTTTACAGCCAATGAAGTACTTTTTGAAGTGTAGTCACTGTTGTAATGTAGGAAATGAGCCAATGTGCGCACAGCAAGATCCACACACAGCAATGTGATAATGACCAGATAATCTGTTTTAGTGATGTTGGTTGAGGGATAAATTTTGGCCCCAGGACACCGGGGGAGAACTCCCCTGCTCTTCTTCGAAATAGTGGCCATGGGATCTTTTCCGTCCACCTGAGAGAGCAGACGGGGCCTCGGTTTAACGTCTCATCCGAAAGAAGGCATCTCCGACAGTGCAGCACTCCCTCAGCACTGCACTGGAGTGTCAGCCTGGATTTTCTGTGCTCAAGTCTCTGGAGTGGGACTTGAACCCACAACCTTCTGACTCTGAGGCGAGGCGAGGGTGCTACCCACTGAGCCACAGCTGACACTAATATAATAATGATAATATTACATTTCCCGCCCCCCCCCCCCCCCACTTCACGAGGTTGATTAAACCATGGAGTCTGCCTGAAACAGCCGGAGCGTTTAACACGATATACGCCCTTTATATAGACGGTTGCCCATGACAGCCACAGGAAGTATAAGTGGTCAGACTACCAGCAGCAAACTAAGTAGAAATCTTAAGTGAAGCAGTGCAAAGAAATCACATGCCAGGAGAAAAATCGGACCTTGCTCACAGGGCATAAATACTGCTCGAGAAAATATTTTCCTCCTCTCTGGAACCTTCTCTGTGCAGCTGTTTTGCCCGCGGAACTGTCTGGCCGAGATCACATTTTAGCAAGAAGCTTGTTTTTACAACTATTGATAGAACTCACATTTCTATAGCGCCTGTCACGACCTCAGGACGCCCCCAAGGACTTTACAGTCAATGCGGTACATTTTATTTTGACGTGTAATGTAGGGAACTTGCTCCCAAATTTTTGTTTTCATCTTGAGGGGGGAAAAAAAAGTAGTTTTTGCTTTCTATATTTTCACTATAGTCTTTTCAAGAATGAATTAATGTTTCAAAATTGTCCCTGTTGGGTTTCCCCCCCCCCCCCCCCCCCCCCCGCACTTCTCGCATAACTCACAAGAGTCTGTGATTCAGATAGAATCATCGACTCCGACAGTCGTGCCAGTGGCGGCTCTTTGAAAGAGCTCTCCAATTAGTCCCACTCCCCTGCTCTTTCCCCGTAGCCCTGCAAATCCTTCCTTTTCAAGTATTTATCCAATTCCCTTTGAAAAGTTATTATTGAATCTGCTTCCATCGCCCTTTCAGGCAGCGCGTTCCAGGGCATAACAACTCGCCGAGTAAAAAAAAAACTCATCTCCCCTCTGATTCTTTTGCGAATTATCTTAAGTCTGTGCCCTCTGGTTACCGACCCTCCAGCCAGTGGAAACAGTTTCTCCCTCTCTACTCCAGCAAAACCCTTCATAATTTTGAACACCTCTATTAAATCTCCCCTTAACCTTCTCTGCTCTCAGGAGAACAACCCCAGCTTCACTCGCCTCTCGACAGAAATGAAGTCCCTCATCCCTGGGATCGGATGTTGGGAAATAATAACCTGCGGCTTGAATGAGAACAGACACTCCATTCAGCCATTTTTTTCTAATTCATTCATTCATTCATTGAAAATTAGCATCAGTTCTAAAAATGATCACATTTAAACTAGGATGTTTATGTAATGAGATAAATTACGTAATTTTTATCCGTCTGTCTCTCTTTCTTTCCCGCCGCAGAATCTGGTTAAATGTTGACTGACTGTCCGGCACGGGCTCGACGAGCTGAATGGCCTCCTTCTGTGCTGTAACCATTCTATGATTCTATGACTGCTTTATAATATATGACCTGCTCAGACGTTCTGTGTCTCTACTCCAGGGCCATTGTGGTTTCTTTTTGAAGAGGAAGATCGTTGAAATTATTGGATTTTTGTCACCGAGTTCAAACGCAAACGACATTTCTTATGAAGACTAAAACACAAAGACAAAACTTCACGATGGGTAGAGGAGACCAAAACAAAATTCAATTATTTGAGACTGAAAGACTAGCTGGAAGTCCACAACTTTTAGAACTGATGTTAGAAGTTTGAACACAAGGGCAAAATACTGCGGATGTTGGAAATCTGAAATGGAAACAGAAAATGCTGGAAATACTCAGCAGGTCAGGCAGCATCTGTGGAGAGAGAGAAACTTGCGTCAGAACCAGAAAATGTTCTGACGAAGGGTCATCAACCTGAAACGCTAACTCTGTTTCTCTCTCCACAGATGCTGCCTAACCTGCTGAGTATTTCCAGCATTTTCTGTTTCCATTTCAGATTTCCAACATCCGCAGTATTTTGCCTTTGTGTTAAGGTTAGAGATGCAACGGGTTCTGAGCAAGTACAGAGGCAGGGAAAGAGGGGAAGGGGCGGAAAGAACAAAAAGGAAGGTCTACGATCGTGCCTTCACAGCCTTCCGGACTCGATACCGAGTTCAACAATTTCAGATCATAACCTCTGCTCCCATTTTTTTGGACAGCAGTTGCTAGTATTGATTCTGCTTTTGTCATTTTCAGCTCCTCCAGACCCATCTTTACTTGTCCCATTACCACCCACTTTCGCCTTGCACCATCACCCCTTTTTGTTGTTTAAATCACTCCTGCCTTCCACCCAATAACGGACCTTCCCTTTTGTTCTTTCCTCCCCTCCCTCTCTTTCTCCCACAGAAAATGCACAGCCAAACTGTCATCCGATGTGACAAATCCGGGTCTGCCTTCGATACCTTCTCGGGTTCAGTGGTGTCGGCCACTCCCATAAGTGGATCCCGCGCACCTTAATGGCTGGATTGACTCACACTGCCCATTATCTACTTATACGATAGAGTAACCCAGGGGTTACAATAGTACCCTCTTGTGATCTGAACTGGACATGCATGCTACACTTGCCCGTCCAATCTTTTCAAAGGTGGCCAGAGGAAACACTTGGTAACACCTGGCCAGATACAAATAATTAAGCTGCTCTATCTCACAGCAAGGTGAACTTACAGAGCAACGTAACTCAATCAGTACAACTTGTCTTTACATAATAGTATAAAATAACATTTACACTACACATCTGAGAGTCAAATTGTTTGATTTAAACAAAATAACTTCTCTCTACCCTCCTTCAAAGCCAGGCAAAAGCTTACCCTCACAGCTTTCTATTTAAAAATGTGACTGCCTGTGTCACAGTTTTGCCAATTCTGGGCGCCGCACTTTAGGAAGGATGTGAAGGCTTTGGAGAGGGTGCAGAGGAGATTTCCTAGAATGGTTCCAGGGATGAGGGATTACAGTTACGTGGATAGACTGGAGAAGCTGGGGTTGTTCTCCTTGGAGCAGAGAAGGCTAAGAGGAGATTTGATAGAGGTGTTTAAAATCATGAAGGGTTTAGACAGAGTAAATAAAGAGAAACTGTTTCCAATGGCTGAAGGGTCGATAACCAGAGGGCACAGATTTAAGGTGATTGGCAAAAGAACCAGAGGTGACATGAGGAAAACATTTTTTATGCAGCGAGTGGTTAGGATTTGGAATGCACTGCCTGAGGGTGGTGGATACAGATTCAATAGTAGCCTTCAAAAGGGAACTGGATAAACACGAAGGAGAAAAAATTGCAGGGATATGGGGAAAGAGCGGGGGGAGTGGGACTAACTGGATTGCTCTTCGAAAGAGCCGGCACAGACTGGATGGGCCGAATGGCCTCCTCCTGTGCTGTACTATTCTAGGATTCTATGACCTCCCAACAGAATGGGTGAGAGATATCGCGACAGGCTAACAAATTACTAATTGTTTATAGTCTTTAGGGAAACAGCTTCAAAGCCTAGCTCATCATCATTTTAATCACATATCGGCTCAGTGCCCATTTGAGAAAAATAAGTGTGAATATATTTTGCTCTAAACACACAACTTTCACCCCGCCCGCCCCCCACCGCCCGCCCCCCCCCCGCCGCCCCACCCCAAAGTGGTCAAAATAAACTCATCACTATTTTAAAATTATCAAATTTTATTGATTGTAAAGAGACCCAATGATAAAGTAGCTGAGATTTTTGTGTTCGTACCTCATCCATTGTCGATGCTGCTGGTGAAGTATTTCCATTTCCAAAGATGCCCAGTGGCTGTGAAGTCTTCTTTCCTCCTTCTGTACCCTCCATAGTGTTCTGTATTTTAACAGTTTCTTCGATCTCCTCATTACTATCGCTGTCTTCATCTTCCTACAGACATAAAGGTTCTCGTGCTCAATTTAAAGTCATAGAGTCATAACGGCACAGAAGGAAGCCATTTGGCCCATCGAGTCTGTGCCGGCTCTCTCTAGAGCAATCCAGTCAGTCCCATTCCCCCGCAGCCCTGCAAGTTTATTTCCCTCAAGTGCCTATCCAATTTCCTTTTGAAATCATTGATCGTCTCCGCTTCCACCACCCTCGTCGGCAGCGAGTTCCAGGTCTTTACCACTTGCTGCGTAAAAAAATTCTTCCTCACATCCCCCCTGTATCTCTTGCTCAACGCCTTAAATCTGTGTCCCCTAGTCCTTGTACCATCAGCTAATGGGAATCGCCTTTCTCTGTCTACCTTATCCAAACCCGTCATAATCTTGTACACCTCTATCAAATCTCCCCTCAACCTCCTTTTCCTCCAAGGAGAACAACCCCAGCTTCTCCAACCTAACCTTGTAGCTAAAATCCCTCATCCCTGGAACCATTCTGGTAAATCTCCTCTGCACCCTCTCAAGGACCTTCACATTCTTCCTAAAGTGTGGTGACCAGAACTGGACGCAATACTCCAGTTGTGGCCTAACCAGAGCTTTATAAAGGTTCAGCATAACTTCCCTGCTTTTGTACTCAATACCTCTATTTATGAAGCCCAAGATCTCATATGCTTTGCTAACTACTCTCTCAATATGTCCTGCCACCTTCAAAGATCTATGCACATGAATTCCCCAGGTCCCTCTGTCCCTGCACACTCTTTAGAACTGTGCGATTAAGTCTATACTGCCTCTCCCTATCCCTTCTGCCAAAATGCATCACCTCACATTTCTCTGTATTAAATTCCATCTGCCACTCGTCTGCTAGCCTATCTATGTCCTGTTGCAGTCGATTGGTATCATCCTCACTGTTTGCCACACCTCCAAGTTTGGTATGATCGGCAAATTTTGAAATTTTACTCTGTATTCCTATATATATATATATTTTTTTTTTATAAAAGCAGTGGTCCCAGCAATGACCCTTTGGGAACACCACTGTCTACCATCGTCCAGTCTGAAAAACAACCATTTACCACGACTCGCTGTTTTCTGTCCTTAAGCCAATTTCTTATCCAAGCTGCCACTGACCCTCTTATTCCATGAGCCTCAATTTTGTTAACCAGCATTCTATGTGGTACTTTGACCAAAAGCTTTCTTAAAATCCATATAGGCAACATCCACTGCATTCCCTTCATCAACCTTCTCTGTTACTTCATCAAAAAATTCAATTAGATTAGTCAAACACGATCTGCCTTTTACAAATCCGTGCTGGCTCTCCTTAATTAGCTTAAACCTCTCCAAGTGCCTGTTAATTTTTTCCCTGATTATTGTTTCTAAAACCTTACCAACCACTGATCTTAAATTGACTAACCTGTACTTACTAGGATTGTCCTTACACCCTTTCTTGAACAAGGATGTCACATTTGCCACTTTCCAATCCTCTGGCACCTCCCCCGCATCTAGGGAAGATTGGAAGATTATGGCAAGCCCTTCCGCTATCTCCACCCCCACTTCCCTTAGCAACCTAGGGCACAAGCCAGCCGGACCAGGCATATCCAGCCTTTCTAGTACATCCTGCCTATCAATTTTCACCCCATCCATAACCTCTACCATCTCCGTTTCTACCGACATTTTGTTGATAAACAATTAAAAGAAAACAAGGCTAGCATTAAACCGTGCTTTATCACATCTCTCAAAAGTTCCAAAGCGCTTTGCATTCAAGGAGTTACTTTGAAGTGAATTGACTATTGCAGGTAATTTGCACAGAACACACAGCAATCCCACAAACATTGGGCCAGAAATTCGGCTGTTGTCGGTGAGTACGCGCTGTGTACTCACCCGTAAGGCCATCTGAAGTGCCGGTTTCCTGCATGCACTGTGCACGCGCGGGAAACCAGAACTTCCGTTCCCCTGAAGGGAGGGGTTCAGAAGTCGAACGCGTGCGTGGGAGAGGCTGCACGCACGCAGCGAACTTCAGTTTTTTTTTTCAGGTTTCTCCGGGAAGGTAAGTATGGAGAAGCTGCACTTTTAAAATGGAGGCGCAAGGCCTGTTTTTAACAAAAGTGAGAAGTCGCACAACACCAGGTTATAGTCCAACAGTTTTATTTGAAATCACAAGCTTTCGGAGCTGCTGCTCCTTCGTCAGGTGAAGTGAAGGAATACGAATCGGCAAAGCATATATAGACAGAGAACAATGCCTGTGTAGCGTACAATGTCATGCGGAGATGCCGGTGTTGGACTGGGGTGGACATATATATCTGTCTATATATGCTTTGCCGATTCGTATTCCTTCACTTCACCTGACGAAGGAGCAGCGCTCCGAAAGCTTGTGATTTCAAATAAAACTGTTGGACTATAACCTGGTGTTGTGCGACTTCGCACTTTTGTCCACCCCAGTCCAACACCGGCATCTCCACATCATGTTTTTAACAAGGTAAGTGGTTAATTAATTACAATTTAAAAAAAAATTCAAACAGGTTTATCTTTTTTAGATACTTTAAAGAAAGGTAAGTTTATTTTTAGCACCGTTACAAAGTATAATTAATTTTTTCAAAAATTAAAATTTTTGTTTAAAGTAGTTAATTTATTTAACTTATAGTTATTTTAAAAATGTGATTTTTTTTTTTTTATTTATTTGAAGTTTAAGTGTGGTTTTGGGGCCGATTTCAATTCATAGATTTGACAGGTCTTCCTGTCAAATCTATGAATGAAAATGCCCTGCTAGGATTGGCTCTCCATGGCCCACGTGATCCCAGGGGACGCTTCGAACTAACTGCGCCCCTGGGATACACAAGCACTGCGCGCCGGCAGCTGGAGGAGGCCCAGGAGCCGAAGTCCTCGTGGGCTCAAAGCACAACTGCAGGCGCGGTAGGCAAGTACGCGCGCGATGCTTGCACCCGCAGGAAGCCGGAGAGCCGAATTTCTGGCCCAAAGTTGTTTGAGGAAGGAATGTTGGCCAGCAGTGTTTGAACAGTGCCATAAGATCGTTATCATGTACCTGAATTACCCACCAGACAAACAGCACCTCTTCTGAGCAATGGGTTAGCAAACAAGTTCTGGCAAAGCAGGAGCTTTCCTCTGCATTTTGCCACTCTGATTTAGGAATCCTTGATGCCGACACTAGGTGACAAAAGTATTCGATTCCTTGGGCACGTCACCCAGTGAACACAAAATAAAAACCAAAGCACAAAACGTGCAGAAAGTGTAAACCTGGTCACATTAAAACAATTAAATATACTGGCAGTCACATCTGTTATCATAAAAACAGATCCCAAACTAAACATAAATCGGCACAGCTCACCACTCATGGCTGAAATCTACCCAAGGGCGGTGGGGGGCCTATATAGCACTTTGGTGAGACCACACCTGGAGTACGGTGTACAGTTTTGGTCTCAGTACCTAAGAAAGGATATACTTGCCTTAGAGGGAGTGCAAAGAAGGTTCACTAGATTGATTCCTGGGATGAGAGGGTTGTCCTATGAGGAGAGATTGAGTAGATTGGGCTGATACTCTCTGGAGTTTAGAAGAATGAGAGGTGATCTTGTTGAAACATATAAGATTCTGAGGGGGATTGACAGGGTGGATGCTGAGAGGCTGTCTCCCCTGGCTGGAGAGTCTAGAACTAGGGGGCATAGTCTCAGGATAAGGTGTCGGCCATTTAGGACCGAGATGAGGAGGAATTTCTCACTCAGAGGGCAGTGGATGCTCAGTCGATGAATATATTCAAGACTGAGATTGATAGATTTTTGGGCACTAAGGGAATCAAGGGATATGGAGATAGGGCGGGAAAGTGGAGTTGATGTAGAAGATCAGCCATGATCTCATTGAATGGTGGAGCAGGCTCGAGGGGCCGTATGGTCTACTCCTGCTCTTATTTCTAATGTTATGTTGTCAGATGATTATTGAGATCCACTTGAGCTTGGCTCTTATAGGTTGTAGCATTAGTACAGCCCCTTGATCAGTGTTTGCCTCAGTACTCCCAGTTTATTCACTGTTAACTATAACATTCCTCTACCACTCAGTGACATATAAACACTGCAACCATTAATGCTCTCATTTAGAAGTATCTCCACAGCTGCATTCCAGTTTTAAATCCAGGCTTGCATCCTCTTCCCTTCCAACTCTGGTCTAATGTGAATTCTAAATCGCTCCACCCCACTTCACCAGCTGTGGCAGGGCCTTCAGCCGACATACCCCAGCATGAATTCCCAATTTCAGAAGAGTCCTCAGAATCCTCTCTCTTCGACCATGCCCTAACCCTTGTCCCAACTCTTGCTTGCCATCCAATCCGCCCCCCCTTTCTGAAGCAACTTGGGGCATTTTGCTATGTTAAAGGCCCTGTATCTTTCGTCAGAACTGACGAAGGGCCATCGATCTGAATCACTCACCCTGCGTCTCTCTCTCCACAGAGGCTGCCCGACCTGCTGAGTGTTTCCAGCATTTTCTGTGCGAGTGCAAGTCATTGTTAAAATTCATTTGCACTTTTTTTTTGAACAAGGGGAAGTTATTGTGCGCACTGCAGGCGTGTCGGTGTGCTTGTACACCGTCAACCGGTCCCTGGTGGGTATTTCCATTGCACCAACACCGCAACGGTACAATTCTGAAACAGAATTGCAGAACCATCGCCGGGTTAGGGAAATTCCTGCGTCTCCCTGGACAGATGGGTTCTGTAATTTTCAGCTCAGTCACTGTGACACTAAGGCCAGAATTTTCACAGGTAAGAATGGGTGGGTTGGAGGCGTGGGGGGGGAGGGGTGTGGGGGGGGGGGGAGGGGTGGGGGCGGGGAGAGTGAAAGTTGTAAAGATGTAAAACCAGACCCCAACCCGCCTCCTTTCACCTTTCACTCAGGCAGGACCGGGGGAGGGGGCATGCTGCCAACCAGCTGCCAGGAGGCGGGTTGGCAATCTAAGTATTATAATGAGGCATGAAGCCTTTGCTTTAACCTGCTGTGCAGGTTGTACTGCAGGTGGCCGGGGATCCCGGGGCTCAGGATTCCCGGTGGCTGCTACAAGGCGGCCTCAGCCTCGGTGGGGCAATCCTTGTGGGCCGGGAGGAGCACGAATCACTGAAAGTTAACATGCAGGTACAGCAAGCCATTAGGAAAGCAAATGGTATGTTGGCCTTTATTACAAGAGGATTTGAGTAGAAGAGTAAAGACATCTTACTGCAATTATATAGGGCCCTGGTGAGACCACACCTGGAGTATTGTGTACAGTTTTGGTCTTCTTACCTAAGGAAGGATATACTTGCCATAGAGGGAGTGCAGCGAAGGTTCACCAGACTGATTCCTGGGATAGGGGGGATTGTCCTATGAGAAGAGATTGAGTAGACTAGGCCTATATTCTCTAGAGTTTAGAAGAATGAGGTGTGAAACATACAAAATTCTTACAGGGCTTGACAGGGTAGATGCAGGGAGGATGTTTCCCCTGGCTGGGGAGTCTAGAACCAGGGGTCACAGTCTCAGAATAAGGGGTCGGCCATTTAGGACTGAGATGAGGAGAAATTTCTTCACTCAGAGGGTGGTGAATCTCTGGAATTCTCTACCCCAGAGAGCTGTGGATGCTCAGTCATTGAGTATATTCAAGACAGAGATCAATAGATTTTTGGATATTAAGGGAATCAAGGGATATGGGGATAGGGCAGGAAAGTGGAGATGAGGTAGAAGATCAGCCATGATCTTATTGAATGGCGAGGCAGACTCGAGGGGCTGCATGGCCTACCCTTGCTCCTACTTCTTATGTTCTTATGAAAACCAGTTTGCCATTAGTTACGTTTCCCAAAAATTCTCAGCAGGAAATATCCAGCTTTTAGCTTCTTGTTTTTAAAAAGTGAGAAACTTGGTGGAAGAGTCAACGGGCATCAAGTGAACAAAACAACAACAACAACAACAACTTGTATTTCTATAGCGCCTATAACATAGTAAAACGTCCCAAGGTGCTTCACAGGGGTATCATAAGACAAAAAGTTTGACACCGAGCCACATAAGGGGAAATTAGGGCAGGTGACCAAAAGCTTGGTCAAAGAGGTAGGTTTTAAGGAGCGTCTTAAAGGAGGAGAGAGAAGTAGAAAGGTGGAGAGATTTAGGGAGGGAATTCCAGAGCTTAGGGCCTAGGCAACAGAAGGCACGGCCACCAAAGGTTGAGCGATTATAATCAGGGATGCTCAAGAGGGCAGAATTAGGGGAGCGCAGATATCTTGGAGGGGTTGTGGGGCTGAAGGAGATTCCAGAGATAGGGAGGGGCGAGGCCATGGAGGGATTTGAAAACAAGGATGAGAATTTTGAAATCGAGGCGCTGCTTAACCGACAGCCAATGTCGGTCAGCGAGCACAGGGGTGATGGGCAAACGGGACTTGGTGCGAGTTAGGACACGGGCAGCCGAGTTTTGGATGAGCTCAAGTTTACATAGGTTATAACGTGGGAGAGAAGATAGGATAAAAGGATGCAATAATTTGGTAAATCACTACAACTTATTCCTAAATTAGACTAGAAGAGTTGGTTACACTACAGCCTTTGTTTACCTGTTCGTTCTCTTCATTGCTTTTTCCTTTTTCTAATTTTCTTCTTTCTCTCTGCCGCTGGAAGGAAAAAGCAGATTAGAGGGATCAATACAAAGGTTTCATCTTTCTAGCAGCATCTACAGAATTAGGCTGATCAGCACGAGGCCTCATTTACAGCTAAAACCAAAGACAAAAATAATAATCATCACATTAACATTCACCAACAACTACTTGTATTTATATAGCGCCTTTAACATAGTAAAACGTCCCAAGGCGCTTCCCAGGAGCGATTATCAAACAAAATTTGACACTGAGCCACATAAGGAGATATTAGGACAGGTGACCGAAAGCTTGGTCAAAGAGGTAGGTTTTAAGGAGCGTCTTAGAGGAGGAGAGAGAGGCGGAGATATGAAGGGGTTTAGGGGGAGTGTTTGTGTTCATTAAGCAAATAATAAAGAAATTCAGCGCTAGATCATACACATACATTTGCTTGATGAATTCAGGTTAACAATAGGCCTAAAGAAAACACACAATTGCAAACAGACTACTTGGGATAAATTGTAATACAGGTTGAGCGTCCAAAATCCAGAGTTCCGGAATCCGGAATGTTCCGGAATCCGGACCAATTGGTGGCAGGGTCGTCCGGAATCCGTAAAATGTTCCGGAACTCTGGATTTTGGACGCTCAACCTGTACTTCAAAAAGCCATTAACTTTTGTTGTCTTTTTTTGAAAAATCCTATGAAAAATGCGAGTGATGCAATAAAACTTTAGTGTTGTGTTTTATCCTCCTTAATCTGCACAGCTCCACTAAGTGTTTCCGCCAGGCTGCGGCCACGGCACCACGCCGTGTGGTGGCCTAGTGTGGGCCATCGGATGCTCTGCAGAGCTCGCAGTGTCCCTCCCCTTTAACAGAAGGGGAGGGGGCGGAGAAACGCGTCAGCGCTACGCGGAGCGGCCCAGGCATTTCCGGACTCGATCGTGTTTCTAATGTCCGAAGTCTGGAAATGCCCGAGCCCAGGTTGCGATATTTCCGGACTTCGGACATCAGAAACACGTTCCGAAGTCCGGAAAAACACGAAAACCGGCTCGGCCTCGGTCCCGAGGTTGCCAGATTCAGGACACTCAACCTGTACTACAAGAGCTGCATTGGAAAATGGCTCGGATTTCCTGGAGTTTGTCTCCTCCACTGGTGAAATTGGCTTGTGCTGCAGGTCGAATGGATTGTTAGCTGGCTTCAAGACAGAAAGCAGAGAGTCGGGGTAAAGGGTAGCTATTCAGAGTGACAGAAGGTGTTCCACAAGGATCAATGCTGGGACCACTGTTGTTCACAATTTAGACTTTGGAATCAAAAACACAATTTCTAAATTGGTGGATGACACCAAACTGGGGGGGATAGTCAATACTGAGGAGGACAGCAACAAATTGCAGGAAGACAATAATAAACTTGCAGAATGGGCATATAATTGGCAAATGAAATTCAACACAGATAAACGTGACGTATTGCATTTTGGTAGGAAGAATAAGGAGGTCACTTATTAATTGGAGGGTGCGAGTCTAGGTGGGGTAGAGGAACAAAGGGATCTCAGGAGTATAAATATACAAATCACTAAAAGTTGCGACACAGGTTAGCAAGGCCATAAAAAAAAGCAAACCAAGCACTTGGGTTTATTTCTAGAGGTATAGAATTGAAAAGTAGGGAAGTTATGCTAAACCTGTATCGAACTTCACCTGACGAAGGAGCAGCCGCTCCGAAAGCTTGTGATTTCAAATAAAACTGTTGGACTATAACCTGGTGTTGTGCGACTTCTCACTTTTGTCCACCCCAGTCCAACACCGGCATCTCCGCATCAGAACCTTGGTTAGACCACACTTAGAGTACTGCGTACAGTTCTGGTCGCCATATTATAAAAAGGATATAGAGGCACTGGAGAGGGTGCAGAGAAGATTTACAAGGATGATGCCAGAAATGTGAGGGTATACATATCAGGAAAGGATGAACAGACTGGGTCTCTTTTCTCTTGAAAAAGGAAGGCTGAGGGGTGACCTAATAGAGGTCTTTAAAATTATGAAAGGTTTTGATAGAGTGGATACAGAGAGAATGTTTCCACTTGTGGGGAAGAGCATAACTAGAGGCCATCAATATAAGATAGTCACCAAGAAATCCAAGAGGGAATTCAGAAGAAACTTCTTTACCCAGAGAGTGGTGAGAATGTGGAACTCGCTACCACAGGGAGTGGTTGAAGCGAATAGTATAGATACATTTAAGGGGAGGCTGGTCAAGCATATGAGGGAGAAGGGAATAGAGGGTTATGCTGATAGATTTAGATGAGGAAAGACGGGAGGAGGCTTGAGTGGAGCATAAACGTCGGCATGGACTGGTTGGGCCGAATGGCCTGTTTCTGTGCCATATATCCTATGTAATCCTATGCAGCTTCACCAACAACAGAAGACAGCGAGAAGGAGAAAGGGCCTATTCCTGAAGGGAAAGTGGGAACAGATGGTGGAATCGTTACTAGATCACCAGCACACATCTCCAAACCACTGCCCAAAAGCAATACTGCCAGAGGCCTGTGCACTGGTTGCCTATTCTCCCTTTCTCAAAGCCGAAAAATTCCCAAATTTGAGTCCCCTTTCGGAGATTCATGTCCCGAGCAGAGCCCCCCTTTCTAAGAGATAATATGTTTGCATAACTGTATATATCGCTGGTAACCCAGAATAGTTCAGCAGTTTTTGTCACTTCATACATAGAGTTAAAACAGCTGAAGTAGAATTATATTCAAGCTCACTGGCCAGGAAATTCCTCGGAACTGCTCCTGGCTAATCGGTGTTACTTTGCCGGACGTTTGGCAGAAACTGGGATCCCTGGTGTTTGAGAGGGAGGGAGGGAGGGAAGGAGAGAGGAGGGAGGGAAGG